>CM075062.1:1387500-1880000 GCA_037428765.1 Rubia yunnanensis
ACACACACAGACACACACACACACACACACACACACAAACACACACACATATTAAAACACACACACTCTAGCACACACAAACACACACACTAACAAACGCACACACACACACACACCAACACACACTAACACACCCACACACACTAACACACACACACACACTAACACACACACACACTAACACTAACACACAATAACGTACACACACTAACACACACCAACACACACACACACACACACACAAACACTAACATACACACAAACACTATCACACACACACACTCTCTAGCACACACACACAGACACACACACACACACACAAACACACACACATATTAAAACACACACACTCTAGCACACACAAACACACACACTAACAAACACACACACACACACACCAACACACACTAACACACCCACACACACTAACACACACACACACTAACACTAACACACAATAACGTACACACACTAACACACACTAACAAACACATACACACTAACACACACACACACACTAACAAACACACACACACACATACACACCAACACACATTAACACACCCACACCCACACACACTAACACACACACACACGCACTAAGACTAACACACAATAACGTACACACACTAACAAACACATACACACACACTAACACACACACACACACACCAACGCACACTAACACACACACCAACGCACACTAACACACATACACACACACCAAAACACACACACTACTGCACACACACACACTAACACACACACACACTACTGCACACACACACACACTAACACACACACACGCTAACACACACATACTAACACACAAACACACACACACACACCAACACACACACACTAACACACACACACATACTAACACACACGCTAACACACACACATACTAACACACACACATACTAACACACTAACACACACTAACACACACACACACTAACACACACATACTAACACACACGCTAACGCACACATACACACACACCAACACACACACACTACTGCACACACACACACTAACACACACACACTACTGCACACACACACACTAACACACACACACACACTAACACACACACACACTAACACACACACACACGCTAACACACACATACTAACACACAAACACACACACACACACCAACACACACACACTAACACACACACACATACTAACACACACGCTAACACACACACATACTAACACACACACATACTAACACACTAACACACACACACACTAACACACACATATTAACACACACGCTAACGCACACATACTAACACACTAACAAACACACACACACGCTACCACACACATAATAACACACTAACACACACACACTAACACACACACAAACTAACACACACACACACACTAACACACACACATACACACAATAACACTAACACACACTAACACACACACACACACACACACTGACACACACACAAACACACACATAATAACACACTAACACACACACACTAACACACACACAAACTAACACACACACACTAACACACACACTTACACACAATAACACTAGCACACACTAACACACACACACACACATACACACACACACACACACTGACACACACACACACAAACACACACAAACACACACATTAACACTAACACACACACACACTCTCTAACACTAACACACACACACACACTCTCTAACACTAACACACACTAACACACACACACACACACTAACACACACACTTACACACACACACACTCTAACACTAACACACACACACACTAACACACACACTAACACACACACACACACACTAACACACACACGAACACACTCTACACTAACACACACACAATAACACACACTAACACACACACACACTAACACACACTAACACACTCTAACACACACACACACACACTAACACACACACACAATAACACACACTAACACACACTAACACACACACTAACACACTCTAACACACACACACACACACACACTAACACACACACACAATAACACACACTAACACACACACAATAACACACACTAACACACACACACTAACACGCACACTAAAACATACACACACTAACACACACACAGACTAACACACACACACACACTAACACTAACACACACACACACACACACTAACACACACACACAATAACACACACTAACACACACACTAACACACACACTAAAACACACACACACTAACACACACACACACTAACACACACACACACACTAACACACACACTCAAGTTGGAGTATGATGAACAAGAATGCTCAACTTGTGAAGATAATTATGAAATTGCTAATCATGAAAAAAAATCATAAAGGGATTCAACTTCAGTAGTGGTAGAAGTAGCAGCAATTATAGTAATAGTATCGGCTTTAGAGCAGTATTCAACTTCATTAGCAGTAGTAGCATAATTCAACTTAAGTAAGAGTAGTATGAGTAGTGGTTGCAGTAAGGACGACATCGGTATAATGATAGTAAGAGTAGTATTCATCACGAACACGACCAGGATAATAATAATAATAATAATAGTAGTAGTATAGGAGTTGATCGGCGGGCTGAGACAGCAGCTAGTGACGAGCAGCGAATGATAGCAATAATAAAATAGCAATAATAGTTGGCGAGCTGCGATAGAAGATAGCGGCAAGCAACGGACTACATTAATAACAAAAGCAACAATAAAATTTGGGTGGCGACGACGTAAATTTGTGGCGAGCTACAGTAGCAGATAACGGCGGGCAGCGGCGAGAAGGGCATCAACTTCGATCTTGAGGATCTTAGACTCTGATACCATGATAAAATATAAAAGACTTTATTATGGTGTACTGATATCACATCCTCATTGATGAAGATGGTTACAATATATAAGGCTAGAAACTAAAGTCTAATCTGAATAGGATTTTAATTCTATAAGAAAATTACCGTCTATAATCTAACTTACAAGAAAACTAATTCTATAAGGAAACTATCATTTATAACATTTTCTATAAAGAAAGGGTTTCTATTTCTTTAATACTTTGGGTTCGCAAATACAAAGCAGGGCTTATTGTAACACTTTTTTACAAGTATTACCTTATATGATGTTGCATTAGATTTAATGCAAAAAAATTTCAAGATTCATATAACATTTTTCAAGGATTTAAATAATATTTTATAAGCTATTGTAACATTTTATTAACTATTACTAAAAATGTTTTACTTTAACTCCGATTTGTAGTAGTGTGAGTTCTAATATTAATCCTTTACAAAGACTTGGGTGAGACGGTCTCACCCAATCTTTTGGTAAGACAAGGAGTTTAAACACAGTTATTTAAAGATAAGAGATGACATGTGGTACTTTCTGTAATTTTTAAAACTTTACTTAACATTTGTTTCAACACAAGTTATGGTGATATGGTATGATATGAATCTAGGTGATACTTTTAGCAAGATCGAATTATTTTGAAAGTATAAAGAGATATGCTTCTATTTTCATCCGGAAAGAAATATCTTTCACTTTTTAAGTAAGTTATTTTTAATGAGAGTGTCTCTTGTTAATACGCCTAACATTTAGACCAGTTGTGACAAACCTCATTTTTATAACATTTAAGATTAGAGATTTTAATTATTTATAGTTCAAAATATTTTCAAAATTATAAGACTCTCGGTGCGATAAATGAAACAAGCATCAAATCACCCATTAATTATAAAAAGCATCGTCCAACAATTACTCACTCCGTTTCACTAAGAGTGGCACACTTACCTTATTGAGATATTTTTTTTAAAATGACACACTTTCTATTTTTGGCAAAATTCCTACAATCTCATCCACTCATTCTACTTTTTACTTTCTACACTCAATTTTAACCTCTTATTTTCTTCACATTAATCCAAGAGCATAAATCTAGTGTGCCACTCTTAATGAAACGGAGGGAGTAGATGTCTAAAACAAGATTTTGTGATTTTTAACAGTACGAAACACTTAGAACCACTTAATTTATGTCTAAAATACCTAATAACCCATTGTGATTTGTAATAGTACCAAACACTTGGAACCACTTAATTTATCTCTAAAATATCTAATAACCATTTGTTAATTTTAATAGTGCTAAACACCTAGGGCCACATAATATATATCTAAAATGTTGAATAACACGTACCAAACAAAGTCGTATAACGTACTATGTCCAAACAAAATTTGATGTTTTGATATTTAAAAAAAGAGGTTGTGACCAGCTATAAATTAAGTACATACAGGTCCATAATTTGAAGAGTCCGTCTATGAAAAGAAGATATTTCCATAAGACATGAAAAATTCAAGGTTTAAAGCGCAAATTAGAAGAAATAAAGATAAAATGTTCGAGTTGCATGAATCAAGTCATAAACTTTATAACTACTACACATTGTATAATAAAATTTTAATATTGCAACTAAGACATTTTACCTTTTATTATTTTAATTAAACTCCATCTTTTCATAAGTTTATGGGAAGACGGTCTTTCCCAAAACGTTGCCTAATTTGAAATTAAATATTGGATCAACTATTAAAATATACAGCTAATGGTAAAATCAAAATCCTTCCAGGCACAAACCCTCCCATCCGCGGTCTCTCCCTCTTCTTATAAAAAACTAAAAAAAAATTCTTCAATCTTCTTTTCCCCATCTTCCCATCACGGGAGATGAGAAAAAGGTAATTTCAATTGATTTTGTTTGAGTATTTATATTATTGAATAAGTATTAATTTGTCTCCATACATTAGTATTGTTCTTCACCTTGATAGATTATATTGTTGTGTTCCTGATGATCACTCGATTTAGTTGATCGCATCGATGTTTTGTTCTCTATATGGTTGTACAGATCGTGTTTCTGTAATTTTGTTTGTATTTTTTGAATTTAGGTTTCCATTAATTTGGATAAGTTCATATCTGTGTTTTTCAAGGTGTTTACAGCTCAAACAACATAGATCGTGCTTTGGATCAAGTGGTGTTAGGATTCATGAAGATCCCTATTTGGCAAAGTGATTGATGCTGATACGCTCATCTTTGCTAAGTGGTCATGATTTTTGCGAGAAGCAAGTTAATATCCCGATGGTGATCTGACAATTTTTTATTGGATCTCTGATTTGTAATAGTATAGACGATCAGTCTGGTTGACATGTAATTTAGATATCCTTGCAATTATTTAGTTATTGGTTGAGACTAGTTGAATTCGATGTCAATTCCACTTATTATTTTGTTTATGGCTGATAGTTTTTTTAAAAAAAATTAAAACTCAATCATTTCAATATGCTGGGAAATACCCTCAGCGGCGATTACAATGAGTGGAATTGATATCCAACTTAACTAGCCTCTAGCAATAACTAACATATTGCAAGGATATCCAAATTACATGTTAATTAGACTGATCATCTGTACTATTACAGGTCAGAGATCTAATAAAAATTGTAACATCGCCCTCGGGGATATTAACTTGCTTCCCGCGAAAATTATGACCACTTGGCAGAGAGAAGCGTATCACGCATCAATATCACTGCGCCAAACAGGGATCTTCTACAACTGTAACACCACTTGATCCAGATCTATGTTGTCCATACTGTAAATACCTTGAAAGACACAGATCTGACAAATGCATATTAATGGAAACCCAAAAATAAAATCACAAACAAAATTATGAACACGCAATCTGAACAAGCAAATCGAGAATAATACATCAACGTGAATAGCAACTAAATCGAGTTATCATCGTGAACGCAATGATCTAATCGATTAGGTCGAAGAACAAAACTAATCTGTGAAGACACATGTCACACTAATTGAATAACAAAAAGATAAATTAAAATAAATTATTATTCATCATCTTCCCTAATGGTGAAAAAAGATAGAAGAAAAAGGGGTTGCGGGAAGGGTTTATCCGGAGAGAATTAATTATGGCTGATAGATTGATTGTTACCTAAGCTGGGGATTTTTTTTGTTTTTTTTTGAGTAAACCTAAGACGGGGATTTTAGGTTAGGGGAAAACGCGCAAGACCCATCAAATGTCGTTATTTTTTGAGTTGTTATTGTCTAGATCATTTTATTAATTTTTGAAATCGTATATATCAAGCTCTAATTAACTATCCTATCTTGTCGTGTTTCTAATTTTACTTAAAGAACTCAGCATACGGGTTGATTAATCAATTATTAGATCCATTTAATTATGTGTCATTTGTATTGGTCTTTTTTTTAAAAAACTTGGAGAACAATAAATCTTCAGGATGACAAAGTACAAGATCACGTATGACACATCAGTCGTTATCTTTTTTCTATGATCGTGCCATGTTTTTGGCAATCAACTTGGTTGATTTTAAATAGTGTAACTGGTTTTACCTGCTGTTTGGGTTAGTCGTTTGACAATCAACTATTTACAAAAAAAATTGATTAACGATTTTATGAAAAATAACGGATTTGTATTTTATTATTGTTATTTTCATTAATATTAATAGGCAAAGTCTTGGGAAAGACGGTTTTAATAATATGCTTACGGAAAGACAAAGTTTAATTAGAATAATAAAAGGTAAAATATCTCAGTTGCAATATTAAAAATTTATTATGCAACGTTTAGTAATTATAAAGTTTATAACCCGATTCATGCAACCCCAAAATTTTATCTTCATTTCTTCTAATTTGCAGTTTAAACCTTGGTCTTTCCATGACTTATAGAAAGACCGTCTTTCAAGAGACGGACTCATATTAATATAATTTATTTAAATTATCTAACATATTCACTACTATTGAAAACAATATATATATACTAATTCAATTCAAATATTTTTCTACTATTACATTAATATAAGAGAATAAATATAAACAATACATATTAATTAGTTGACTTATTTTCATCAGATATAATTTTTTAAAATTATATTTAAAATGGAAAAATTAGATATGCAAATTATATACGTTGTATTTTTGTTGACTGAATATAAGACGATGCTGATGGAATATAGGAACAGGGGGTTTTCAACGTTAGGATAAAAAGGTACAATGTTCAAAAAGTAATTGTTAAAGGTAAAAGTCAAACCTAGGAGAAACGCTAGTATTATTAGCGTTTTGTATTTTGCAAAAATGCTACGTGAAAAGCCATGCAACCAGACACTTTTATTCTTATTCATTGGATGTTTGACCGAGCAAAAATGCCAACAACCAAAAGTCAATCAAAATGTCAATGAAAAAACTAATGTCAAACAAAGCAAAAGTCTTATGTTAGATCAACTAACGGTTAGACCAATCATGAAAAATACCAGCTCACTAACATTTAGGGTTAGACTATAATTATTTATACATTTCAATACATTTTAAAACTATTTCAAAGTTATAAGAATTTTATTGCAATAAATAAACTAACATCAAATCACCAAATTACTTTATTAGTTACGTCGATTCTAAAAATAACACCTTATGATAAAAATCTATTTTAGAAAAATTCAAATGTACTGTAATATTGTTGAAAAATGTTCAATATTAATTAATTAAATTGAGTAGAATTGACATCTAAATTACTAACTGAAGTATTAAAATGATTGCTAAACTATACATCAATCAAAATGATCGCTCGCACGGTTATAAATTAAATATCTATTAAAAATTACAAAATTATCTCACTATTTAATCTATAACAGCGCGAAGCAATTAATTTATTTTTCATAAAAATTATTATCGTCTGATGCAGAGGATCATCTCAAGTAAGAAAGCTAGATAATACTACTTGATTTAAAGCATGTCTGATATAAAGAGTGCGTCTCTTGAAAGACGGTCTTTCCATAAGTCATAGAAAGACCAAGGTTTAAAGTGTAAATTAGAAGAAATTAAGATAAAATTTTCGGGTTGCATGAACCGGGTTATAAATTTTATAACTACTACATGTTGCATACTAAAATTTAATATTGCAACTAAGACCTTTTACCTTTTATTATTCGAATTAAACCCCGTCTTTCCATAAGCCTATGGAAAGACCGTCTTTCCCAAGACTTTGCCCTGATATAAATTCAAGCAAGAACACGATCAAATTTAAATATATATTGGCATCACAAATATGGCAAGTGACTGAACTACTTACCATGGATCCTTGATTCCAGAGCCTCCTATCATATGACTGGTGACAAAGGTTCTCTTTCTGATCTTACTACTACTATTGATGCTGTGAATATTTTTCTGCCCGATGGCTCAATGTTCTCTGCTACACAATTTGGAACCATTTGTTTTGATGGTTTTAAACTGCCGCACGTGTTATATATCCCTACATTGCGCTGCAACTTACTGTCTTGCTCTAGATTGCTATCTACCCTAAACTGTCTAGCTTTGTTTACTGAAAATTATTGCATTTTACAAACAATCAGTACGAGGAGAGTGATTGGCGTGGGTGAACCATATGGGGGGGTGTTTTGGCTTCGTCTGCTGGATGCTCGTATTCGAAGTCCTGTCCTACAGCCTCTTCCTACAGTTGCTTCACTGTCCTCTTCTGATTTATGGCATCATTGTTTTGGTCATCCATCTTCCACGGTGTTGTCTTCTATTTCTCCTAGCAATAATAAACATTATGTGCCTTGTTCTATATGTTATAGAGCAAAACAGCCTAGACATAGTTTTCCTTTAAGTACTACTAATGCTACTGCATTATTTCAATTAATTCATTGTGATGTTTGGGGACCCTATAATACGCCTTCTTCTAACGGTGCCTTTTATTTCTTGACATTAGTAGATGATTTTTCCCGAGCTGTTTGGGTTTATTTGTTAGTAGCTAAATCTGAAGTAACTTCTAGATTTTTAGAATTTAGTGCTTTAGTCAAGAACCAGTGGGGAAAAACAATCCAACGAGTTCGAGCTGATAACGGCACTGAATTCTTGCCTCTCCGATCTCACTTTACTGCATCGGGGATCGTTTTTGAGACATCTATGGTTGATACTCCGCAACAGAATGGTCGAGTTGAAAGAAAGCATCGTCATTTACTCAATGTAGTGCGAGCTTTACGGTTTCAAGCCAATCTTCCTATTGACTTCTGGGGAGAATGTGTTCTTACTGCTGCCTACCTGATCAACCGAACACCGACACAGCTTCTCAATGGTCGTACTCCCTTTGAGTTACTTTATGGACAGGCGCCAAATTACTCTTTTTTACGAGTATTTGGATGCTTGTGTTTTGCTGCTCGTGTTCCAAGATACCGTGACAAGTTTGCACCAAGAAGCCGTCGGTGTTTGTTCCTTGGTTATCCTGCCGGAAAGAGAGGTTATCGTCTTCTCGACTTGGACTCTCGAGTTATCTTTAACACTCGGGATGCTAATTTCTTTGAAGACCAGTTCCCATATTCTGCATCTCCGCAATCCACTTCTACAGATGAACCTGGCGGCGTCACCACTGCACCGCCGGTTTCCTCCTCCTACTCACCGGAACCATACGACTTTTCTGATCAACCGTTGGCCGCCCTTCCATCTGTCAATACTGACAGGTCAACACCGGTCAACTCCGATCGGTCAGCTCCGGACGGTCAACGACCAGTCAACTCCGGCCGGTCAACGGACGGTCAACTCCGGCCAGTCAACGGACGGTCAACTCCGGCCGGTCAACGGACGGTCAACTCCAGCCGATCAACGGACGGTCACACCGGTGAGTCAACGACGGTCAACGCCAGCGGGTCAATGCCGGTCAACGCCGACAGGTCAACACCGGTCAACACCGGTGGATCAGCTCCAGTCAACGCCGGCGAGACAACGCCATTCAACGGCGTCCAACTAATTCCGGCCACCGCCGGCGTCCCACCGCCCCCCGACGCCGGTCCTCCTCCGCCTGCTGCCAATAATCCACCATCCACCAGACAGAGTGTTCGTGCTCGACGTCCACCGCCGTATTTGGCTGATTATGATTGTGATGATTCTACTTGTGCTCTTGTTACTGAAGACCCCCCCTCTTCGACTACGTTCCCCCATACGTCATCACTATCCTCAGGTGTTCTCTACCCTCTTACTGATTATGTAAATTGTGATAACTTTTCTAGTCTGCATACTAGATTTTTGGGTGCTGTAACTTCTAGTTCATATCCCACTACTTACTCTAAGGCTTCCCGTCATTCTTATTGGTGAGACGCTATGGTTGCGGAGCTCACTGCCCTAGAGCGCAATCAGACTTGGACTTTGTCTCCTTTGCCTGCGCATAAAAAGGCCATTGGTTGTAAATGGGTTTACCGAATGAAGTTTCGCTCTGACGGTACCATTGAACGTTACAAAGCTCATCTCGTGGTTCTTGGAAACCGCCAGATTGAAGGAATTGATTACACAGAGACTTTTGCTCCAGTCGCAAAGATGAGTTCCGTTCGCTTGTTCCTGTCAGTTGCTGTTATACGTGGTTTGGAATTGCATCAAATGGATGTTCATAATGCATTCCTGCATGGTGATTTACATGAAGAAGTGTTCATGCGACCCCCACCTGGCTATGTGGTTCCGCCTGGTCAGGTTTGTCGCCTTCAGAAATCTCTTTATGGTCTTCGTCAAGCTCCTAGGAATTGGTTTGCTAAACTGGCGCAGGCTTTACGGACATTTGGTTTTGTTCAAAGTAAGGCAGATTATTCTTTATTTGTCTTTTCCAGTGGATCGCAGTCTTTACATGTTCTGGTTTATGTGGATGATTTGGTTATTGCTGGTAGTTCTTCTTTGCTCATCTCTACGTTCAATAAATACTTGGGTTCTTGTTTTCACATGAAGGACCTTGGTTTGCTTAAGTATTTTTTGGGCATAGAGATTGCTAGAAGACCGGAGGGGATGTTTCTCTCGCAAAGGAAATATGCTTTGGATATTCTATCTGATACGGGTTTATCTGCTTCTAAACCAATTGATTTTCCGATGGAGCAACAACATGATTTGGCACGTATTGAAGGTCCAGCCTATCATGACCCGGAGCAGTATCGCCGCTTGGTTGGGCGTCTGATATATCTAACTATTACTCGTCATAAACTTAGTTATTCAGTTCATACTCTTGCGCAATTCATGAAGTCTCCTTGTGTTCCTCACTGGCAAGCTGCGGTTCGTGTTTTGCACTATCTGAAGAGTCATCCTGGTCAAGGTTTATTTCTTTCTTCTCGTAGTACTCTCCAATTGACTGCTTATTGTGATTCGAATTGGGCCGCCTGTCCTATTACTAGGCGTTCCTTATCCAGTTATTTTGTTATGATTGGTGATTCCCCGGTTTCCTGGAAGACTAAGAAGCAACCTACTGTTTCTCGGTCTTCTGCTGAAGCAGAGTATCGTGCTATGGCAGTTGCCTGCTGTGAGTTATTATGGCTTCGGTCCTTGTTGAAAGACTTAGGGGTTTCGCACACTTTTCCTATGAAATTGTTTTGTGACAGTCAATCAGCCATTCACATAGCAGCCAACCCGATTTTCCATGAACGTACTAAGCACATTGAAGTTGATTGTCATTTTGTTCGAGATCTTGTTCAATCTGGCGCTATTGTTACTCAACATATTCGTACGGTTGACCAACCCGCGGATTTGTTCACTAAAGCTCTCGGCCGTAACCAGTTTCATTCCTTACTTGGCAAGTTGGGCATTTCTGATCCGCATGCTCCAACTTGAGGAGGAGTGTTACGGAATTAGGAATTAGTAATATAGTTGTTATGGAATTAGTGTTAATTAGTATTGGTATTGGAATTGGATTTGTATTCCTACCATAGTTGTACTTGTATTCTGTTACCTTCTCCTAGCTGGGATAGGTATCATGTACCACTATATAATGTATCCTGAACTCATGAATAAACCTACAGATTATTACCCTTATTTCCTACAGCAACTAAGACCTTTTACCTTTTATTATTCGAATTAAACCCCGTCTTTCCATAAACCTATGGAAAGACCGTCTTTCCCAAGACTTTGCCCTGATATAAATTCAAGCAAGAACACGATCAAATTTAAATATATATCGGCATCACAAATATGGCAAGTGACTGAACTACTTACCACAAAAAACTACACACGTACAAAAACAAAATTAAATTTAAATTTACTTTATAAATATAGTTCCTCCCATTTCCAATAATAGATAAGAGAAAGATAGGGAAAGAAAAAGATTGTTGATGGACATCATGAGTAATTTTATTATATTTGGAATTGGACCAATTGGTAAATAAGTTTCATAACCTAGTACTCATTCCGTTTTTTTAACATTGGCACATCACTTTTGGGGTTAGAATTTAGGAGATGCTAAATGAGTTGATGAATTAATTGAATTGAAAGAAGAGAAAGTAAAATGAGTGGATGTAATAACCTTAAACTTGCCATAAATAGAATGTGTCAATTAAAAAAAATACTCATTTTTAGTAAGTGTTCCAATGTTAAAAAAATGGAGGGAGTATGAAACATTTGATCGACTTGCCCTTCCTTTGTAATCATTGAACAATAATTAATAAAGTGCTGCTAGATTTTAAAACGACACAAATTAACCTGGCGGAAAGGGATCGGAAAGGGATGGCATTCCGCTCTTACCCTTCATCGTCTATGATTGCCCTCCTCGTACATTCTTCAAACTTACACTCATTAAAAGAAAAATTATACTCCAAAAAGGCGATAACCCTCGCCTGGGCCCCGATCGCAACCATACCAAATCCATAATGGAGGAGGTAAATTACTGTTTCCAAGGGTAAATATAAATCACTGCATCCAAGAGAAAATATACTCCAACTATTATTACATGAGACCGTCTCTTGAAAAATTATATAAGCTATAATAGATCAGGGAGTGGGTGTAATTTTACATAAAGAAGATGAAAATTTATGAGTTAAATTAATTAGAATTCAGGTCATATTCAAATTATAAGGTATATGGAATCAAAACTCAAAAGGTTCACTCGTAGATTATAAATCTCTCTCTTCAATTATTCTAGCTAAACTCCGTTTTTCTATATGTTTATGAAAAGACGGTGTTTCCATAGATTTTGTCTTATTATAGTTACAATTTGTTTTTTAGTTAGTAGATTTTCAATATACATCCAAGGCAAAGTTTTGAGAAAATCTGTCATTCCATAAGCACATGGAAAGATGAGGTTGAATTAAAATTATAAAAGGACAAAAGGTTTTAGTTGCAATATTAAAAATTTATTATGCAACGTTCAGTAGTTATAAGTTTATGACCCGATTAATCCAACCCAAAAATTTTATCTTGATTTCTTCTAATGTACATTTCAAACCTTGGTCCTTTCATACTCTCTCTGTCACATTTCAAGCTGCACACTTTGACTTTCAGCAGTTGATTTGAAAAAAGTTTGATTCTTAATATCTTTCATCATGGATAATTAAAACTTGTGAAAAGTTGATATCTTGAAAATACCGACGAATCCAACATGGTATGACATAATAGTATGCACACTTATATAACAATTCAATTTTATGGTTAAAGTTAAGAAGTTTTGACTAAGTGAATAGTTAAATTGCATCTTAAAATGTGTTGGAGGGAGTAACTTATGAAAATACCGTCTTTCAAGCAACCTATTATTAAGTTTTAATTTGAAAAACAGACTTCAACTGTCCAATTTTTAGTTCTTGCCGGAATAGTGTTAAAAGAAATCAATGACAACAATTAAAGTTCAGATGTTCTCTGTTTATTATTACTGTGTTTAGTATTTAGTCTGCTCATGACTCACCAATGCTTAATGATAATGGAAAAACATACCATGCATATCAAAACATTATTATATCATCATTAGTTACATTATGATATATTGAACTTTACGTGTACAATTATTTAATTTCCTTAATAATATACGCAGGTGTATCCATATGTTGGTGTTTAATTATTGAATCCGTCTTGTGAAAGTCGGTCTTTTCATAAGCCATGGAAAGACCAAAGTTTAAAGTGCAAATTATAAGAAATGATGATAAAATTTTTGAGTTGCGTGAATCGGATTATAACTTTAAAACTATTACACGTTGCATAATTTAATACTGTAACTAAAATATTATATCTTTTATTATTCTAGTTAAACCTCATATTTCCATAAATACATGGAAAGACGGTATTTCCCAAGATTTTTCCTTAATTATTTAATTGAGTTATATATTTAATCTAGACTTAAGTGTATATATACATGAAACTATCACTCAATTTAAAGGTGTCAATTAAACTATCATGACTTTAAGGTTGATACCGAACTTGTTAATTATACCAATCAAATTAAGGTTCAAGCGCCACTTTTAAATTCAAATAAAACTTTTTACAAGATTCAAAATTCATGGCGTGTTTATCCTATAACGGTTTTTCTAACGAGTGCTCATGGGCACTCGTTAACAACTTCAGATTCCATCGAAAACTGTGTTTATTAAATACAAATACATCGAAAACTGTGTAATAGTACATAGGGAGTGTAAGTTTTTGAGAGATGTCATTAATCATTAACTCTATTTGCATTTAATAACACTGTTTTCGATGGAATCTGAAGTTGTTAACGAGTGCCCATGGGCACTGTTTAGAAAAACCGTTCCTATAATATATAAGAGTAGAGACCGTCTCATGGTGAGACCAAGGACTAAAGGCAAAATAGAAAAATGGCAAACTAAATTTGGGGGCAAAAAACTAATAGAACTGGACTAAATTACAAATTATCACAATTACACATTAAATCCCTGAACTTTTAAAACATTAATATGAAACTCCATCTTGAAATCTTGGCAATTTAATTCCCGATCTCACCGTGTGACGGTCTTATACACGACTTTGTCAATATATAAATGATTCAGTTAAATACAACTAATTTACATGTGGCACCATATTATTAATTAGAACCTCACAAGCCAATATATAATTCCATGCCAATAGTTTAGTACTCCCTCCGTTTCTCTATTAGTGGCACACTTACTTTAATTGGATGTTTCTTTTATATTGGCACACTTTCCATTTTTGGCAATATTCCTTCAATTTCATCCACTCATTTTACTTTTTACTTTCTACATCCAATTTCATCCACTCATTTCATTTACCTAAATCCAAGCACCTAAATCTATGGTGTCAATATTAGTGAAACGGAGGGAATATAGTTTAATAACTGTGCTCTGCATAACATGCATGTATAAATAATAAATGCACAGTTTTTTTCTCTTTTTTTTTTTTTACAGTGGAACGAGAATGTAGTACCTTGTACTAGGAGGCTTCATGTGAAAACCTTAAAACTGTCTACCAAGTTTCAAATAATTCAGGACATTCTATGGGCAAAATAATTGATTGAAATCAAAATCAAACAAATAATTGTACAATTGATTGAATGCAAACAATTCACAATAAATGATACAACATTGATCGAATTTTCGAAGGCCCCTCTAGCGATCATAATTCATA
This sequence comes from Rubia yunnanensis, assembly GCA_037428765.1. Taxonomy (NCBI): domain Eukaryota; kingdom Viridiplantae; phylum Streptophyta; class Magnoliopsida; order Gentianales; family Rubiaceae; genus Rubia; species Rubia yunnanensis. The sequence continues at coordinate 1,402,872 of CM075062.1, forward strand.
AAAATTGAGGCTACAATTCAATAACATCTTGATCAAGATAACCACAAAATCTAGATTATATAAATATGTGAACACGAAATTTTATTTATTTATTTTGTTTATTAGTTTTTGCTGTTGTTCTTGATGACGTGTTGATGAATGCATGCAACTCAAAATGTGGTGGTGCAACGTGTATATGCATCCAAATGGTACTTTTAAATGATGAAAAAACAATGTCTTCTCGTGAAATTATGGCTTGGGTTGGATTGATTTGCAAAAACAAAAAGTATTTTGGTGCAAACTTTAAAGGAAAATCTATCAAATTCTTGTGTTTATCGATGTAGAGAAGTCAAATTGATGAGATGATGAGGTAATTATGTTTGTAGTGATGTTGACGAATTGAGGAAGCGCCACCTTAAAGAAAAACAATTTCAGAAAAAGAAGAAAGCCCACGTATGAAGTCTAGAGAGGTGATTGATTTATCAATCATTCATTAAGAAAGTCGGTTCGATCCATTAACGGAAGAGAAAATAGTGTGAATTTTGGGAATGATTAGGGTTAGAGGCAGGGGGCCGAGTTGGAAAAATTTTGTGGCGGGGGATAGTTATTTAATTTAATTTAAATCTAATGGAATTGAAGGGTAAATTTTAAATTTTGGGTAAATCGTACTCCCTCATCTTAGTTCAAGTTACAGAAAAAGAAACTAGTTATTAAATAATAATGACGTAGGTGATAACTAAGTGAAACTATAAATAGGTATAAAATTGTAACGAGAGAAAGTAATCGAAGCGAGTGAAGAAAAATGAGTATGAAAATAAAATGTTTATCATAAACTGTAGGTGTGCGGTACAACTTGAATGGCATATATACATAAAAAATGTGCATTTTAAATTGAGACAGAGCGAACGAAAAGAAGATTTGATAAATACTTGATGATCAAGAAAGTCTTTTCTCATTTGGTCTTTTAAGTTTAGAATAAACAAGTTTGTCATAATGCTACCATCGTTTCACTAAGAGTGACACATTAGATATAGACTCTTGGATTAATGTGAAGAAAATGAGAGGTTGAAATTAAGTGTAGAAAGTAAAAGGCAGAATGAGTGGATTAAATTGTAAGATTCTTGTCAAAAAAGAAAAGTGTGTCAGTTTAAAAAAATATCTCAATAACGTAAATGTGTCACTCATAGGTAAACTGAGGGAGTATAAAATTTTTTAGGGATCGCAATTAGTTATAGACGCAGCTTTCGTAGTGCGCTCACCTTTTGGAGTACCTGCAGTCTTTCAATTTTATCATGATGACTATATACGTCATTGATTTTTGACAGTGAAAGTTTCATTAATGAGTATGTCTCAGTAAATGCAGTTCCATAAGCTTATGAACGGCGCATATGGTTCTTATTTTAAATATTATAATTTTTTATAAAATTTAAAGAGTGCATCTCTTAAAAGACGATATTTTCATAAGTTATGGAAAGACCAAGGTTTAAAGTTTAAATTAGAAGAAATAAAGATAAAATTTTCGGGTTGAACGAACTGGGTTATAAATTTTATAACTACTACATGTTGCAATTAAATTTTTATTGTTGCAACTAAGACCTTTTACCTTTTGTTATTCAAATTAAACCCCATCTTTCCATAAGCCTATGGAAAGACCGTCTTTCCCAAGACTTTGCCAAATTTAAATATTATATTTTATAAGTTAAAACAAGTAATAATATGTATTTGAAGGTGAAAATATAAGAATATATGATGTAAAAAAATATTTTCAAAAATTCTCAATTTTGTATATAATTTAGCAAATACAGTATATAAGGTAAAAAATAAATGGTCTGTCCATAAGCACAGGCCGGGAAACTAACTCTTCATTAATTACCCATGTATTAATTAATTCACGTAAATTACACCTTACCCCGTGATACGATAAATATTGTATTCTTAAAGACATAATACGTGTAAAATTTTACAACAATTAATTAACTATATATCTAAAATTGTGAGTAAAAGATATTTATTTTAATTGATTAGTGGGGATGTGATGTCTATTGTATTCTTGGGATAATGTATAAAAATTCGTTCTCTTCGTATTTCAAAAATTTTAAATAAAAGTTTGTAAATTTTCCATTATATAATTTTATTAGAAAAATTATATTTCCTCTATTTGTGATAACCTACTGTGTCATTTTTAAAAAGAAAGTGGAAGGAGAGATACTAAAATTCACACAGTCTTGCTTTATATTGACTAATAGTTAGACGAGGTCATTTTATATTGATGTAACAAACAGAGTGATCTGATTCTTATAACTTCTAAAAACTTTTAAAATGTATAAACAATTATATTTTGACCATAAAAACTGTTGAAGTAAGATTTTCATGATTGGTCGAACTGTTTGTCTGTCTAATAGAAGACTTTCTCATTGAAATTACTACATTAATTACAAAATATATTTTTACTTTCTTAAATGATAGTATTTTTTTTCCATTTTTGATTGTTTTAAACGCGTGTTATGTTTTATTATTTCTTAAGTTGCATGTGAAAGGTAAATGCACTGTCTATCAAACAAGAAAGAAGTATCTAACATAAAATTAATATATAAATCATAAGAGTAAAGTACAATCATATTTTAATTGTTTACTCTTAATTACTATCTCCTTAACTCTATAACCCAATACCTCTTCAAATATTTTATGCAAACCAAAATTAATTTTTAAAATAAGTGTTTAGAAAAAAATCAATTTGAACCCTTAAAATATGACTCATTAAATTTTCAAAAAATAAAACTGCATTAATTAAACGGGAATAATGAAAATGAATGAGAGAGGTTGGTTTGTACTCCCTCCATTTTTTTTTTCATTGGCACCTCTCTTTTGGTGTTAGAATTGAGGAGATGCTAAATGAGTGGATGAAATTGAATTGAAAGAAGAGAAAGTAAAATGAGTGGATATAAAAACCTTAAACTTGCCCAAAATAGCAAGTGCTAATTAAAAAAAACATCACTTTTAGTAAGTGTGCCAATGAAAAAAAAATGGAGGGAGTACAAGAAATGAAAGAAAAGAATCCTAGAAAAACAAAAACCAAAGAACAGTTGTCAATTGGCCTGCCCACACGCCGCAGCGCTTTTAGTAATGCATAACACCATTTAAACAAAGAAAGCGTAAAATGATAGGAGTTGTAGTGGTAAATTTCGTCATCGTCCAATCCGAAAATATCAAACGTGTTTTGTGCACCAAACTTTAAAAGCGTTATCCTCAATAATTTTTCATCCTCCTTTCTTTTTGTTTTTCAAAGACAAGCCAAAAAATATTTTATTCAAATTAAAAATAAGATATGTTGCTTCACGTAACTAAAAATGTAACACCTTTTCCGTATATGGTCGACATATATGTACGCGGAATTTTTAAAAAATAAATAGATAAATCAGTTTCAATACTACCTCTATTTTGTTATTTATGACACACTTATTATAAATGAATGTTTTCTTTTATTTGACACTCTTTACATTTTTTGCAAGGAGGAACCCTCCTACAGGAGGAAATTCCTACACCGCAGCTACCAGGATTTGAACCCCTGACCGTGGAGAATTTAACCAGGCATTTAACCACTTGACCGATCACGTGGGTGCTTCATCCACTTATTATACTTTTTACTTTTTACGTTCAATTTCATCCACTCATTTTCTTCACATAAATTCAAGCACCTAAACCTATGGTGCCATAAATAGAAAAACAGAGGGAGTACTACTTTGGCAAAATCTTGGGAAAGACCGTCTTTCCATATGCTTATGGAAAGACAGAGTTTATTTAGATAATAAAAGGTAAAAAGTCTTGGTTGCAGTTATAAAGTTTATAACCCGATTCATGCAACCCAGAAATTTTATCTTCATTTTTTATAATTTCCACTTTAAACCTTGGTATTTCCCTAGTTTATGAAAATACCGTCTTTCAATGGACGGACTCTACTGCTTTTGAGATTTTTTAGTCGAAAACTTAAAGCATTTTATATTTCTGTAAAAAGACAAAGATGACGAGTAAAAGATGTTTCCACTTTCTTGCAAGGTGTGGTTACTGGTTAGTGGGTGATGTTGCAAAATTATACTTAGGGAAGAACTATGTATACATACATACATATATATAATTCATTTATTTATTTATAAAAAAAATTGTAATGTTCATTCCAAAATATTGAAAATCATCCAAAACATTTCACAAAAAACTTAAAGGATGAAATGCGGTGAAAATGAGTTACATGATTCTGATTAAAACTTAAAGTAGGAAATTTTTAATGCTCCTTGCCATGTAAATTAATTCTTGGAGCTAGTAGAACCTATTCTACTTTGAGAATAAATATTTTTTAAAAATCCAATTTCACACTTAAAAACATCCCAATTTCATACTCATCTGAGTTTCAGTTAGTCTCAATCTGAAATTTACTAAACCAAGAAGTTAAGTGATTAATCAGATTTAATTAGTGATGACTCTATTTCCAAAAAATTTAGTAATGACTCAAAAGTTTGAAAGGCTTCTTCCATAACGTACGTTAATTACTCACATAGCAATAATAAAAACGTGCATGACAGTCTAATACTTTTCAAAAGCATCTCTCCTTTCACTTTTCTCGTGCCATCTTTTTTTTTCTTATACTTAATCATAGTATGAGTAAGTATGTTATTTCATACAATATTTATAATTTATTAAAACACATATATTAATATTTTAAATGAATTTTAAAAACCTCAAAATTCCACAAATAGTAAAATTACTATTTTTATAATCAGTTGATGAATTCAATTGTAAAACGGTCTATATGTGAAAAATCGAAGCAACAACAACACCGCGTACGCTATTTTTTTCTTGTACGTTTGTGAACGTCACACATTTTTCTTAATTTTGGAGAATTGTTTTTTCATGAAGAGACAAAAATAGCATGGGAGGAATATAAATAATAATATAAATCTAAGAAAATGAGAGTAACATGAGAGATGCATGCCATTCCTACTAACTTGCTTTTTAATTATTGAAACTGAAATAAGTTTTGAAACCTAAAAAAAATCACACTTTCTAGCACATTGCTTAGTCACCTATAGCTAAGCCTTCCTAACAAATTAATGATATAACCATCATAATTTTTTATTGCCCTCTCTTCCAACTTTTCCATGATTTCATCCTTTCTCATATAAATAGAGGCTTTTGCCACCTCTCATAAGTCATAACCAAAGCAATTTCATTTCATTTCTAAGAGAGTTCTCCCAAGTTTGGACCTTTGGTGGTTCTTTCCATCAAGCTCCCCTTGGTCCAAGAACTTCCCTCCCCCCACCACCACCACTACCCCGAATGGCGATCCACTATGCCGACCTGGATAAAGTGTTCGGTATTCTAGGTACATTTCTTCTTCAGACCATGTCTCCTGTGCGAGAGTCATTTCTTTTATTGTTTTAATGTATATCGCTCTGATTTGACATGAACTGACCTCCACAGGCAACATTGTGTCGTTCATGGTGTTCATGGCGCCATTGCCCACATTCCGAAGGATTTACAAGAAGAAATCCACGGAAGGGTTCCAATCCATCCCTTACTCAGTCTCGCTCTTTAGCGCGATGCTCTACCTCTACTACGCCTTCATCAAGGGCGACATGATCATGGTAGTGACCATTAACACCATCGGGTCCACTATCCAGACAGCGTACCTCCTGGTTTTCATGATCTACGCAACGAGGGATGCCAAGGTGAGTAACAACCCAAAAAATCACTATAAAACTATTTAAAATTTTTATAGACTATTATAAAATTGCTACTATGTGGTTTGCAGTTGTCCACCACAAAGCTATTGATTGGATTAAACTTCATAGCTTATGGAGTCATAGTTGCATCAACATTTGCATTTTTCCATGGCCAAAAGCGAATCACTGCTGTGGGATGGATTTGCTCCGTTTTCTCCGTATGCGTTTTCGCAGCTCCCCTTAGCATCATGGTAAGAAATAGTTCCATTTCACTCCCCAGCCCTTTTTTTTTATAGGATCGAATGTTGTCTCAGCAGTTAAAATCTGGTGACAGTATTTACATTTCTGACTCCCAGATGAAGGTGATAAGGACGAAGAGCGTCGAATACATGCCTTTCTGGCTCTCCTTCTTCCTAACCTTGTGCGCCATCATGTGGTTCTTCTACGGCTATCTTATCCACGACTATTACGTAGCGGTAAGTCCTCGTTCGAAGTCAGCTCGACTCGTTTACACCCCTAATCTAAACTAACGTGTTTTTTCTCGAACAGGGCCCGAACATCTTCGGATTCCTGTTCGGGCTAGCACAGATGCTCCTTTACGCGATCTACAGGAGAACCAAACAGGTTCTCCCGAACGATAACTTGAAGGAGATCGAAGCTGGAAAGAGAAAGGAAGTTGAGGAGGGTGTCGTGAAGGAGATCGAATCTCATGTGAAGATAGTGGAAGGTGGAGAAGAAGACACAGTGACGGTTATTCAAATTGTGTGATGCAAAAGGACGAATATGAAGTTTATTTTACTTTTCAACTTATTACTTTTCGAGGAAAGTAATATGGTAAATTATGAGCAGAAGATTAACAACATTTTACATTTGTATGAATATTAATGATAACTCGGTTGAGAATAAGGCAAAAAGAACGTCACTCAATGATTGGAAAAACACGCTCCTACGTTTGGGCAAAGAAAAAGATGAAACTTCTAAGAAACCTACAAAGATTTTGTTACATTGTAACTAAAAGTGTAGCCCTCCAATATTTTGTTCACAGAAATGTAAATTTCACACTTTTATTGGAACTCATCCACATAATGTCATGGAGTGAATCCAATCTCCTAGACTCTATTTAATAAGATTATGGTATAAAATTATATAATAAGTTTCGAATACGGAATAAGTGAAATTGTTAAACATCTACTTATTTTTTAAATTATCAAAACACATTGAATACGAAAAAGTATTGAATTCATTAAGATTCGGTTTTAAATGGAGCTATCAAACATGACATTACTGGTTCTTTTAACTCCGCTTCAGTGAAATATGGGAAAATTACTGAGGGTACTTTTGAAAAATTTTTATTTCACCCTCCTCTTACATAGAATTTTTTATAAAAATGTTTAAAAAATTCATTTCAACCCCCACCGTATAAACTTTCTGCCTCCACCCTGCTTCGTTTTTTTTGAGGGCCACAACACAAAAACTTCTAAGAGAGACACCTATCCTAGTAGTAGGCTAATACCACTTTCGTCGAAGCACGTTTAACCCATGGAATCCAATGAGGTAGTGCTGTTACAATCGTAATCAACTCTGCTTCAATCTTTGCTGTGTTTGTATTCTCCCTTTTGCTCATTATACAAGTATGAAATTTCACTGAATTTTCTGATTCAGTACGAGTTTTGATCAGCTAAAAGCTCAACGAACTTGACCTCTGATGAATATGGAACACCCAGCTTAACCTTAATTATCACAAACGAAACAGGAAACTCCTTTTTATGGATTGAATCACATTATTCCACGCAAATTCTGTGAACCAACAAAATAAGTAGAGTAGAATTACGTGTCCAAATAAACAGAAAACACTTTGGCGAGTGGGCTCATGTGTGCATGTGGGTTTCATGCTCATAGGTGTCCTCATTTGGTGTAGCGCAGCCAATGATTAATTTGGAGTAAGATTTTGGCAATGTCCTAGCATTAAACGCATTTCATTCATTCTCCACATCTTATATTATTTTATTGAGTCTGTCTCTTGAAAGACGATCTTTTCATAATCATCTATGGAAAGATCATATTTAAAGTATAAATTGGAAGAAATGAAGATAAAAATTTTTGATTGTATAAGTCGGGTTATAAACTTTATAACTATTACACGTTGTACAATGATTTTTTAATATTGCAACTAAGACCTTTTACATTTTAGTATTCTAATTAAACCTCGTCTTTCCATAAACTTATCGAAAGACCGTCTTTCCACAAGGTTATGGAAAGACCGTCTTTCCCAAGACTTTACAAGCCAGTCTCTTGAAAGAGGTCTTTCCATAAGCCATGGAAAGACCAATGTTTAAAGTGTAAATTAGAAGAAATAAAGATAAAATTTTTGGGTTGCATGTACCGGGTTATAAATTTTATAACTACTGCATGTTGCATACTAAAATTTTAATATTCCAACTAAGATCTTTTACATTTTATTATTCTAATTAAACCCTATATTTTCATAAGCATGTGGAAAGATCTCATTTTCTAATACTTTGCCAATAGAGTATGTGGAAAAAATTGGTTAGTGTATGAAATTATTTATTTTCTTACTTCGGAAAAAGTGTGAGGGCCAAATTGAAATATACAATTAAATAGTACAATTATGCTTTTCTCCATTTAATTGTAGGCAAAGTCTTGGGAAAGACCGTCTTTCCATAGACTTATGGAAAGACGGGGTTTAATTCGAATAATAAAAGGTAAAAGGTCTTAGTTGCAACATTAAAATTTTAGTATGCAACATGTAGTAGTTATAAAATTTATAACCCGGTTCATGCAACCCAAAAATTTTATCTTAATTTCTTCTAATTTACACTTTAAACCTTGGTCTTTCCATGACTTATGGAAAGACCGTCTTTCAAGAGACGCACTCTTAATTGTAACTTGAATATGACACTTGTCAGAGAAAAATGCTTTCCATAAAAAAATCATTCACTTTTTTCACTCTCTCAGCCGCTACACATGATTTTCTTCTCCTCCACCTTAAGAAAACCCTAGCCGCTGCATCTTGGGGGCCGCCGGCGAACACCACCTCTAGCGGCCTCCCCACCACAATCCCATCCTCCTCTAAACCCCTTACCCCCCTTTTATCCAACTTCCTTGAAGGCGCAAACTGACGAAGACAAAAGTTTGAGCATTTTTTTGCAGATTCCGGTGAAGATATGGGGTCAACTACTCCAGATCTACTCAGTGGGAAGGCATTGGCGCGTGTTTTTTCAAGCTTTCAGCCTGCGAAGGATCGGCGTTCTCAGCCCGGAGAAAGATCGATGGCATCCTGAGTTTTTCGGCGGTCTTGGCGTGACTGATGAACTTAGGTCATGAGCCTGGCCAACTTGGGAAGGACTCGGAGCAACTCGGTCAACTCAGGCAACTCGGACTTGACTCGGGGTGAACCAACTTAGATTTGACTCAGGCGGAAATTTCAGATCTACACTCGGAGAAACTTGTGTGAGCTTTTTTCAATCTGAAATCGGCGCAACTCAGATGATTAGTGCTCGACTCGAGTTAAATCGGCTCAACTCGGCTGTGAACATCAAGCTCGTGACGGTGAACCGAGTTTTCATTGGTTTTTTAAGGCGCGACGGCGTCATTTCCACCAATGGATCTTCTAGATGATAGCAGTAAAGAGGATATGGAATTTTAAAGATCTGGTCAATAGTAGTTTCTGTCGAGGTTACTAGTTTAAGAAAGTTTTCCGGTGAGATATGCCATTTGGAGGGGGTAATTCTCTTTATTTTATTTTAATTTTGCTACGCCATTTTAAATTTTTGGGGTGGGAGGCTTTTAAGTATTTTGATACTGTTGTGCGGAATGGAGAAAGAACAGAAAATATGAACGAAAATAACAAGACACAAGATTTACGTGGTTCACCAATTTGGCTACATCCACGGGAGACGGATTCACTATATCAGAATTAATGTTTACAAAGAGAAGAGAGACACTTTATATGCTGTCTCCACTAAACCCTAACAAACTGGGCCAAAACACAATTCGGCCCAAATCAACAGCAGTCAAATAAAGAGACAAGCTATACCGTCGGACCGGGGGCGACTCCGCCCCCCGGACCCCCAGGCCAGGGTGCGCTCCACCCCCCTGGACCCCCCGACTCGCTGACCGGGCAGCGAGATCCCCGTACTAACCTGTCGAAGCGGCTAATACATATTCAAGGCATACCAACAGATACTATTGCTTTTAGTTCTTTTAGTCCTTTTTTTTTGCTTTCTTGCTTTTTCAGATTATAAATGGGTGTTTTCAAAATAGTTTTTTTACTTTTAGTGTCACAAAGTAATTAACTCTGTCTGTCATTTTCTTCGGCGACCCATTTTTGATGAATTTGATTGACTTCATACCTGTGTCCAAAGTTTCAAAGATGGTGAGGAGAAATCCAAGTCAAAGTTATTAGAAAATAAACTTTTGGCGATACCTCTTTTCCTAGGACTTATAAGATATGTAGATTTGATCCATTAGAATATCATTTATTTGGTATTGATTTTGGAGTCAAGTTAGAGCTGATTCTGTGCATTATAAATGTTCCAATACATAAATGTAAAAGTATTTTGGTCAATTAAAATGACCAATTTAAGTCTCCTAGTATAGGAAAGGATCTGAATGAGTTAACTGGAGACGGGCTGGATCTTTAGTTGGGGATATTCATTTTTTCTTCGTTTTGATTGACTTCTTTAGTTTGGGATATTCATTTTTTTCTTTGTTTTGATTGACTTGATATTTGATCAGAAGTGTGAATGGAATATTTAGCACATGTTTATCTTGATGCTTCACTGTGATCGATTTTCTCTAGTGGTTTGGGTCGGTACTATTAGACAGCCACACGGTGTAACTTATGCTTATGTGCCCTTTTCATTGCCACAAAGGCCTTTGATTATGATTGTAATATCGACCAGTACCTTTGTGTATTTATCTCTTATAGCCATTGTAGCCTTTGACTTAAATCTGAACTGTAATAGCTAGTTAGCTCTTCAGTGTAATTGAGTTTATCTCATCACAACATTTGATTGTAATTGCACTTTGTGCAAAATGGATCTTAATCGAAAATGGATGAAAACCCTATAAACCCAAACTGATTTTTTTTAAAAAAAAACTTGTCAAAATTTTATTGGACTCTGACCTCTTCACACACAAAACTCCACATATAAAATTTTCGGAGCTTTACTAGTATAAGGTACCACTAGCACAAAACAGGTCAAGAGTGGTTTTATTACGGATTATCGATCAAGTATTTATCGATTGTAAAAAGTCGTGACGGAGTTCCATTTTCAAACTGAATTTAGCTTTAAGGATATCTATCTACGTGTATATAATTCATGACTAACATAGTGAAATAGAAAAAAGTAGTGAAACGTGTATCCTAGAGAAATGAAAATAAAATGTAGATATTATTTAGGGATATAGTACCCTCTCTCGGTTTCACTAATAGTGGCACCATATGTTTACGCGCTTGAATTTAGGTGGGAAAAAAATAGTGGATGAAAGTGAATTTAGAAAGTAAAAGGTATAATGAGTGGATGAAAATGAAGGTTTTGGTAAGTGTATCATTTACAAAAAATATCTCATCAAGGTAAATGTGCCACTAGTAGAGAAATAGGGGGAGTAATATGTTAACAAATACTACATTGTATGAGATTTTTTTAAATATAGACTTTAACAAATAAAACAAGTACTAAATTTCAAAAAGATGTTAGTGGCCATTAATTAATGGATTCTCCTTTGTGTTGGTTGAAGAAGTTAATCATAAAGCTTACTTCTATTCTCTTAGAAGGAAAGATGACAATTAAGAAAAGGGACACAATGGTTGGTTGGGCTTTTTCAATGTGGACTTGAATGGATTTCCAACTGAGAAAATAGTAAAAGGTTTTATGTTTTGGAAAGGTTTAGTGGAATGACATGGGCTGCTAGGCTGGTCCAATTTAACCTTGATAGGAGATAACAAGCAGATTTTTTAGTTTTGATCCTCTGTTTTTTGCTTATATCCTCGTAACAGTTTGCTCAAGTTTCTCAACAAAAACATTTAGACTATTGGTCCTCCCTCCGTACCATTTCAACATGCACTTTTTTTTTTAAAAAATCCGTCACTAGAACGAGGGTTTATAGGGTTTTCATTCCTTTTATATTAAGCTCAAATTTGCACAATGTGTCATACAACATATGATGTGGGATTAACCCATTAACACTGGAACACTAGCTAAATATTACAATTCTAATCTAAGGTCTCAGTGGCATGAAAAGAGATATACACATAAGCCCTAATAAATATTACGATACTGTGCAAAAGCATATGTGGCAATGAGAAAGGCACGTGGAGGAAAAGTGGTTTCCGCCATTTCGCCATAGTGTAGCCACCGACGGAACTACACCAGGGCGAGCCGGTGCGGATGGCCCGGTAAACTCCGACGAACTAATGGAGTGATACTCTTCATGTCTTTGTTCGCCCCGACTCATTAAAATTGAAAAGGGTTCCGTCCAATATCGGAATTAGTCCGCCCCGGAGATACCTGTGTAGTTCAACCCCCCTCAAAATTTGTCATGGTTCCGCCACTGAGTGTAGCCACAATAAATCGACCCGGGGCTACTATAGGAACAAACACAGTGAAGTATCAAAAGATACACACACAAAATGATTCATCAACACCTATGAACAAACATCTAAGACAATGAAAACAAAAACAATGAAACTCCCCAACTAAAGATCAAGTCCGTCTTCATTTAACCCGTAAAGACCATTTCCCTAATCTGGGAGACTAAGACCTGTAGTTTTAATTGCCATAAATATTTGTCATAGGTATACATAAATCACTTATAATGCGTAGAATTATCCCTAACTTCAACCCCAAAAGGTTTCAGGGACAAACTTAATCGATCTATCAATAAAGTTGGCCTCAACCTCCTCATGGAGCAAAGTCTACAAATCTGATTTAAATCCTTAGAAAAACAGCATCGCCATCAGTTTGTATAATACAACTTTGACTTGGATTTCTCCTCACTGTCTCTTTGGATATCAAATTTGAAGTCAATCATATTTTAACGACTCAGACTGCTGGAAAAATAAATATTGACAGAGATAACACCTTCCCACACTTTAAATAAAAAAATATATAAAGACTTCCCATTTAAAAATTGAAAAAAAAGTGAAAAAGGAAAAAATAAATAAATTACCAAGATAAATTAATAGCCTCCCACCTGAAAAGAAAAATAAAAGGTTGAAAAATAAAATAAAAAAAGGAGAACTACCCCTAGTGACCTTGTTACCTCCGGAATCTGTTGGTTGAACCAATGAAAAACTATGTTTACCGTCGCAAACTGTAGCCAAAGTTGCACCCTAGTCCAGATCAGAGATAACAACACCGATTTACTAAGCCAAGTCTTCAAAGTCGAGTTTACCCGAGCTGTTCGAGTTATAACCCAAGTTGGCCTGAGTCATAACCTGAGTTAAGCCGGGTCTAAAACTCGAGCTCACCCGATTCAGGCGAAAACCAGAGCTGGTTTGAGTCGACACAATTCTTTGGCCCCAAAAAAGTAGCGACCTTTTGTGGCTCGAGAAGCCTGAACCGCACGACCCACTGGACTCATTCGTCCCATTGAGAAAACATCGCCGAGCAACCATCACCGCGAGCCTAGAAAAAATTACCCACCTCTGAAAATCCAGCCTTCTCTGAAAAAGACAAGATCTGGGTCGTTGTCGCTCAATTTATCAGGTGCCGATAAAGAACAAGGGTGGCAAAGCTTACCCTCCGGTGAAGGGCTAAGTAAAGAGAGGGGGACAATGGACAGGATTATCATCAGCTAAAATAAGGCCTCCAGGATAGGTAGGTACACTAGTGGAGAGCCTTCTACTAAAGTCAGCATTGGAAGGCAGTTTTGAAAAATCCACCTAAAACCACCTTCTAGAGGATTTTTGAACTCGGAAATTACCCTTCGTACCCAAGTGGTATTTTGAAGGCAGTTTTTTATAATTTGAAGGTGGTTTTGTAATAACCGCCTTTAAATGTGGCCAATGGAAGGCCGTTGAGGTCAGAACCGCCTTTAAATGGCTCTATTTAAAGGCAGTGAGTTATAACTTCCTTTAAATCCACATATTTTCAACTTCATAATGACGAACGACAGCGATTCCGAACTCATAAACTATAGTTTCCTTGGTACTGAAGAGAATATACTTTTTCCAGACACAGAATTGCTTATTTTCTTGTTTCCGAATTTGGAAAGTTACTAGTCGTGCCTTGCCATTCATGATCATCAGTTTCCGAGTTCATAAACTGTAGGGGTATAAAAAAAATCCCCCTTTCATTTAATACCCACATTTCCAAAATTGTGTGAAGGGTTTGTTCCCATTTCCTTGTCTATTGATGAAGAGATGATTTCATACTCCATTGGAAAAGGTTAGTGTGTTTCATACTATTTACTACGTTATGCAAATTAAATATTAGCTAGGGTTGTGTTAATTTCAATGATATATATATATATATATATATATGTATGTGTGCAAATAATGATTGTGATATGGGCATTCTAGATTGTCGAATGAATGGTCATGAGTTTCATTTTAATTGGCCTGTAGGAAAATGGATCGAGATGAACTCATTGGTAGTGATCTTAGAAATTTTCCAGAGTATATACCCTTGGTAGAATCATTTATTTCTTTAGCGTTTGAAGATGCTTCTAAAAAAAGGTGGGGTACGTGCATAATGCCCGTGTAAGGATTGTAGAAATGATGCTTATTTAGGGAGGAAGAAGATATGGGAGCATAGGGGTTTTCAAACCACCTACACTCATTGGGTATGGCATGGGGAAGTCATTAAGGATCCCTCCGAAACTATTGAAGTGGAGAAAACGAAGGTTAGAGATGAATTAGATGGCAACGTTGATTTTGATGAAATGGTGGAAGATATTGCAAGGGAGTTCAAAGGGAAACCTGAGTCATTGCAGGCACTGGTTAATGACAAATGGACGCCCTTGTACAGTGGTTCTAAACACTCGGTTTTGAGGGCAACGTTGCAAGTGATAAATTTGAAGGCGAAATTTGGTTGGACTGATAAGTCGTTGGCCGAGGCTCACATGTTGTTTAGGGAATTGCTTCCGGAAGGCAATGTGTTGCATGATAGGTCGTATGCCGCAAAAAATGCTATGCCCCATGGGATTGGAACTACAAAAAAATCATGCTTGCCCAAACGATTGTATGTTGTATAGGGGGAATTAGATAAAGATCGAGAAAGTTGTCGGGTTTGTGGCGAGTATCGATACAAGTTGAAAAGGGGGAGAATTGTTGTGGGTTTTGAAGTTGTGTCTCAATCAGAGAAAAAGACACCGGAAAAAGTGTTATGGTATCTCTCTATCATTCCCCGTTTGGTGAAGTTGTATGCTTGTATAGAAGATGCAAAGTTGTTATGTTGGCACGCAGATATGGTCTGACCGGCAGATGATGTCATTAGACATACTTCAGATGGTGAGCAATGGAAGAAATTTGATGCCTTGTATCCTAACTCTGGCAAAGATCCCCGCTATTTGAGGTTAGGGTTAGGTACCAACAGTATGAATCCATTTGGTGATATGAGCAGTACGCATAGTAGTTGGTCTGTTATGTTGGTAGTTTATAGCCTTCCATCTTGGTTGGCCATGAAGCGCAAGTATGTTATGCTGTCTTTGATGATATCAGGGCCCAAGCAGCTGGATAATGATATTGATGTGTATCTTGCTTCTCTCGTGGAGGATCTGTTGACTTTGTTCAAAGATGGTGTTCGAATGTATGATGGTCTGGTAGAAGATTTCTTCACTTCGAAAGCTATGCTATTTTGTACGATTAATGATTAGTTAAAATTGAAAGTCGAGTAAAAATTGACTGTTGATTAGTTAAAGTCAGCTTAGTCACTAGTGTTTCTATATAGAGATAGAGTCGAGTAAATTTTGACCATTGTTTAGTTAGAGCTAGCTTAGTCACTCGTGTTTCTATATAGTGATGGTCAAGTAAAGTTTGACCGTTGATTAGTTAAAGTCAACTAAGTCACTAGTATTTATATATAGAAAGTCAAGTAAGGTTTGACCGTTGATTAGACAAAGTCAAACATTTTTATTAGTATTTATTATATACTAATTCAAATAATTTTAACCGTTAATTAGTTAAAGTCAACTTTGTTATTAGTGTTTATTTATTGAAAGTCAAGTAAAGTTTGACCGTTGATTAGGCAAAGTCAACCTAGTTATCAGTGTTTATATATTGAAAGTTGAGTAAAGTTTGACTGTTAATTGTTTAAAGTCAGCTTAGTCACTAGTATTTATATACAGAGTCAAATAAGGAAGTTTGAGTCCTCGAGGGAGGAGGTTCGAGGGCTCGGGTGTGAAGTGGTAAAAAATCCCCTCATTCAGGATCGAGGCTCGAGGCGAGGTAGGAGGTTCGAGGGCTCGAAGGTCGAAGTTTGAGGGCTCGAGGTAAAAGGTTCGAGTGCTCGAGGTTCGAGGTTCGAGGTTCAAGGGCTCGAGGTAGGAGGTTTAAGGGCTCGAGGTAGGCGGTTCAAGGGCTCAAGGTAGGCGGTTCAAGGGCTCGAGGTAGGCGATTCAAGGGCTCGAGGTAGGCGATTCAAGGGCTCGAGGTAGGCCGTTCAAGGGCTCGAGGTAGGCGGTTCAAGGGCTCGAGCGTGAAGTTGACAAAAATCCAAAAAAAAATAAAATTAGGATTTTTTGATTGAAAATATTTGTTCATTAGTAAAACTATCATTATACCCCTGACCATACCGGAAAACCATTTAGTCTTACATGAAAACCACCTTTGAGGACCAAACAAATTATTTTGAATTTGTTGGGCTTCGTCTAAGGGTTGATTTGCAAATGGGGACCAAAACATGGTATAAGATACTTTGTAGGGGACTACAAAAATATTTTAGTCTTGTATTTATGTATACTAAATAAATTAAGGGTTGAACATTAATTAGTTAATGTGAACAAATTTTATTCTTATTTGCATATATTAGGTCAGTAAAGGTTTATCGTTGATTAATTTCACTTAACTTAGTTATTAGTTATAGTCAACAAAAGAAGTAAATGATTTTGAAAGTTAAAAAAAATAGGTTAGAGCGGTTGCACAGCTGCTCCCAGCTCATGAAATTTCTGGGAATATTATTTCAAATTTTGGGCAAATTTTTTAAATTCTTTGGCAGAAAAATTAAACTTTAAAAAAATCGACGAATATTTAGAATTTTTTGACTGGAAGATTGAATTTTAATTTTTTTTGGAAATTTCTTTGGTGGAAATTTTTTTTTGGCAATTTTTTTGTCGGGGAAATTTTTAAAAAAATTCACACTGATTTAAACCGGTGCTATTTTTAAATTTTTAGCATCGAATTTTTAAAATCGGTGCTAATTTTTTCAAAACCGGTGCTATTTCAAAAATTTTGGCTATTTCTTTGGCGGGAAAATGAATTTCGAAATTTTTAGCACTGGTTTTTAAAAACCAGTGCTAAGTTTTAAAAACATCTGTGCTATTTCTTAATTTTAGCAACGGTTTTTAAAACCGGTGCTATTCATTACAAAAACTGGTGCTAAGTTTTAATTTTTAACATTGGTTTTAAAAATCTGTGCTATTTTTATAATTTTAGCAACAGTTTTTAAAACCGGTGCTATTTCTAAAGAAAACCGGTGCTATTTTGATTTTTTTGGCGTGAAGATAGAATTTTTCATATTTTTAGCACCGTTTTAAAAATCAGTGCTAATATTTCCAAAACTGGTGCTATTTAAATTTTTTTGGATATTTCTTTGGCGGGAAAAATGAAATTTTCAAATTTTTAGCACTGATTTTTAAAAACTGGTGCTAATGTTTCCAAAACCGGTGCTATTGTAACATTTAGCACCGGTTTTTTAAAAATTGGTGTTAAAATTTAAAAAAATGGTGGTAAATTAACACCGATTTAAAAACTGGTGTTAAAATTAAAAAAACGGAACTATTAGATTTTTAGCACCGATTTTAAAATCGGTGCTAAAAACCGGACTAGAGGGGATCTATGTGGTAGTGAAAAGAATATAATAAAAGATAACCTTCAAGTCACGTACATGACACTTTCCTTAAGACTTTATTTGTTTCCTTTTGTATGCATATAATTCAGAACAACTATCCTCTATGATAAAATAAAGCATGGTTGACAGAAGTGTGCACTCACTTCTCCAACCCCGAATGAACAAAGGATCGAAGAACTATAATTCTCTAAGAATAATGCATTATCATTCTTTTCCTCTTTGTGAGATTTTTCTCTCATATTGAGTACTTCTCTCGTTTCTTATTTTCTTGTTGCATTCTACAAGTAGAAAACAACTCATCTATTTATAGACTAATGGATTGATATGAAATAATGCATCTCTTCGTGACATATACCATTTGGGAACTTGAAGTCATATCTATTGGTAATGAACAATATTCACACCGCTTCATTATTCATAGTCGCATGTTTTCAATCATTGAAAATATCCAACACGGAGGGATTATCACGTAATGTCTATTACTACCTATAGCAAAAGTTATCGATAGACAATCATTCCATAAAAAAATGTATGGTCAAATGGGGGTCATAAATAGAGGACTAGAAGAAGTATAGAGAACACGAATAGTCCTCTATTACTCTAGAAAAATCTTGTTTTTCATTCATTTGTTTTATTAATATTGATAAATCGAGCTGATTTTTTTATCGATACGCTTCAATTTAGTTTATATTTTTCCTATGTCGATTGTTAGAATAAATCAAACTCCTTATTAGATTATGATTTATTATGATTAGAGTTCTTTCCTTATTACACTTCTATTGTATTATCTATGTATTTAGATATCAATAATGCAATTCATTACGGCAAATCATTCTGTCATGGTATCAGAGCAAGTTCTGATTCTAAGCCCTAAATTTTAATTTATTGTTCAGCACCTCCCTCCGGCGTCCTCAAGTCCTTCATCTTTGGCGTCCTCAAGTCCTCTCAAGTCTTCGATTTTCTGGGGAGTTCTTCCAGCGCCGACGTCTTCATCAGCTCCAGCGCAAGATCCACGCGCCTTGTCTTCCAGCTCCAGCGCGAGATCCACGCTCCCGTCTTCCAACGCGTGAAAGTCACGCGCCAGCTCGGCCGAAGAAGAATCCTCCAGCGCGTGAAGGACATGAGCGAGTTGACTTGCGCAGCAAGTGAATTTCTCGCATCATTCAATTTCTCGCGAGTTGAACCTATTTCTCGCGAGTTGAACATGTTTCTTGCGAATTGCTCAAATTCTCGAGAGCTGAGACAATTTCTCACGAGTTGCTCAAATTCTCGTCAACACCCAGTCAATTTTTGTGCAATTCGGTCTTTTTCTATGGTTTATTTGGGCCTCTCGGGAAGATTGCTCTACTAATTGGATTGCGGACAAGGTGTTGTTTCAGACCAGTTTGAATGGTCCCAACCGTCATTCTTCATCGAATCAGTGGATCGTTGATTCAGGTGCTACATATCATATCACTGCTCGCACCAGTCATCTTGATAAGGTACAATGTTATCGTGGTTCTAATTCTATTCTTGTTGGAAATGGTGAATCATTTTCTATTTCTCACATCGGACAATGTCATTTATCTTGTTTCTCTGTTAATGATGTCCTTGTGGTCCCTAAGATTACTAGAAGTTTATTATCCATTAGTAAGCTTACCTGTGATTTACCTTTCCGTGTTATAGTTGATGCCAATGCATTTTCCATTGAGCACAAGTATACATGGCAGATAATTGATAAAGACAGTCATAGTTCAGGTCTTTATTTTCTTGAGACTGGTGATTCCAGCTTTTTAGGTGAATTACGCTCTGGAAAGCTCTAAGCTTCTTTTGAGCAGTGGCACTCTCGCCTTGGTCATGTGTCTCATGATACTGTTCAGTTGTTAAGTCGACGTGGCCATATTACTATCACTTCCACTATGCCGGCATCTGTTCGTTGCTCTCCTTGTCAGATGGCCAAGAGTAGCCGTTTACCTTTTGCCACTAGTGACAGACACGCTACTGGGTTGTTGGATAAGGTGCATTGTGATTTATGGGGACCAGCCCCTGTCTTATCAGCAGGTGGTTTTTCTTATTATGCCATTTTCATCGATGACTTTGTGCGATTCACATGGTTTTTTCCGATGCGGTATAAGTCGGACTTTATGACACATTTATCCAGTTTCAGAAATTCGTTGAGACCCAGTTTTCTACTAGGGTTAAAATTTGTCAGACCGATGGTGGCACGGAGTTTACTAATCATCGACTTCATGCTCACTTCATATCATGTGACATTCATCATCAGATGCCATCACCCTATACACCTGCTCAAAATGGCTGAGCTGAGCAGAAGCATCGTCACATCACAAGGACTGGTCTTGCCATGCTTTTTCACTCTTCCGTGCCACACTGTTATTGGGTGGAAGCTTTCTCCTCTGCAGTTTACATCATTAATCGTCTGCCAAGTTTAGTTCTTGGTGGAAAACCACCTTTTGAGGTTATTTTTGGTCATGTACTTGACTATACCCTCTTTCACTCATTTGGCTGTCGTGCTTTTCCATGTCTGCGTGCCACTGCTACTGATAAGTTTGCACCGCGGTCCATTCCATGTGTTTTTATTGGCTAAAACCCTCGTCACAAAGGCTTCCAGTGTCTCGACCCCACTTCTAGTCTTATCTATGTTTCTCGCCACGTTCGCTTTGATGAAACCTTATTCCCTTATGTCTCATCTTCCGCGGACTATCGCTCTATTTCAGATCTGGAGATTTCATCATTTTTTATGGAGCTGTTACTTCATCGATTGGGGCTATTACGCCTGTGCCTGTTCTTGCCGCCCTGCCATCTTCCATCTGGATGGCCGACCCGGACCCAGCTCCTCGGCCAACAGCCATCACATCTCAGCCGTCGGCCATCACTTCTCAGCCACCGGGCACCACGTCTCAGCTGTTATCAGCCATCCTTTCTTCTCCGGCAACTTTCGACAGCCATTCTCCGATCAGCGCAGCTCGATCTTCCTCAGCGTCGTCAGCTAGTTCCACTCCTCCAGCTTCGCCGCCCCAGCTTCGTACCCATCGGATGGCCACTCGATCTTCTACTGGTGCCATTCAGCACCGGGATTATTCGAATATTATTGCTCATGGTCTCGGTGCTTCACTCCACTCTTAGACAGAGCCATCTGATTATCGCTCTGCCCTTCAGGATCCAGCCTGGGTTTCAACCATGGATGATGAGATGGCCGCTCTTTGTGGTCAACACACTTGGGATTTAGTGCCTCGACCTTCGAATGTCAACATTGTTTGCTCCAAATGGGTCTATAGGCTCAAGTATCGACCATATAGCACTATTGAGCGTCACAAAGCTAGACTGGTGGCGCAGGGTTTCTCGCAGATTCTGGGTTTTTATATTGACCACACTTTCAGTCTTGTGGTCAAAGCCTCCACTTTTAGAACGGTTCTCTCCATAGCCACCATGCGTTCCTGGCCACTTCATCAGTTGGATGTCAAGAACGCTTTCCTTAATGGTGTTCTTGATGTTCCAGTCTACATGAAGCAGCCCATTGGTTATCAGGATTCTGTCCATCCAGACTATGTTTGTCGCTTGCGAAAGGCCATTTATGGTCTTAAGCAGGCTCCCCGGGCTTGGTTCCAGCGTTTCAGCAGTTATTTGACACAGCTTGGTTTTCGGTGCAGCTCAGCCGATACTTCTTTATTTGTCCTTTCGAGAGGGTCATCGTTACTGTACCTACTTGTGTATGTGGACGATATCATTCTTACAGGCAATGACTCGAATCTTCTTCGCCAATTCATTGATCGAACACACAAAGAGTTTGCGATCAAGGATCTTGGTGCTCTTCATTACTTTCTTGGTCTTGAAGTTTCGCCTACCCCCTCAGGGTTACTTCTTGGCCAAGCAAAGTATGCTCGTGATATTTTGAATTGGGCTTGTATGTCTGACGCGGAACCTGTTTCTACTCCATTTGTCACTAGTTCTCAGCTTCACAGCTCTACCAATCCTCAATTATGGGATTCTACACTTTATCGTTCTCTTGTTGGTGCTCTTCAGTATCTCACCATCTCTCGCCCGGATTTGGCATTCTCGGTCAACACGGTGAGTCAGTATCTTCAGGATCCCAGAGATGACCATTTTGCTGTTGTGACTCATATTTTTCGGTATGTTCGTGGTACTCTTCATTTTGGTCTCGGGTTTTGTTCTGCTAGTACTCCTGATGTGTTAAGGTGCTATGATGCTGATTGGGCTCGCTGTCTGGAGACTCGTCAGTCCACTTATGGTTATGCAAATTTTCTTGGTGGGAATCTGGTTTCTTGGAGTGCCAAGAAACAGCCCACTGTTTCTCGCTCTAGCACTGAGTCTGAATACCATGCTCTCACCAACACTGCCTCATAAGTGGTATGACTCATTCATTTCCTTCGTGATCTTCGGGTTCCGCTTTCTGGTTCTCCACTGTTGTTATGCGACAATAGTAGTGTTATCTTCTTGGCTCAGAATCCGGTGGCGCACAAGCAGGCAGAGCACATCAACATCGACTACCATTTTGTTCGTGAGCTGGTGACATCTGGAAAGCTGCGTGTTGCTCATGTTCCTACTTCTCTTCAGATTGCAGACATTTTCACCAAGGGGCTCTCTCGTCCACTGTTCGAGTTCTTCAGGTCCAAGCTATGCGTCGGCGAGCATCCGACGCTTCGCTTGAGGGGGAGTGTTAGAATAAATTAGACTCCTGATTAGATTATGATTTATTATGATTAGAGTTCTTTCCTTATTACACTTCTATTGCACTCTCTATATATTTAGATATAAATTTATTTGTAGTATTGTATGTTTTGCAAGTTAATTGAAAATTTATGAAGCGATCATGTTTCACATGTTTAATTGGCAAAATAATGCCATTATCAAAAGATTCACAAGTCACAACGCATGGTTATCCACATTGAAGTAGTTGTTGAAGAGTCACATCCACAAATAAGTGATTGGTCCGAATAATTGGGTGCATTCGAATGAAAGGGTTAGGATAAAAAAGTAAAGTTCTACATGATAGGAATTATAAGTTTAATTTATAACTTCTTTTGTTCATCCTTTTCTGATTTCCTTTTTTACATCAGGAAAAGTCTAAAATGCCTTCTTCTTCTTCTTCAACTCAGCCTTCTAACCTTTATCATTGATTCACTTAAACCTTTATCATTGATTCACTCAAAACAAAGCTTGTGCAAACTTCATCATCTCCAATCACTTTCTTCTTCTTCACTATTCAAACACATAGATAGAAATGGCACACTACAAACAAAAATTCCAGTTGTGATACTTTTTTAGAGTATCCGTGACACTCAAAAGTGTCGCTACAATTATTAGTGACGCCTTGTAAAATATCTCTATTTAGCTGTAATTAAAATATTGTGATGCGTTGAATTATTGTTATATATTTTTGTTACGCTTTAAGATGTAGTTTAACTTAGAAGTGTCCCTAAATTTGTGACATGGATTGATATAGTCATTCAGTTTAGTGACATGTGCGCGTGTCACAAATATTTAGTGATACCAGAAGGTGGGGAAAATATTGTAATATTTCTTTACCTGTCACAAAATATGCGTCACTACTGGAGTTTTCTTTTTTATAGCAGCAACCCAACAAAAGCCAAACTTCTCCATCATGTTTGACGCCTCGGAAACCCACTCATTCTACCTTGAAACACTAGTAGAGAGACCTCTATTAAAGGCGATATTAGAAGGCAGATTCTTTGGAACCACCTTTAATTGAGGTTCGGAAGAGGTTCCGAGTTCGAAAGTCCCTCCCGGATCCTTTAAAGGTGGTTCAAATTAATTAAAGGTGATTCCACCTTTAATGGTGATCGATTAAAGGCGGTTCTGCCTTTACAACTGCCTTTAATAAGCTATTTTTTGGCCCAATATATGTCGAGCCTATACCCATACCCATACCCATACCCATACTTAGCTAGTTTTTGAAACCCTAATTTTACTTCCCCTGGTTTCACCCCCAGTACCCCTCCCTGTCTTTACTTCCGCCTCAAATCCCACTGCCGCCTCACCCCTCACCGCCACCTCACCCCCATTTCGCCGCCTCACCCCCTTCGCGAAGAAGTTCTCCGCCGGAGAAGGGAGAAGATCTCGCTGCTGGAGAAAGGAGAAGCTCGCTCGCCGCTAGGGTTATCTCCCACCGGAGAAGGGAGAAGCTCCCGCCGCTGGAGAAGCTTGCTCGCTCGCTTGTCGCTAGGATTATCTCCCGCCGGAGAAGTGAGAAGCTCGCTCACTCACTGCTAGGGCCTCGACTCCGCTGCCCTGCCGCCTAAGGTCCTCGCCGCTGCTAGGTTTCCTGCCGCTGGGATTTTAGGATCGGCACTAGGTTTCTGATGTTGCTGTTAGGATCGCCGTTAGAATTTCTCGACTTTGTTGTTTTTTTATCAACGCTAGGATTTTATATCTGGGTTTCCTCATTGCAGGAAACCGATTTGGTCTCCGGCAACTATTTTTTAGGAAGGGCGGAAATAGGTTCCGAGTTCTGAACCTATTCAGATCCTATTAAAGTCGGCTATTTGAACCGCCTTTGATCAAATCGGAACCAGCGAAGGTCTATATAGTCTTCTCTGATTCGATAGAACCACCTCTAATCGCCCGTTCCTCCATTAGTGAGATCCCTATTCCGCTCCTTCGGTCGCTATCTCAACTCCTCGCTATCAAGTTTCGAGGAAGATTTCAATCTCGATAATCAGTCGGAAGCGCAACAAAACTCCATTAATGGTGAAGGAAGAGGAAGGAAAGAAGAGGAAGGAGGAAGGAGAGGATGGATGATGAAGGCGGGGAGAGGTTGGAGGAAGAAAGTGGAGACGACATGTGATCAGATGAAGAAAACGCTTGGAGATTCAGAAATGAATTGAGGGTTAGGGATGGATTGGGCTCAAATGTAAGATTTTTAATTTTTAGCGGTAATTATATTACTTAACATGTTGAATTTTTTTTTAAATGGAAAGTGTCCATATTTGATTGAGACAAACAAAAAATGAAAGTATGTACGTATGCAAATTTGGATTGGACGGATAGAGTAATGTATTTTAAACAAAAGCATTTGTAAATAATTATTATCTTAATATTTCTGAATTTTAAAATAATTAATTTTTAATTACAAGTAAATATATTAAATATAATTTAATTGATCAAGTATGAAGTAATCTGAGTGGGAAGAATGCCGACAAGGACACCGCGGCTTTATCCGTCATTGAAACAAATGTGTCATTCAAACGGCGTTACACTAGTCATAATCCCGGGGCACCAACGTATGACTGCATCAACATCTCATACTCCTTCTGTTCTCTCGGAATGATTCCAACTTTTGGGCACAATTTTTTAAAAAAAAACAAATAAATGGTTAAGATATAGGCAAAGTCTTAGGAAAGACGGTCTTTTCATATGCTTATGGAAAGACGGGGTTTGATTAGAATAATAAAAGGTAAAAGGTCTTAGTTGCAATATTAAAGTTTTAGTGTGAAACATGTAGTAGTTATAAAATTTATAACCGGTTCATGCAACCCGAAAATTTTATCTTATTTTCTTCTAATTTACACTTTAAACCTTAGTCTTTCCATAACTTATGGAAAGACCGTCTTTCAAGAGACGGACTCTAAGATATATTGAAAATATAAAAAGTAAAATGTGTGAATAAAAATAATTTGAGATTTACTAAAAAGGGAAGGAGCTAATAAAAAAGAATCATCCAAAAAAGGAAAGTGAGTCATTATTAGAGGACTGGGGAGTAAGTACTACCCCAAAACATCCCCATTGTGGTATTTATTTTACTATGTTTGACATCATAAGTTTATGTGGTATTTTTTGAAACGTTGAAATATGTGATGCAAACTGAGTATGATAGTAAAAAAATTAACAAGCGGTTAAGAATGATGTTCTTTTTTGCATAGAAGGAAATATGACAATCTTAGAAAAATATACAAAAACTGTAAATGTGTCAAACTTAAGAAAACAGTCGGAATATTACAATTTTATAAGATAAAATAAGAGTGAAAAGTAAAATAGACAATTGAAAGCGTATCATAAATGTAATAAATACTCCTACCGTTCCTATCAAATATTCTTACTACCTCCGTCCCAGATTAAACTGCACAATTTACTATTTGACACTATTTACTGTCAAACTTTGACCACATATTTAAATAGGTATATAAGTAATAATATTATCACATGTAATGTTGTTGAATTTGTCATAACAAATAGTTTTTAAAAAGTAACTTTTTATTTGCTGATATTATACCTAATTAAATATATTAACGGTCAAACATGATTCTTTATAACCGTAAAAAATATTCCTTGCAATTTAATCCGGGATGGAGGGTGTATTATCTTTTTGCACGAATATTTATGCATGCTGATGTGATAGGAAAAGTAAGAGATTGGAACGAGTTAGCTAAACTTCAATTAAATAATTTTGAATCTAAGCAAGAAATAGTCAAAATAAAAATCTTTTATTGAGATGGACGAGAATAGAAAATAAGAATCAAACTGATTGAGACATAGTTTTAATAAAAGAAATTAAAATTAAAAAGTGTAATTCTTATGAAAAAATAGATGAGTATTTGGAGACGTTTGCCTTTCCTTCCTATCATCTTCTCCCCTTCACTTTCAAATTCAATAGTATATGATCCATTTAAATATTGCTCAAATCGAGTTAGCAAGTGTCGTTTGATCCAAACGCCACTAAGCCTCAGGCCTCAGCCATAGCTAGTCACATTCAAATGTCATAGACTCATTACTCTATATCGTGATGCTGCTACAAGCACATGGTAGAAATCGTTACCGGTTTTTTATCAATTAAATATATTTTTTTATTCTTTCTCTTCCATCTTATTTTAAGAAATCACTTAAGAAACTACACATTTTCTTCTCCACAATGGTAAGAAACCACTTTTTACTATTTATGTACACCACTTGATTTTCTCTATCCTACTCATTAATTTTATTATTAACATTTAATTTAAATAAATTTATCTACCCAAAATGAAATGAATGTAAAATTTAATAATTTTTAAAATTGAATTTCATTTTTTTCAATATTTATTCCAGATTTTTTCAATAATTTTTCTTCGATAATTTTGTCTAAAATTATTCCAAATTTTTATTCCAAATCATCCCAAATTTTAATCAAAAATCATTCAATATTTTTAATTTAAAAACATTTTAAAATTAAATTTCAAAAAAAAAAAATTCAGCTTTTCTTTAAAAAAAAATTAGAAACAAAGATAGGGACACGTGGCCCAACCAGAGGGTGCCACGCGTCCCTCCATTTACCAAACAAATGTGTGCTGAATTTGAGTGGGACACGTGGCCCAATGAGTGGGTGACACGTGTCCCACTTAGCAAAAATAAAATGGGCCGCACATGGCGGCCCCCTTCTCTGCTCTGCATCTCCTGACGGAACCGGTTTTTTAATCGGTTCCCTAGTTGAAAACTAGGGCCGATTTTTTAACAAGAAATCGACCTAAAAATTACTATTATGTATTCTTTCGATTTTTAGAGTGATTTTTTAATTTTTAAGAAATTCACTACCCATGCACTAAGCTTAAATTTTACACCTCACATTTTGTCTTTAATTACTGAACATGTTTATAAGTTTAGCTGTACGATGTTTAATTTATTTACCTGGTTAATTTAGCTGGTCGCTAGATGTTTATATTACATGTTTAAGAGGTTGAACTAGAATGCTCCCTCCGTTCCGTTAATAGCGGCAGGTAATTGGATTTAAGTGAAAGAAGTGAGTTGGTGAAACTGAATGTAAAGAGTAAAAGGTAGAATGAGTAGATGGAATTGAATGAATCTTGTCAAAAATGAAAAGTGTGTCAATATAAATGAAACAACTCAAAAAGGGAAATGTGTCACTAATAAAGAAACGGGGAATGTATACTTCCTCAGTCTTGCAAAGATGTTAGAATTGCTTTTAACTAACTCTTTTATACAAATTGACATGACTGGAAATAAATGTGAAAAATTAAAGGTACTATTAAGAAACCAATAGATCCAGACTTTGGGATTTAAAAAATACATATTTATTCATTTTTGGTATCTTTCAAGAGTTTGTCTCTTGAAAAATATAATTTTCATAAATTATGGAAATACCAACGTTTGAACTGCAAATTAGAAGAAATTGAGATAAAATTTCTGGGTGCATTAATCGGATCATAAAACTCATAACTACTGCACGTTGCATAATAAATTTTTAATATTGTAACTAAAATCCTTTACCTTTTAGTTATTCTAATTAAACCCTGTATTTTCATAAGTCTATGAAACTGCAACAAAAAAATTTACTATCATTTTAGCTAATTTTTTAATTGTGTCATTTTTTATAGAACAAATAAAAAATGAAAATGTATCTTTTTTACTTGAACAATAAAGTAGTTTAATTAATTTCATTATTTGCATTCTAAATTTACTTAATTTTGTTTCAGTTGGTTTCAGATCAAATAAAAAAATTTTAAGTTCCCATATAACCCTATGTTTTGGTCGAAACTGTCAATATAACCCTGTAAAGTTCGAAAGTGCTATTATAATCCTATTATTTGCTCAAAAGTGCTAATCTAACCCTGGAAGCTTCAATTTTCCCTGAATTATGTGAATTAACTTTTATAACTTTTTTTTTAAAAAAATAAAAATTATAAAACATGCAAAATACTATATTGCCCTTGCCCTTGTAAACCCTAATCAAAATCTTCAAAATATTCTTCTTCTTATACTTCTGCCTTCCCTAAATCATGATAAGCAGTTGTACCCGGAGACCGACGCGGTGGTGGAGTCTTCTTCTCATACTTCATAATCTTCTTCTTCTTCGTTGGGTTCCCGGAGTCTTTGTCGCGGTGGCGGGTCTTCGTTGGGTTCAATCGTGGTCTTCGTCAGATCTTCCCCGGGGTCTTCGTCAGGTTTGTCTTCCCGAGGTTTCGAATTGGACGTCCTCTACCATGGATTCATGTGGTTGCGCTGCTCCGCCGCCAGTTTTTATTAGGCCACGGTGGTGGGAGAATTGGTGGTTGGGGTGAAGGGCGATGGCGGGTGGTCGGAGGTGAAAGGTGTGGTGAATTGGTGTTCGGAGATTGTTTCTCCGTACTAAATATCTATGTTTTTTTAGAGATTGTTTTATAGAAAAGACGTTGTGATGTTATGGTATAGATCTCGTTAATCTGATGATAAATTGAAGAAAATCTTCCAATCCATTCTTTACTACTCAGCACCTTCTCCTTTTTGTTTTGTTTATCTTCTCTACTATGTTATTGCTTTTTTCTTGTTTGAGTTTTTGAAATTTTTCCTAAACAATTTTGCCTTTTGGTTTGGTCTGTGATTCAAATGGGAGATCCCCACTAGCTTTTGACATGTTAATGTTTTTTACCGTTTCTTCATTAAGTTTCTCCTCAAGTTTCTTCTTGTATGTGCTATGTAAAGTTTCTTCTGTATTGAATGCGATGCGGCGGTGCGACGAAGATCCAGCAGTGGAGGTGGTGCTGAATGGGGTTAGAAGATGAGGATGAAGAATCGTAAGGGCAGTTATGTCATTAAATTTCTATTTATTATACTAGGGGTAGTTTAATCTTTGTGTATTTGATCAATGTCGGAAACTACTTGGGTAACGCCAGAATAGTGCCAAGAGGTTATATCGGCACTTCTAATGCAAAAGATAGGGTTATAATCTCACTTTCGAACTTTACAAGGTTATATTGGCACTTATGACCAAACATGGGGTCATATCTGTATTTTGCCCAATAAAAAAACGTCATCATACCATTCTCTAATTTGTACTAATTGCCTAGAACTAAGGGGGTTCAAATTGCCCAACCCAATTCGACTCGTTTTGACCCGGTCCATTTGGATTGGGTTGGGTCAATGTCTCATTTGGGTCAAGTGGGTCGAGTCAAACTGGTTTGGGTCAGATTTTGACCCAAATCGATCTGTGTTGACCCGTTTGCAATTTTGTTCTATTTTCTTAAAAAATTCATAAAAAAGAATTAATTTAATACAATATATCCACCATTAATTTACTTCATAAACAATTTTAACATTATTGAAAAAAATTATTTATAAAGCTATTTTTTTTCAAAATAAATAAACAAATTTACTATTTTTATATGATTTGATAAATTTGAATCGACTTAGATCGATCCATGACCTAGTCCAACCCAACTCAACCTAATTCAAAACTACAAGAATTTTAACTTGACCCAACCCATTTGACACGAAATATAGGATCAATTTTGGCCAGATCATCTGACTTGCCCGACCATGAACACCCCTACCTAGAACTACCCATACGAGGAAGACTTCAAGCTGAAGTTCTCTCTTTTTCCCTCCCATAAAAGACTCCCATAAAAGACTTCAAGCTGAAGCTAAGTCCATGCGAGGACCATTATGTCCGTACGGACTTAGTAAGAAAAGTCAAATCTATACGTGCAGGTCAAAAGCCCTTAACACGTGTCCCACTAACAGTTGCCGCCACGTAACGATATCCAAAACCGCGCCACGTAACCCGCCAGATATTTTCAAGCCACAAAAAGATATTTTCAACAGTAGAACACGTGTCGGCAAATTATCCACTTTCATACTTCACCCAATAGTATCCCGACACGTAAATTATTCCACACCAATGATTGGGGATTGTAATGGTTCAAGAGATTCCTGACCCTACACGTGTCAAGATGCAAAATGCGTTTATATATACCAGCTTTACAGAATCCCTGCGTAGAGGTAGTTATGACTGTTACAACAGAGAAAAAAGTTTATCGGAAAATGAGCGTCAGAAGGAAACTTAGCCGGCCGCCGGAGCCGTCGTCGTCATCGGCGGCGGACGAATCCGCCGGGATTTTCAACGAGCGTGCTCTCATACTGGTGCTTCAATCGGTGAATTGGGACATACAGGTCCTCTGCCGGATGTCCTCCGTCTGCCGGAAACTCCGCGCGGTGGCGAAGCGGCTGCTGTGGAAGGAGCTCTGCGCGTTCCGAGCGCCACGGATGGTGGCGGCACTGACCGACGGCGGGCAGGGCAGCTGCCGCGCCGCCGGCGGGTGGCACGAGCTTGCGAAGCTGCTCTTCTTCTGCTGCGGCTGCACTTCAACCAGGTATTGTCAAATTTCGACATCATTTTGAGTGAGACGAATGTTAATTGATCGTTTAATTGATCAATATTTATTTTTTGCATAATATTATCGATATATTCAATAGGTGTTGTCAATTTTGACATCATTTTAAGTCAAACGAATGTTAATTGATAGTTTATTTGCTGCTTATTTAATTTTCGCATGTTTCACAGGAATTTTCGGGTAAGGGCAGCTTTACCCGGGCACTTCGTGAAGGAGTCGCGGTTCTCGAAGACCTCTGGCCGGAGCTTCCTTGTGAAGCGGTGCCGGAGCGATGTTCTGTATGTGAGCGACCCGTGCGAGCACGCCGGAGATGATACCCACGGGGACGATTTGGGGATTTACAGAGGGGTATTTCGGGGATTTATGAAGTCGAGGACGAGGGCTTGGCTGATCCGGCGCCGAGCCGAGCTGGAGGACCGGGTGCTCTGCCCTTACTGCGGGGCCCGTGTCTGGAGCATGACGGCGGCTCGGCTCGTTCCGAAGAGCGCCGAGAGACGGCTCGCGGCGCGAGAGGGTGGGATCGAGTATTTCGTGTGCGTTAACGGTCATTTGCACGGGAGTTGCTGGCTGGTCCCTCTGTCGTCAGATGAAGGTAACGGAAATGATCAAAACGACGCCGGATCGGATTACGACGATGATCTTAGCGACGGCGGCGATGAATCGAATGGTGACTTTCAGTAGTCAGTGACCTTAGATTTTTCCCGCTTATAAAATTCACTTTCTGACTCGGTCTTTTTTGAAATATTTTGATGTCTTTTCTGTAAAATCCCCTGTTACGGGTTTTTGT
The DNA here is from genome assembly GCA_037428765.1 of Rubia yunnanensis. Classification (NCBI taxonomy): domain Eukaryota; kingdom Viridiplantae; phylum Streptophyta; class Magnoliopsida; order Gentianales; family Rubiaceae; genus Rubia; species Rubia yunnanensis. Next base: position 1,434,499 of record CM075062.1, read on the forward strand.
TGGATAATGTATGAGAAGTTTTGACCATCTTGAGAATGCATTGCTCTTATTTTAACTTTTGCTCTATTTTTTTATACAATTACATCAAGTCTTATTGAATTAAATTGAATTGTATTAAATTAATTAAAATATTAAATTAATATTAAACTAAGTTCGAATTTTATTGAACTGGAATGTCGGTAAATTTGAGAGGAGATGATCAACTTCTTCGACTTTTTATGCTTAATATTGGCGGTGAAATGTGTGGGGGAAATTGGGTTAGAAACCCAATAAAATAAATTAATGAAACTTATTAAATTGTATTGGAAAAGTTTGTTAATATTAAAATATATTAGATTCATTGGATGCTTTTAGAAAGTGGGATATCTAAGTGGGGTATAGTTTAAGGCTTTATACTTCCTCTGTTTTAGATGAAATTATGTTGGAAGAACTGCTCTTTGTCAAAATTTAATTGCATATCTAAAAAACAATATGAACAACAATACTATCTTCATTTTTTTAATAGTGGCACATTTTCTAATTTAAGATGTTTCTTTTATATTGACATTTTTTATTTATGGCAAGTTTAAGGTTATTACATCAACTCATTTTACTTTTACTTCTTTCAATCCAATTTCATTCACCCATTTAACATCTCATAAATTATAACAAAAAAAATGATGTGCCACTATTAAAGAAACAGAGAGAGTATTATTATTCACACTATTGAACAATAAATAATTTCTAAACTAACTTTTTATTGTATATATATAAACATATTAACGATTAAATATACTAATAATTACGGTGCAATTTCAATTGGTACACAAGAAATAATATTTGTTGTAGAGATATGTGAATTTTGATCTTGATACTCGTTTGACCACTCTGAAGAATCCACCGTTATAGTGGTGGGAATGTTTTGCCTTATTGGGAGTGATATACTCCATTCGCCCATCTAGATTTGCATTATTTATGTTTAAAATATATGTTTGACTGTTAATATATTTAATTATGTATAATAATAAAAAAAATAAATTTAATATTTAAAAACTACTTAGTATGATAAATTGAATAATAATATATGTAATAATATTTTTATTTATATATTTATTTAAATATGTCATCAAATTTGAATAGAAAATAATATTTAAAAAGTAAGAGTATAAATTCAGGTGGAACAGATAGAGCTTGGTTTGTTTATTAAAAGGCAGTAGGCCACTGCTATTTATGTCGTGCTATCTTTTTCGTTGGCAAACCAACAAAACAATTTGTTACATTTTTAAAAAAGAGGTAGCATACAAAATCATCTTCTTTTGGTTTCTTTTTAAATTAACCGTCACATAGCTTTTTAAAAGATACCCAATCATCTTTTCATTAATTTTAAGAGGAAATGTCATACTAACAATTATAAGAACATGGCATTTTATGATTTATGCGGATACACTAACAATATGAAATTTACAATAATGATTTTATTTAAACAAAACATATGCTACAAAGGAAATTCAATACTTTATATCCGTGACAAAGATAAAGGTAAATAAGGTGATATATATCCTCGACATAGTTAGTCTAGGGTTTTTGGTGGCAACATGTTGCCTTATTACCTTTTGGGAACTAGAATCACTTGATGTAATACCTGCTAATTTTCTTATAAGGTCTGGGGATCCTTAATATATATATCCCCGCATTCGAGTGTTTTCATTAAAAAAAAAGGTAAATGAGGTGATAAATTGATTATCTATTTTCTTATTGCCCAGTAAGTTTCATCTAAACATAGCATTACTTAGTTCACATCAACTTGAGCAAGTGTTTCAATTTGAATAAATCACAGTAACAATATTACACCCGTTGTTACTATTTTGCAAGTTGTATGCTCACTAGAGCGTCGAGAGAAATGTCAACCACACATAATTTGTCATAATAATTTTCCGATCAACACTAAGACAACTAAAAAATAAATAAAATTACAGATCCTCCACTAAAAATATCGTCAATCTTCATTTAATTCGTTCTAACTTCTCCTGCAAAAGTGAAATATTTAATCTGATTGTTTCTGGTTGCCAAAAAATACATTTCAATAGGTGTTTAATAATAAACTTGTGTGCATGTAAATGCCTCTAATTTGAACTAAACTGGACAATCGAATTGAATCAGTCTAACTGGTTAGTCTAATAGAAAGTCGATCTAACTGATCTATAACCTATCCAACCTAACTGAAGTCTACAAATCTAACATAAATTGCTTGAGTAGAATCGTCAGAAGTAAGTTATTTAAACAATATTGGCTCAAATTTCTCATGTCATTTTTCGTCGCCAAACCAACCGCTTCGTTTCGTTAAATTTCAAAATGGGGGAACACATAAAACCTTGAAGATGTGCTCTCACAATTTTAATAATTATAAAGTTGTTTGCGTGCATTGACCATGGCGGGTGTTTGGTCTAGTGGTATGATTCTCGCTTTGGGTGCGAGAGGTCCCGAGTTCGATTCTCGGAACGCCCCTATTCGTCGGAGTCCACTTTCAGTTTTCCTTTTCTGACAACCCATTTTTTGTCATCAACCTTTTCCATTATACCGCTAGGTTGTCTTAGTAAATCCACACTTCTTTTTGTCATATAAATGAGGCAAAGTCTGGGAAAAGGCGGTACTTTAATATATCTTATGATGTGATATGGTTTAATTAGAATAATAAAAGGTAAAAAGTTTCATTTGTAATATTAAAAATTTATTATGCAACGTGTAATAGTAAAAAAGTTTATAACCAAATTCATGCAACGGATATTTTTTTTAATTTTTTTTAATTTACACTTTAAATATTAATCTTTCCCTGACTCAGCGGCGGAACCACCTTTTGGCTGGGGCAGGCGCGCGCCTGCCCTGAGCTCCGTCGGCCAGGCGGGAGCTAATGTTCCCGGCCGACGGATCGGTGGTTTCCGCCTACGGCGGCGTAGGCGCGCCGCCCAATCGCCGAAGGAAGCTGCTGCTTCCCTTTTTTTTCCCCTAATCACGATGTCAAACGACGTCGTTTGATTAAATGTTTTTTTAAAAAATTTTACAGATGTATGAGTGAGTTTTAAAAAAAAAACTAACAAAACCCAAACTAAGTCAGACGGCCCAAACGCCCAAGCCATGACCCAAAGCCAAAGTCCCAATTCCCAAACCCAATCTGCCACTGCCCACTGCTCTCTTCTTCAGCTCCCTCTCCCACTCTCCCTCTCGGCTCCTCTCTCAGTTCGCCGCCGCCGCCGCCGCCAGTCGTCCGCCACCCGCCACCGCCGTCCGCCACCACCGGCACCGGCCACACCGCCAAGATCCACCGCCATTTAGGTATTTTAAAAATTCAAATTTCAATTTCAATTTAATTCAAACTCTTGAACTAAAATTGAAAGATTCAAAACATGAATTTAATTATTTCTAGTTCAATTCTTTTTCAATTTTGATTTTAGTTATGCAATATTGTTTTTATTCAATTCATTTTAATTTTCGTTTGAATTGTGATTTGTGAGATTTTAAAGAATTTGTGAATTGTGATTGTGAGGTTATTTAAATTCATTGTAAATTTGTAATTTTCGTTTGAATTGTGATTTGTGAGGTTATTTAAATTCATTGTGAATTTGTGATTGTGAGATTTTCGTTTTTATTCAATTCATTGTGATTTTCGTTTGAATTGTGATTTGTGAGATTTTGTGAATTAATAATTTAGGGTTTATCATGTATTCATGTTGATTTGATTTATTAATAATTTAGGCTTTATCATGTATTCATGTTGTAATATTCATATACTCTTGTAGATTTTATAATGAGTTGAATTTGGTGTTTGATAGGTTATGAAGAATTTAGTGCAACGGAGTATAGGATTTCCACCTTTGAAGAAGAGAGCTCTTGAATGTGATGAAGGTACCCAAGATAAGCATAATGAGGAGGGTGGTAGTGGTAGTAAGCAATCTCGTTTACAATTTTGTGCCAATGATGTTATAAGTGATCCCGCCTTAAGAAAACCTATAAATGAGTATGATGCTTCTATTATAGATAACGTGAGGTGTGAATATGTGAAAAGAGGGCCTTGTCAACCTAGGAACCATAATTTTCCCAAAACATTTTATTCAAGCGAATATAGAAAGTTTCAAAAGAATTGGTTTGATATGTTTCCTTGGTTGGAGTATAGTGTGTCAAATGATGCCGCATATTGTTTTCCTTGCTATTTTTTTAAGGATCCCACAAGTAATGATGACTATAGTGTGGATGGGGTGAAAACTTGGAAGAATGCCCTAAACTCTTTTAGGAAGCATAAAAAACATGTGGATGGTAAGCATCATATTGCCAATGGGAAATTGTCGGACTTTAGTAATCCAAACCAAAGAATCCCACATTTTTTGGAGGTTCATGGGCGTGAAGTAGAAGAGGCATACCGCATCCGTTTGAGTGGGATTTTGAATGTGATAAGATTCTTGTTAAAGCAAGGTTTGGCTTTCCGTGGTCATGACGAGAGTATTGATTCTCTCAACAAAGGTAATTTTCTTGAATTGGTTGATTGGTATTGCGATCGAAGTGAGGATATTGCTAAGGTAATGCATGATGCTCCGGGAAATAACAAGTTGACATCCCCCTTAATTCAAAAACAACTCTCACATGCTTGTGCCGAAGAGGTAAGTGATGCTATCATTGATGACATTGGAGATGGTGTATTTTCTATTCTTGTTGATGAGGCTAGAGATTGTTCAATAAAAGAGCAAATGGGAGTTGTTTTGCGATATGTCAACAAACAAGGATGTGTTCTTGATCGTTTTCTTAGTCTTGTGCATGTGAATGATACTAAGTCTACCACTTTGTTTCTTGCTCTCAAGACACTTATTGGAAATAAGAAATTGTCGTTGTCAAGGTGTAGGGGGCAAGGATATGATGGGGCTTCAAACATGCGAGGAGAGTTTAATGGGTTGAAAGCTTTGATGTTGAAAGAAAACTCTTCGGCAAGGTACATCCATTGCTTTTCTCACCAACTTCAATTGGTTATTGTTAGTGTTGCAAATAGTACTCTATCAGTGTGTGAATTTTTTTCGTATCTTGTTGACATCGTGAATCTAGTTGGGGGTTCTTGTGTTAGAAAAGATATGCTTAATCGTTTAGAGCATGATAGACTTGCGGAGGCACTGGAAAAAGGAGATAATGTTAGTGGAAGAGGCAAAAATCAGGAAATGAGTTTGAGACGGCCTGGTGATACCCGTTGGGGATCACATTATACTACTATTCTTCGTTTCGAGGTTATGTGGTCTTCCATTGATCAAGTGCTTCTTAATATATGTGAGTATGGCAATTCAGCTGAAAATGCCTCTAAAGCAAAGGGTTTGATGGATAGAATGGAGAGCTATGAATTTGTATTTTGTATGTTTTTGATGAAACATTTGTTGGGAGTTACAAGTCAGTTGTCTCTTGCCTTGCAACAAAGAGATCAAAATATTGTACAAGCCGTGCATTTGATGAATACAATGAAGCTTGAACTGAGAGAATTCAGAGCTGGGGGTTTTGAGGTATTGTTGAATAAAGTCGAGACCTTTTGTAAGAAACATGAGATCACAGTATGCCAGATGGAAGATCAACGGAAAATTCGTCACCGTTCTAGACGTCGTGGACAGATGGAAACCAATGGTGACTTTTATCGCGTTGACATTTTTCTTCAGGTAAACTTTAAAATTTATATACTTTAATATATATTTTAGACTATTTTATATGTATTTTTTTATCTTGTTGATGTTTTTTTTCTTTTTTTTTCTAGACCGTGGATAATATGATTGTTGAAATGAATGATCGATTTTCTGAAGCAAGCTCGGAGTTACTCACTTGTATTGCATGCCTTGATCCGAGAGATTCATTTTCCAGCTTTGATGTTGGTAAGTTGGTTCGCCTTGGTGAACTATATCCGAATGACTTCTCTCGAATTGATTGTCTTCAACTTGAGCAAGAACTTAACACTTTCATTCGTGATGTGAGACATAATAATGCTTCTTGGCCAGTGATCAATGATTTAGGACGTTTTGCTCAGCATATGGTTGAATCACGTAGCCATGTCGTCTTTCCATTGCTATATCGTCTTATTCAGTTAGCATTAGTTCTACCCGTTGCAACTGCTTCAGTTGAACGAATTTTTTCTGCTATGAAAAAAATCAAGACTGATCTACGTAATAGAATGAGAGATGAATGGTTGAATGATATTATGAGGGTTTATGTTGAGAAATGGGTTTTTGTTAAGATTGAGAATGAAGCAATCATGCAACGTTTTCAAAGCTCGGAGCCTCGTAGGATTAAATTGTCTCCACTTCCTAAATCTGCTTCTAGCATTAGAATGTAGTTTTTTTAGTAGTGAATTCGTAGGACTTATTATATTGTACTCATCTTATTATATTATGTTAATCGATCATTTGTTTTTGAGTTGTACAAAATTTTTTTTAAGTACAGCTGCCCTGACTTATAGAAAAATCGTTTTTAAAGAGACGAACTCTATTAATGGATCGAGAAATGCTCCATTATCCAACCTAGGAAGGTTAAATTTGGAATAGACTAATGTTCAAGATAGGTTGAATTTTTGCCAATGTTCAACTTAATTCAGCAACGTTTCTGGTTAAGTTCTAGAGTTCTATAAAAATATGAAATAAAGGCCGTAAATGTAGGAGGGGCATTCCGAGAATTGAACTCGGGACCTCTCGCACCCTAAGCGAGAATCATACCACTAGACCAAATGCCCAACATATTAATGTTAAATCAAGACTTAAATATTCTTTTGACTGGTAGTTATATTAGTTTTTTTTAATTACGTGTAATAACAGCATATTGAAAAGTCTTGGGAAAGACGGTCTTTCCATAGGTTTATGAAAAGACGGGGTTTAATTCGAATAATAAAAGGTAAAAGGTCTTAGTTGCAACATTAAAATTTTAGTATGCAACATGGAGTAGTTATAAAATTTATAACCCGGTTCATGCAACCCAAAAATTTTATCTTAATTTCTTATAATTTACACTTTAAACCTTGGTCTTTCCATGACTTATAGAAAGATCGTCTTTCAAGAGACGCACTCCAATATATATACATATAATAATCAAAATGAGCATACTACTACGCAGGTTATGTTGATCCCACGCAGTGACGGAGGCAGCCCTGGGTAACCCAGGGCAACTGCCCCCTCATTTTTTTATAAAATATTTTTTAATTATTGTAATATAAGTTTTAGGCAAATTCTTGGGAAAGACGGTCTTTCCATAGGCTTATGGAAAGACGGGGTTTAATTCAAATAATAAAAGGTAAAAGGTCTTAGTTGCAACATTAAAAATTTAGTATGCAACATGTAGTAGTTATAAAATTTATAACCCGGTTCATGCAACCCAAAAATTTTATCTTAATTTCTTCTAATTTACACTTTAAACCTTGGTCTTTCCATGACTTATGGAAAGACCGTCTTTCAAGAGACGCACTCTAAGTTTTAATTAGTATTTTACCATAATTTCAATTTTGATTATACCATAGATTTATCTCATCTTTATCGTATATTTTCAAATTTTAAAATTCTTTCATATTTCAACATAATAATGTTAATATAAAAAAATTTCAGTAGTGACACATATTTTGTGACAGATAAGAAAATGTCACAATATTTGCTCCACCAATAGGTGTCACTATGAATAAGTGAGATGTGCACGTGCCACTAAACTGAATCAATGTCATAAAATTTAATGGCACTTCTAAATTGAGTTGTATATAAAGCGTTTCAAAAAATATAATGATACTTCAACCCGTCACAATATTTTAGTGACACACTGACTAGGGGCACTTTATAAGGCGTCACTAACACTACAGAAAACATATCGTGACGCCTTGTGAAGTACCCCTATTCAACGTGTCATGAAAATATTGTAACACGTTGAAGCATCATTATGTTTTTGTGACTCTTTAAGATGCTGTACAATTTAGAAGTATCATTAAATTTTGTGACGTAGATTCAGTTTAGTGACATGTTCCTAACCCTTTAGTGACGTAGATTCAGTTTAGTGACACATAAAGGTGGAGCAAATATTGTGATATTTCCTTACCTGTCACAAAATATGAATTACTACTTTTTTTTTTTTGCAGTGTGTGCCCCAGCAAATAAAAATTCCTAGATCCGTCCCTGATCCCACAATATCATATAGGTATATATAATTACATTTTAATAAATTATACTAGAACAAAAGATAAGTCCACCATGATGAATCTAACAATATTATGGTGTTGGTGTGGTCGATCCCTTTTGAATAATGATAGTATTTGAAATTAGCCAGCACAAATCTCATGCTTTTCGAGTACCTTAAAAAAATCGGCAAGTTGATCGTGGAGAAGAAACTTTGATGGTTAAACTAGTGGTATAACATTTCATTGAGTAGTTTCACTTACATCATATATGTGTTTCTCTTACTCATTCATAGTGTCTTGGGATGTGGGTACATAGTTCGCTTATGGTGTTCTCGTCCTTAGATCGTGTCCCCTTTTATGCGTGACATGTGTGGACATGGAGTATTGTGGTTTTTGTTGGCTGGCAATATTGTCTTATGATATATTCGCGGAATACCCACCTAATCATGAGTTTCTTGGCTTCGTTTAGCGAACTGTCATATTTGTATGTTTCACAAAGTGGTCCCCTGTATTGCTTGGTGGGTTGGTTCATTGTGCTTTGTGAATTGGTCTGATTGTGCGGATCATACATATTAGGTGTGTTTGGTAGAACTCTACTTATGAGGATAGTTTTTTAAGAAAAAAAGTTTGGAGAGACCAGTTTTTACTTTTTCTCTAAGAGAAAGTTTTAGGAAAAGCGGTATTTCCATAAGCTTATGGACAGTCCACAGTAATTTTTATATTAAATGTTGTAAATTTTTTATATAAAATTTAAATATTATATTTCAAAGGTTAAAACAAGTAATAATATGTATTTGAATGTGAAAATATAAAAATATATAATGTAAATAAATGTTATATATATATATATATATTTTTGCATTTTATGAAAAAAATACTCCCTCCGTTTTTTTTATTGGCACACTTACTAAAAGTGGGTGTTTTTTTTAATTGGCACTTGCTATTTTGGGCAAGTTTAAGGTTTTTACATCCACTCATTTTACTTTCTATTCTTTCAATTCAATTTCATCCACTCATTTAGCATCTCATCAATTCTAACATCAAAAGAGAGGTGCCAATGAAAAAAAAACGGAGGGAGTACAAACAGTGGCGGAACCAGGAGTAAATTTTAGGGGGGGCGAAAATGAGATTAAATTTTTTTTTTGCAATGCTAAATTAAATAATTTTTAACAAACAACGCTTACATAATAATGTCTAATTAAATATGTCTAATTAAATATGTCTCAAAAATATGTCTAATTAAATATGTTAAATTAAATATGTCTAAGTAAATATGTCAAATTAAATATGTCAAATTAAATATATCTAATTAAATACGTTAAATTAAATATGTCTAATTAAATATGTCAAATTAAATATGTCAAATTAAATATGTCTAATTAAATATGTCAAATTAAATATGTCAAATTAAATATGTCTAATTAAATACGTTAAATTAAATATGTCTAATTAAATATGTCAAATTAAATATGTCAAATTATTGAAATCTATATTTAGTACAATTTCACAATTTCAACACAATCACTAAATTATTCATATCTATATTTAATATTCACAATTTCATACAAATGCAAGTTATTCAACATAAATTATATAACAAGAATATATTGGCCCCTATTGATACCTTGCCCTTGGTTGCTAATAGTGGTTGTAGAAGGGACGGCGCGGGCGACGGCGGCGGTGGAAGGCGGAGCCTGGGCGGCGGAGGTGGAGCTCAGCTTGGAGTTGGAGGCGTGAGCTTGGAGTTGGAGACTTGGAGGCAAAGTGGCAAATGCATTTGCTGCCCAATGCCATTGCCAATTAATTAGGTTAGGCTTAAATTTCGTTTGGGCCAATCGGGCTCAGCCCAATTGGCTTTCTTTTTTTTCCTACCAGCTAAGCAAAACGACGTCGTTTCACTTAGCCAAAACGATGTCGTTTTGCTTAGTTATACCAAAAAAAAAAAGAAAAAACATCATCTTCTTCACCTCTTCCTCTGCGCCTCCATGGCCACTTCGACACTTCCTCCGGTCCTCGCTCCGGCAACGACGACAGCTCAAGGGGGGCGGAATCCGGCGGCTCTAGGCCTAATTTCCGGGCTGCCGGATCCCCCTAGTTCCGCCTCTGAGTACAAAATCCAAATTATAAGGAGGAAAGTAACTACAATTGTTGAATCAAGGGCAAAATACAAATAGCATTGGGGCATTCCGAGAATTGAACTCGGGACCTCTCGCACCCTAAGCGAGAATCATACCACTAGACCAAATGCCCAATTTGAATTTGACACGTCCCGGTTACAAAATTAACCAATAAAGTAAAATCTGGAAAGTAGTTTTCCCTCCAAAACATAAAAAAGTATTATTCCCTCCCACTCAAATTTCTCGAAGCTCAAAACGCACCTAGTACGCTAGTACATATACTGATACGCAATCCTTCGGGAAAAAATGGCGTCTCTCTTCTCCGAGCACTTCTGCAATCTCCGGTATTTATTTAATCCGGCGATCACTCGAATTTACACAGATATTATCGCATAATTTCAGGTTCGTTGCGTTTCTTTGCAGCATCTTGTTAAATTGATTTTTTCAAATTTTATTTTGAAGAAGTAATGTTATCGGAAATGCTCAGACAATCCGTCGTGTAAATGAGAATTCATTTTTTTTTTTATATATATATATATATAAATTTTCAGACCTGGAATCTACATTCTGATTAGGTTTTTATGTGCAACTTCAAGTTTAATCGGTTAGTGCTCATTGATGTTAGGGTTAAGCATGAATGTATGATCACGATCTTAGGATGCTGTATGTTTCAATTGATTCTTTATCCAGCGGATTAAACGCTGATCAATTGCCTGTATTTTAGTTTATTCATTATGTATTATAATTTTTTGAATATAAAAGTAGTAATTCAGGTGTTCTAGGTCATATGAGAAGATTCAGTTACCTGCTGTATTTCTAGGTTTATTATTATTTCAGAATTTTGGATTAATTCCATTGAGAATTGTATTAGGTCCAGGATCCTCCTAAAAATGATGGAGGGCGAGGATATCTACACAGTTCCGCTTGGTGACAATGTTGAACTCGAAAGGCACGGGGAAATGCCTTATATCGATGACACTGACTTCCTTGGTTATGTCCCTGATTCTTATGATGATTTATCGGCTCAGATCGTGGATGATTCTCTGATAGACTTTGTTCCTGATAGTGAGGAAGAAGAGGAATATGTTGTGATTCGGTCACCTATGAAGAAAGTGGAGGTTACGAGTAACAAATGGAAGGCCAATACCCTTGGTAAACTGTGATTTCCTCTCAAGCATCGCACGCCTTGTTGAATCTAATGCATTCATGATATTTGAGACATCCTTGTGAAGTTAATTCTGTTGTATAAAGTTTTGAAGTCTTCAGCTTCCTCACGAGTTTGTAATATGCTTGTTTTCATTGTGGACGTTTTAGGTTAGGATTTGATAGTGTTGCATTGTATCTTATGTCTTCTGTTTTCCAGTGTATAGGAGGCGACAGAGTAAAAATGTTGGTGCTGCAGAGCAATCTTCCATTCAGTCTATAAGCTCTGCTAGGAAGGCAATTAGAGAAGAACATCGTCCGACTATTACTCTTGGTAATTTTAGTGCATTCCTGATTTTTGAGTCCTCCTTTATGAAGTTGATTCTGTTGCTTAAAGCTTTGAAGTCTTCAACTAGCTGATATAGGTTGAATATGTTTGTTTTGGTCGTGAAATTTTTAGGTCAGTATCTTATATCTTTTGTTGTCCAGTATACAGGAGAAGGAGGCGTAAAAATGTTGGTGTTGGTGAGTGCTCTTCCATTCAGTCCTTAAGTTCTGCTAGGAATACAAATAATGAACACTGTGAGGCTGAGAAGTGTGTCTCTGCCTCTTCCCATGCTCCAAAGATTGGAATGCTTACACTTGAAGAAGAAATATTGCAGTATGAAGGGATTACTCGGATGAATTTAGATGTTCATGATGCAAACAGATTTGCATCGAGTCACTATGAGACCGATAATGGAGAAGAAGAAGTTTCAACTCCAGTTCTTCAGAGCGAGCTTGAGATAGTCAGCGACACTGATTCTCTGGGACCTGAAGAGCCATCCCCTGAGAAGGCTCTGGACTTTGTGAATCACTTTCTGTCGGAAAACAATCTGAGCATATCAGGGATTCAGAAGACTGATAGTGGAAAAGCAGATCCAATTAGATCACCTCCTGAATTTAGTGCAAAAGGAGCACTAGCTTTGGCAAGGAGGGCAAGCCTTTCTAATAAGCCTCGAGAACTAAAGATCTTTGATTGGACTGCTGAAGAGACTACTGAATTCCATTCTTCTAAGGGAGCTGATAAAGAGTTAAATTCAAGATCACGAGGGCAATCAGCTGAAAAAGATGAAGGTGAAGCAGTGATTGTAGATACATTTGATGATGGCTTTAACACTCAGATGGCTGCTGAAGTCATGGAAGCTTTAATACATGCACACCCTCCGACAACCATACTACAGGATACTCACGAGCCCCAATTTTGCAAGAATCTTAAGATGCCTGGCTCTGTTCCACCAATCAGCACAAAAGAGTTAGAGAGAATGAACACTTTCCCTAACATGCTGAATGGTGATGAATCTCGGCCTCTTAGAGTACACTCTGGATACAAGAAAGAGTGCAAATATCAGAAGCAGTGGAAAGACAGTACTGTATGCTGGGAACCTCTTGCTACAAAATCTGTGAGTTCTAGGAGGACACCTCTAATTGAGAAGAAAGTCATTCGCGGTAGAAATGTGAGGTTACTCAGCCAACAAACGGTGGATGAAAATTCAGAGATAGAAAGGTTGGCAGGAGGAAGAGGCAAGCACGATTCATCAAAGTTCACTCAGTGCCAGCAATCTACGGGTACGAGTACCACTAAGAGGAATAAACGTAAGTCATCAGAGAGATTGTCTGAAGTATCTAAGAGTCCAGTGAAATGTTTCAAAAGAAGCATAAGCAACTATTTGGATCTTGCTGTTCCTAAGAAGAGAAGAACTGGGAAGTTTCGGGACTCAAGGTCTAATGGATTACTTTGGACTACGACTTCCATTGAAACTCAGCCAGGAGGAAGCAAATGCAGTCTGTTCGGCCCTAGCATTCCATTTAAATTGTATCCTTTGTGCTATATGAAGAAGAAGAGAACTCATCGAGGTGTCCCCCATCGCTCTGTAGTGTCTCCTAACTCATCTACCTTACCATCAGGGAAAAGTTCAAAGCAGAAAGCTGAGCAGAAGACTATGCCTGGTTTGGATAATTGTGGATATGTACACATGGACCGTGATAGAAAGGCATCTAACCGTTATAGGGAAGGAGATATCATGGTTTCCAAAGAGAATGTTAATTTAAATGTAGTAGGGGCTGACTCTGATCTATCACGAACCAGCAAGAAACATGGATCAAGTTTTTTGCTTGCGAAAGAGGTGACTCGATTAGGATGTGCCAAATCTCTTCCCAACTTCTTTCCTAAGAAGTTGAGAAGGCGTAAGAATGAAAATGTCCGTGTCTTGTTCAGTCAGCATTTGGAGTCTAAGATTCTTAATCAGCAGAAAAAGGTATATTTTTGCTCTTATGGTTTAAATGTGGATTGCTTTACCTGGAAGCTTTTCTAATCTTCTTTCTGTCTCTGCTTTTTGGGGGCTTGCTCCTACAGATCATAGCACGATTAGGCTTCTCAGTAGCCTCTTGTTGCTCAGATGCCACACACTTTGTTACTGATAGATATGTGCGTACAAGGAATATGTTGGAGGCCATGTCTCTTGGTAAGCCGGTGGTCACACACTGCTGGCTGAAGAGCTGTGATCAAGCTAATTATTGTGTTGATGAAGAACGTTACATACTAAGAGATGTCAAAAAGGAAAAAGAAATAGGATTTAGCATGCCCGTAACACTTGCTTCTGCTAGCAAGAATCCACTTCTAATGGTAAGATAGATCACTGATACTATTGTGACAGATCAAAACATGTTATTTCATGTATCTGTCTTCTATCTATAATCAACTAGCTGCCTCTGATCCACAGGGTCGAACAGTATTCATTACCCCGAATGTTCAACCTGGTCTAGATTTGATTCAGAGTTTGGTCAAGTCAGTTCATGGCAAGGTAATCTCCACGTACTTGGTATTCTCAAATATTGTCTAATAAGGTTAGATGACCTATTCAGAAGAGGTGGGTTTTTCTCCTAATCTTCGTAAAGTTTAAGAAAAGCAATGGTGTTTCATGTTATGTCAAGATTGTAATGAGACATGATAAATGAAAGATGATTACCTTGCCAACCTCTTGCATTGTTGATATTGAGGAATATCCTTCGATAGGGTAACGATTTCATGTTTGTGTGACCTAACTAATGCAATTCAGGTGGTGGAAAGAATTGCTGAGGCTGAAAAGGGTGATGGATGCATTCCAAGGGATTTACTGATTCTTTCCTGCGGAGAGGATTATGCCAAATGTGTGCCACTGATCAAGAAAGGTAAGATTCCTAACCCTTTACCTAGGTGAATTCCTGGTTGCTTTGACATTCTGGATTTCTGATACTGACCAGAACTGCCAATCTGCAGGTGCTGTAATATATGATTCTGAACTTTTGCTAAATGGGATAGTTATTCAGAAACTGGAATTTGAGAGGTTCGTCACTTTGTATATTAATCCACATCTTACAATCTAGACATGTTTTGCAGTTATGAGTATATTTATATTGTATTTACCGTCTCCATCTGACTTTTCAATGGCAGATATCAGCTCTTTACCGAATATGCTCGAAGCATCGGCTCAAGGAAGCGTCCCAGAAGTAGATGAGAATCTCCTACAGCTATGCTTTAGGTTTCTACTGTAAATGGAAATTGGGATGTAGAAGTAGATTATAGATTTTTGGGTAGCCATATTTTGGTACAGAATGAATCACAAATGATTTCTGTGATTAGTGCTAGCTTGCCTATTTGTGAAACATTTTGATGTAGATCTTCTAAAAGAGCTAATATTTAACCATAGAATGCAGGAAAAAAAATCTGTTCAAACTTTCGGAAGGCAGGAAAGAATTTTTTCAATGATGCATTAGTGCCTTACTATGTTTGCTGAAAATATAATCCCAAGTCATATTAGGCCATAAGATATACAATTACACCAGTTTTGAATCATCGTCAGAGTATAAACATCCTAAACATGGTTACCACAAATCAAACTAACATTAACCGAGCACTGGTGAGAACTTCCCAATTTTTCTAGGATTTGGTTGAGCAACCCACAGACTTCCACAAACGATGCGCCAAAAGTGACTAAGCTCACTGATGATCAGCCTCCGTAGCATGGGAATTCTGATCAGAATTTTCATCACTGCCTGGGGGCGGAGCAGCCATGTTCCCTTGATACCCGGGATTGGGATTGTACATTGGTTGAGCGGCCGATGTAGGCATTCCGGCACTACCAGGCACCATGGGAGGAGGAGGAGGAGGAGCACTTAAGGGCCTAGGCAGATTATTCATCTGAGGGAGACTGTTCATCTGTGGAATGGGATAACTGCCTGTGATCATCATCAAGGGAAAATTAGATGCAGATTTAACAACCATATTTAATGAAAATCAGTATATTGCCTCGGAAAATTTAATACAGCATAGTAGGAATAACAAGACAGTTTAACAGCTGATAAGTTTTGCATTCATATACAGAGAAGAAGTATCTGAAAGTCACAAGAGAAGCAAGCAGACAAGAGAAGTAAGTTTAGAAGACATTGATAATATCTCTACACCACTCTTTGAAATCTTTATCTTATCACCATTGAATAAAAATGTTGAAATTTTGTTTAACGCGTTTTGCTTTCTCCATCCAAGTATTCAGCACACATCATTATTGCAAGCTGGTTATGTACAAGTTTTAGCACAAGTAGTTGATGACATCATACTGGAGCTATTTAATAGAAGAACAGAAGCAACTCCACAGAACACAGATAGTAGAACAATTAGTACAGCATTTCGAAAGACCATTGCAAATATACCCAGCTGGGCAGAAACAGACCATCAGATAATTCTCAACTCATATTAAAGTAACATTGCATAAATACGTGGGATACATATAAGTTCATTGCACGGACTAGAGTCAGCCAAAATTTATTCCGAAAAGGCTAAAGCTAAGGAATTCATTCCTAAAGGTCTTATCTTATCATATTAAATCAATGTTTTCTACGCATATGATGGCCTTTTAAGGTGATAAACAAATCCATGTCATCCTCCTTACTTCTCCATCTTCATCTAGTCTTGTCATAGCCTACAAAAGCAAAAAATGAAGCATATGTGTCTTTGCCAGATACACTAGGTCAAAGCCAAAAGTGACTAGACCAACATGCAATGGGAAAGAGAGATGATGGGTGCGGAAAATATCAATATATCATTTGGTCATCATTCAAAAACCCATGAATGGGATCAACCATGGACATCGACTACAATAACTTCCCTCACCTCAGTGGAAATTGCATACGGGAGTGACTATTAGGACCATGAGATTTTGACTACCAGAGATCCCAATATTCCCTTAATCAACGCATAAGAAGAGATTTACTCTCCAGCTATAGATTTAATGACTTACCAGAAACAGAAATGCATGAAAAAGATGTCAAAGGATATTCTAGAAAATATTGCTGGATATCTAAATCCAGAAGAAAAAGCCTTTCATTAGGAAGTCCATTTGGTATTGAAGTGTACGAAATACAAGATCAAGGTAGACTGTAACTGTCTCAAAGGATACAGTGCTCACGGCTAAAAATGACTAGAAATAATAAGCATTCAACAAGGACGGAAAGAATCCTACTCTGAAGTTCACAATAGCAACAGAAACAGCTATCGGACTGGAAAATCCAGGTATAGAGAGAAGACTGTGGGTACTAAAAGGTTTTCTAATATAAGACCCCGAGCTTATCCGAATTCAAATGAATTAAAAATAAGTGTATTGTAAAATAGTAATAATATGACTAAATTAAGCTAAAATTCATCAAATCAAATTATTGCTGAACTGAGTTGAATTGAAGTGAAATGCAGATAAGCTCTGCAGAGGAGGCTTAATACAGATTTATGGATGTAATGCAGAAGCCAAAAGTGAGCGATTACCGAACATTTGACTGCGAAAACTATCTTATTACGATATAAAAGGCCTCATTGACATGTAATCCACACATAAGCAATCATTTGCTATAAATTTTTTAGTACCTGGAGCACCAGGTGGTCTAGGGAAAACCGGAGGCCTCATTCCCGGCATCATAGCAGTATTAGGAGGCATTTGTCCCGGATAAGGCATCTGCATTTGCATGGGCATCTGCATCTGAGGAGGCATAACAGGAAGTCCAGGTCTCATCGGATAAGGTGGACCAACCGGTCTAAAGGCACCAAGATGTTCCTTGACTTTTTGGTCAATCAGACTTTGATTTAGCTGCGCCTCATATTGCTGATAATAAATTCGGACATTAGCCTGTTCAACAATAAACATAACTGAATGATCAAAAGACAGGACGAATGTAGAGAATGACCCTTAAATACATAACAAACATAAAAACAAATAACTCTACCTTGTGTTTGTAACCTGCATTGTGCTGCTTTCGAACAGAAGGCTGAGAGCAAAAATAACGAACACAATCGTATCAGAATACACAAATTAGAATACAGATAGCTGAAAGGCATAAGTAATTCTCCGATCTCAAACTATCATTTCAGAGCTCAAAAACTGTGCAATCTGAACTAAAACTCAATCGAAATCCACGATAAGAATCAATTGGACAGCTCATAACTAAGATGCATAGACACTGCCAGTAAATTCTACTTCATGAGAAAAATAGATGAGTAGAACGTCCATACCGAATCGTGCGTTAAGTAAGTGTCACAATAGTCGCAATAGTACCTAAAACAAGATAAATCTCAGCAAGATTAACAAAAATCGATAGCAATTTACTAGCACAAACTATTCCAAAAGCAAAACAATGAAACTGAAATCAGACAAATTAGTAGTTACCGAGGCATTCTGCACGATACTCGACAGCTGATAAACAATGCGGAATTACCTGAAAACAAAGTCACAAATTATCGGTACTTCTTCGATGAAATTGCAGAGCATGAATGTTATATTCGCTGAGGTAATCGCAGAAGAAGATTGAAAGAAATGAAAGTGGAGAGATAGTCACTTACCGCCGCAGGATGAAGCTAGTCGGAGGGAATCGCCGGAGACAGCGGCCGGAATCGCCGGAGAGAAAAGCCCTAAGCCGGGGCGGGAAGACAGTCTATTTTGTTAATAGATTGAGAGAGCCAATGCAATTATACCTGAAAGTAAAAGGAACAAATGACAAATTTGCCCTTGTTTGAAATCTGGCTAAAACACTAAGATGAATATAATAGGATTTTAAACAAAAAACAAGAAGTGTGGAAAAGGAAGATCAATTATGAAAAATATAGTTTCAATAAATTTTAAGGTCATATTATACTTATTTATATATGGCAAAGTCTTGGGAAAGACGGTCTTTCCATAGGCTTATGGAAAGACGGGGTTTGATTAGAATAATAAAAGGTAAAAGGTCTTAGTTGCAATATTAAAATTTTAGTACTCCCTCCGTCCCAGTCGAATCTGCACACTTTTTGGTCAACTTTCTCAAGACACGTTTGACCATAAATTTCAACTAGTATATAGATACCAATATCATCATGTGAGATATTGTTGGATTCTCTGCATGCTGTATTTTCTAAATATCAAATTTTAACACACCGTTAATATACGTAACTAAAGTTATCGTTGGTCAAGACCTGAGAAAGTTGACCAAAAAGTGTGCACATTCGGCTGAGACGGAGTAATATGTAACATGTCGTAGTTATGAAATTTATAACTCGGTTCATGCAACCCGAAAATCTTATCTTAATTTCTTCTAATTTACACTTTAAATCTTTGTCTTTCCATAACTTATGGAAAGACCATCTTTCAAGTGACGGACCCCTTAATATTATAAGACATTTTAAAAATTTTTCAAAATAACAGAAAACTTGTTGTAATAAATATAAAAAAACATCAACTCACCTGTTGTAAAACTTAATATAAAAAAGATGGGACGCTTTGACTTTTATTGATCATACTACCAGATAATAAAAGTCAAAGGGGAAAATAAAAGTCAATAAGAATGAAAATTTTATAACAATGTCTCCACTATTTATATGGAACTAAATATACTAATGAAAAGGGGAAAATGAAACTAAATCTCCTCATGGAAAGAGGAAAATGAAACTAAAAAGGGGAAAATGAAACTAAAAAGGGGAAAATGAAACAATGTACTTTAATTAAAGGAAGCAAATGAAATGGCTTCAGCGTTAGTCCCACTTGTCCATAAATGCCAACCCTAATGCCACATTATTCTCCCGGGGGTCGGAAATATCAATCCCCGTTTCGATGCATTTTAGTTCGAGTCATCAAATTATGAAGGTTATTCGGTATAAAACAAAACTTTGTGTAGGGCTAAATGCATCAGTATTTTTTTAGTTTTTTTCATATGCTCATGTGATCATAAATTTTAAACAGTGAACGTATGTATAACACTTGATCGACATTAATTTAAAGACTTAAAATCTCAGACCAATTTTATTGATTTTTCGACAACCCTGCTTTCTTAAAAAGCATATTCATTGGTTGCGAACAAGAAGAATAAGAAGGGAACAGCGAACAAAGACCACCACCCATCGGTTGCAGACGGTGGACTTGGTTTCAGAAAAGCAAAAAATTTACTCTTATTTACTTTCCACACTTTTAATAAAATGAGGTGTTTTTTTCCCCAACTTCATCCGACTTTAACCCGTGTTGATTCAAGCTTCAGGCCAGCTAAATATTATATACTATGTACCTTAGAAAAACTCATACTCTCTTCGTCCCATCATATTCTGCACAGAATCCTTTTTTGGTAAAAAATATCACACTTTGACAACATATTTGAATAGGTATATGAACAATAATTTTATCGTATGACATAGGATTAAATTCGTCATTTTTGTGTCATTATTGTCCATAACTACATATATTTACAGTCAAACATATTTATTAGAAACATAAAAGATCATGGGCAAAATAGGGTGGGTGGGACAAAGGGAGTATATGGGTACATAAAAAGAGAATAAGGGCTACGGGAGCACATTTTCCATTAACGTAAATGCGTCTAGTGAGGTTCGGCCCCAAGTGAACTTTGCAGGCGGAAAAAAGAAAACGCCACATATAATAGCAAAAAGATTATTCTTCAAGCAACTGCTTAAGCATCCTGAATTGCCAATCCTCCCCAAATCTTGGTTTTGGCCAAAGCACCACATCTTCCTAGTTATCTGAAATTATTAGAACGAGGAGTTTAAGCGATTGTCTACCTTCAAACATGTAAAAGATTTCATCATGATCACACGAAACTGAACAACCGGATAACACACCAAGTAGTCGAACGAAATGACTTGACACGTTCACAAAGCAAGTTCAAATGCAAAGAGAACTCGGTATGCATCTACAAAACCAAGCAACATTGTAATGAACCTCGACGAGGAAGATTATTCCATTCTTAACACCTTTGAAAGACTAACACCAAGTGTAATTGTCATCAAATTCAAAGTTCTAGTATACAGGTACATTAGGACGGTTGACTCAAACATTCAGAAGCCAAGTTCGGAATGAGAACCTTCGCTTGGAGGCCCTGGGGAGGGAGAATACTCATCATACATCATCATTGCAAGCTGGTGGTAAACGAAAATCAGTACACTGCCTCAGAAAATATAACACAGCATACAGTAGTAGGAATAACAAGACAGTTTAACAGCTGATCAGTTTTGCATTCAAATACAGAGAACGGGCATCTGAAAGTCACTAGAGAAGCAAACAGACAAGAGACGTAGGTTTGGAAGACATTGATAATGTCTCTTCAGCCGCTCTTTGATATCTTTAGCTTAACACCATTGAATAAAAATGTTGAAATTTTGTTCATCACATTTCGCTTTCTCCAACCAAGTATTCATCACGTGTCATCATTGCAAGCTGGTAATGTAAAAGTTTTGGCACATGTGGTTGATGACATCATATAAAACAGAAGCAACTCCACAGAACACAGATAGTAGAACAAATAGTACAGCATTTCGAAACACCATTGCAAATCTACCCAGCTGGGCAAAAATAGACCATCAGAAAATTTGAAAAATAATCCCTAACTCATATTAAAGTACCGTTGCATAAATATGTGGGATACATATAAGTTCATCGCACAGACTAGAATCAGCCAAAAATTATTCCTAAAAGGCTAGAACTATGGAATTCAATCCTAAAGGTCTTATTATATCAAATCAATGTTTTCTGTGCATATATTGTCTTTTAAAAGGGATAAACAAATCCAAGTCATCCACCCTACTTCTCCATCTTCATCTAGTCTTGTCATAGCCTACAAAAGCAAGAAATGAGGCATGCGCGCCTGTCAAATAAATTAGGTAAAAGCCAAACTGACTAGAGTAACACGCAACGGGAAAGAGAGACAATGGGTGCGGCAAATATCATTTGGTCATCATTCAAAAAAAAAAAATAATGGGATCAACCATGGCCATCCACTACAACCACTTTCCTCGCATCAGTGGGAATTGTATACGGAAGTGACTACTAGGACAGTGAGATATTGGCTCCATGTGATTTTTACTGGAGATCCGAAATTCCCTTAATTTATGAATAAGAAGAGCTTTTCTCTCTCGCTACAGGTTTAATGACATCCAGAAATAAACTAACTTACCAGAAACAGAAATGCATGAAAAAGGACGTCAAAGGATATTCCTAAAAGATGTTGCTAGATACCTAAATCAAGAAGAAAAAGTCTTTCATTAGGAAGTCCATCTGGTAATATATAATTGCAGGAAAACAAAATCAAGCTAGACGGGAGTTGTCTCAAAGGATACAGTGTTCAAGGCTAAAAACGACTCAATTGACAAGCATTCAATAAGGATGGAAAGAATCCTACTGCAGATGTTCATAATAGCAACAGAAACATCTATCGGACTGGAAAATTAAGGTATAGAGAGGACTATGGGTACTAAAAGGTTTTATAATATAAGACCCTAAGCTTGATAGAATTGAACTGAACTAAAAATAAGTGTATTGTAAAATAGTAATAATATGACTAAATTAAGCTAAATTTCATCAAATCAAATGTCTGTTGAACTGAGTTAAATTGAACTGAACAAGCCAAATACAGATTTATGGATGTAATGCAGAAACCAAAAGTGAGCAATTACCGAACATTTGACAGCAAAAACTATATTATAACTCTATAAAATGCCTCACTGACTTGTAATCCACACATGAGCAATCATTTGAGTTGATCACAAGAACAATCACCGAAAAACAGCAACATTTAGGCTACTAGTATTCAAAATTAACAAGAAATTTGGCACAATATTACCATCGGGAAGCCACGCGCAACCGCATTGAGAGGCGGTGAGAAGCGACGTCATCAAAGCCGAGGCGGTGGCGGAGTGGTACGGCTGTATTGTCTCCAAGCAGGCACTCAGTTCAACCGGAGACCTTCGGTTTCACCAATGCACAAAAATATTACACCGATTCGAATAAAAGTGGAAGTACTAAACCGCGGGGAACTGTATATAGTACCTGAAGACGCGACTGGAGAGGGCAATTCTGGAAGTTGAGGGGAATGGTGAACCGGTGGTTTTGGCACCGGAAGCAAAACGGGAAGCGGCGGCGGCGCGGACGGGTGCCGAACGGAGGACAGATCTAGCGGCGGCGGCGATTGCCATTGTTAGGTTTTAGTATCAAAATCGCCGAAGCGCCGGCGACTGTTCTCTTCGCCGGAGAAAAAGAAACCTATTTGCAGCTGTTTCGAACTCTTCTTTTTCCACACTAAAACAAGTCTAAAACCATGTCTGATTTAAATTTAATTGATTTTATAAAATTCATTACCAATGATAATTAAACTGATTTAAAATGAGTGACTTTAACTGAACTGCTATTAAAAATTGGCAAAGTAAACTCCGAATAATAAAAGGTAAATAGTTTTAGTTGCAGCATTAAAATTTTATTGTACAACGTGTAGTGGACATAAAGTTTATAATCCAATTCATGCAACCTAATTTTTTTTTTCTAATTTACACTTTAAATCTTGATATTTTTATTGCCTATAAAAATATCCTCTTTCAATAGACGGGATCTTAGAAATTACAGTTAAATTTTTCAGAAAAACTAAAATGCACGTCTTTATGATACTGGGTCATTATTATAAGATAAAAAATTATATTTGTTCAAATGATTTTTGCATGCTTTGACTTTCAACCGTTGATTCATAAAATATTTGATCATTATTATCTTTTATTACGGTTAATTAAACTTTATGAAAAGTTAATATTTTGAAAATATATATTATAACGAATTTAACAATATATCAGTCGATAGTATTTATACATATAAACCAAGTCATCAATTCAATTTTATGGTCAAAATTAAGAAAGTTAAATAAATAGTTAAATCGCAGTTTGAAATGAGAACGGTGAGGTACATATAATAAGACTAAAAATTGAGTTAGGTACCATTTTTTTATTTGAATTTAAAATAAGTGTATTACAAATTAATAATAATTTAATTTAATTAATTTAAACTTCATCAAACTAAAATTACTGTTAACTAAATTGAATTGAAATGCAAAGTTTTGGAGGACGTATCTCAATGGAATCAATAGTTTATACTCCTTTCAATATAGGGATGACAATGGAGCAGGGTGGGTGCGGACTAGGTACATACGTAGCATACTCACCCAAACCATTTAAACGCACACCCTCCGCATCATCCATGGTGGGTACAATTTTAAAATCTACCCCGCTCAATCGGGCATTATACAAAATTCATACCCTCCTCATCACCCACTTAGATCTCCCTACCCACTTTATAATCATCTTACTCATCCCACTTATATCTCCAAAAATAGCTAAATTCCACTTTTTTATAGTAACTTTTATATTAAAATTTGATAAATATATTTACATGAAATATGATATGTAAGATACGTGCAATATGAATAAATGATAATTTATTTTATATTATAATAGCGGGTATATAATGGGTTTAATGGAGCGGGGGTGGGGATTAGGTGGGTGTGAACTAATATCCACGTCTGATCCACTATCCATGGCGGATACGATTTTCATACTCACACCCCTCCTCCAACCCACCAAAATTACATATATACCAGCCTCATTAGGGTGAATGCAGGCCGGACCTCCACAAAAACACGCCATACTACTCACTATTCAAGCTCCAGTTTTAACACTTTATACTCCCTCTCTCTAAAGGATTGTGATTTATCTCATTCCATCTCACCGCGTAATATACTTCCTCTGAATTGAGTTGATTTAATCATAATTGAATTGAGGTGAGTTAAAAAAAAAAAAGTGTAAATAAGTTTTAGAGGACATATCTCGTTTGATTGTAATAGAATACTCTCTCTGATATATTAATATTTTTTTAGGGAAAACTGCAAAAATAACCCTATTTAGGGAAAACCTTCAAAAAAATCCCAAAAATAACCTTGTAAAATCTGAAAGTGCAAAACTAATCCTAAATTTTTTAGCAATGGTGCACATATACCAAAATTGCACTATTCTGATGTTGACTAAAGAAATTCATACACCATTGCTGCTGAGCACCGCGCCGACCGCTGACCACCTCCTTCCCCGCCCATCTTCAACACCACCTCCTTCCCCGCCCATCTTCAACACCACCTCCTTCCCCGCCCATCTTCAACACCACCTCCTTCCCCGCCCATCTTCAACACCACCTCCCCAGCAGTGGCACTTGGATTTGCGAATTCTCCAGGACCAACCCCAGCCCCGAACACAGCCAACCCCAGACTCGACACCGTCGCGCCACTGCCGACCTACCGCCGCTCCCCCCTTATTCGCCATGCTCCGCCGCTGCCCACCTTCAACCCTAGCCCCCCGTTGTCACCAGAAACCCTCTCCCGCCATGCTCCACCTCTCTCCACTGACGCAGTCCCAGCACGACAAATCCCTAGACCCAGGCGACGCAACCTTACCATGAAACCGACGCAACCCTAACCTCCGCCGACGCAACCCCACTATGAACCCTAGCCCCCTTCCTCCTCTCCCCGCACGCGGCTGAATTTGCAGGGGAGAGGAAATGGAGATAAGTTGCGGATGAGAGAAATGGAGATGATAATCTCGTGGCACGGCAGAGGAAGGGAAATGGAGATAGTAATCTTGTGGAGACGGGGTGAGAAGGGCGTGAGAAACTGAGGAAGCGGGGAAGATGACAGGGGTACAATGGTCTTTTCTAATTTATTTTTTTAATATTTTAACTTAGGGGTATAAGGGTCATTTCACCTATTTCTTGCCAATTTGGCCGTTGACATTTCGATCAACGAAATCCAGGGTTATTTTTGCACTTTCAAATTTTACAAGGTCATTTCTACATTTTCGACCAAAATAGGTTTAAAAACTAGCTACAGTTTTATGTCAATCTTTCAATTGGGAACAATTAAATTTCACTTAAACATTATTGTACGTTTACGTTTTATTATGTGAGGGCAGTTTTTACTTTTTATCTACATTTAAAAAAAAAGAGAAAGTTTCAGGAAAAACCACATTTTCATAAACTTATAGACAGCCCACAATGACTTTTACCTTAAATAGTATTTTTCTATAAATTTTAAACAATGTACTTTAAACATTAAAATAAATTATTATATTTATTTGAACGTGAAAATATAAAAATATATAATATAAAAAAATATTTTTAGATTTTTAAAATTTAGTACTCCTTTTGTTTCACTAATAGTGGCACTATAGATTTAGGTTTTTGGATTTAGGTGAAGAAAATGAGTGAATGGAATTAAAGGTAGAAAGTAAAAAAGTAGAATGAGTAGATGAAATTGGAGGAATCTAGCCAAAAATGAAAAGTGTGTCAATATAAAAGAAATAAGTTAAAAAGGAAAGTGTGTCAATAATAAAGAAATAGAAAAATATACAATTTAATAAATGCAGATTATAGACAAAAATAAGTACTTTACCTAGACACACCACCTATTATAGTGAATTGTTATTTCACGCCATGTATTTTATTTGATTACGCCCTGCATTTATACTATTTATGCTCCGCCGCCTCCTCTCCTTCCCCTTCTCCCGTTCTCCTCTCCTTCCCCTTCTCCCGCTCTCCCTCTCCTTCCCTTCTCTCGCTCTCCTCTCTTTCCCCTTCTCCCGCTCTCCCTCTCCCGTTCTACTCCCCTCCGCCCGGTTCTCCTCAGCGCTCCGCCATTTCCAGCTTCTCCGCCGCCGCTTCTCCGCCGTTCTCCTCTCGGGCGCTCGATGAGGACGAAGGAGAAAGAGCTCGGCTGGGGTTTCGCTCGACGGGGATGGCGGAGGAGGAGCTCGGCTGGGGTTTCGCTCAACGGTGGAGGAGGAGCTCGGCTGGGCTAGGGTTTCGCTCGACGGGGGTGGCGGAGGAGGAGCTCGGCTGGGGTTTGCTATTGACGAGGGACGGCGGAGGAGGCATGGTGGCGAGACCGCCGGAGAAGACGAAGAAGAAGAGAAGAAGGGACGGCGGAGACTGGGCGACGGCGCTGGTTCACGGCGGAGGTGGAGACCAGCGGCGGCGTCAGTGGTGGTTTTTTTTTGTTTTTGATTTTTGTTTTATTTTGAAAATTTAATATTAGTATTATACATAGGGAAAGTCTCAGGAAAGACGGCATTTCCATAAGCTTATGGACATTCCTCAGGGGCATTTGCCTTAAATGTTGCGATTTTTTATAAAATTTAAATATTGCATTTTATAAGTTAAAACAAGTAATAATATGTATTTGAAGGTGAAAATATAAAAATATATTATATAAAATAAGAGTGCGTCTCTTGAAAGACGGTCTTTCCATAAGTCATGGAAAGACCAATGTTTAAAGTGTAAATTAGAAGAAATTAAGATAAATTTTTGGGTTGCATGAATCGGGTTATAAATTTTATAACTACTAGATGTTGCATACTAAATTTTTAATGTTGCAACTAAGACCTTTTACCTTTTATTATTCGAATTAAACCCCGTCTTTCCATAAGCCTATGGAAAGACCGTCTTTCCCAAGACTTTGCCATAAAATAATATTTTCAAAAATTTTAAATTTTGTATGTAATTTAAGAAATGAAGTATATAAGGTAAGAAATAAGTGGCCTGTCCATAAGCTTATGGACAGGCCGCCTGTCAAGAGACCCACTCTTATATATATATATATATATATATATATATATATATATATATATATATACGTGTATTACGGCGTAAACTAGTAAAATACATGACGTGATATAGCAATACCCCTATTATACGACATGCCCTTTCGAAAATATAAAATGTCAGTTCCCTCAGAAGTTGGAACAATTAAGAATTAACTTTTAAACGCACTAATTTCCAATTCAGATTTTCCTTTTCCGCGGCACGTTCCTTTCGGAAAAATACAGGATTCTAACTGTCATCGACCGGGAAAACTTAGAATGGGCGATAAATCAGTTGCCGCCGGCGAAACTCCGATCTCAGGTGACTGTCCCTTTCCGGCCAGCCTCCCACAAAACAGGAACGTTGTCGGATCGATTTGCTGACGTTGTGGTTTCAGGGTCAAGAAAGGACGCTAAAAGGAGAGAGAGATATGGAGTTCCAATTTCCACCATTGTTAATCACTTCGGCACCAGTGGGATGTCTGTTGCTGCAGCTACAGGGCTCACCCATCCTTTAGGTTCTTCCCTTTTCTTTAATTTTTGTTTCAAATTCTTGATTTTTGTTTCAAATTCTTGATTTTGGCTGTTAATTAAAAGGCTAGCTTTCGATTTATCGTTGAAACGTTTCTGATATATTTCAAGTTGAATGTTTTATGTTCCTTAGTTATTCTATTGGAAAATAATAGAATAATGGACTTCTATGGTAAAACCAATTATTACTATTTAGAAGTGATGCATGATCTTATATACTGTGTGATATGACAGTCAACCACCAATGTGAGACTAACTCTAACAGAAAATTTGTGTGTGGGTGGAAGAAAAATCCATTCCTGGTGGAAATGGTGGAAATTGATTGCTTGAAAGTAGTTTTTTAGAGTTTACGTCGGATTCATAGTATATTAGGGGAGAAGTAAATGTGTGGAGAAGAAATATTGGGGATATTATATAAATGATTGGATAATCATTAATTAAAATTTGCCAAAAGTGGAATGAAGCAAAGCGGGAAGTAGACTGTGGAACAGAGGGAATAACTAATTTGATTTAGGTTATTGCAATGAGTTATGTTTAGATTTGTCGTCTATGTAGTGATGATAAGTGTCCATGTGTAAAAGATGAATATGGCCCTTGGTTTCATTTCATTTCGTGGTTTAAAAGATGCCATTTTGAACTTCAAATGGTAATGCTTTTGATTCATTGACAATGTGATGTAAATATAGTTACCAGTATGAAATGAAGGTTCTTGAATCGATGAAATGATGGGGCTTTTAGGAGATCTTGTACTTGGAGTAGAACAATGAATGTTATAGTTTTGACTGTCCTTACAGAAATTTGCTGTGAAAACATACGTATTTGATGTTTTGATAGAATATGAATGTGGTTCTGAACTTGGTTTTGGGATGCAGATGTTCTCAAAGTTAGGCTGCAGATGCAACTTGTCGGACAGAGAGGTCCCTTGGTTGGCGTGGTAAAAACTCGAGCCGCTCATAGTTGTACCTCTTTTGCTTTGTTGGAAGTTACGATGAACTTATTTCTTACTGAATAACTCATAGGGAAAACTTTTTGTTCAATTAGTCAAAGAAGAGGGCGTAAAGTCCTTGTATCAGGGATTAACTCCTGCATTAACAAGGTCAGTTCTTTATGGTGGTCTCCGGTTAGGCTTATATGAACCGTCAAAA
Source organism: Rubia yunnanensis (assembly GCA_037428765.1). NCBI lineage: Eukaryota > Viridiplantae > Streptophyta > Magnoliopsida > Gentianales > Rubiaceae > Rubia > Rubia yunnanensis. Next base: position 1,463,548 of record CM075062.1, read on the forward strand.
CATGTGTGTGAAATGGCTTTTGAGTCCACCAATATCTTGGTGAAGATTGCATCTGGAGCGTTTTCTGGTGCCGTTGCCACAGCTCTGACCAATCCAGTAGAAGTTTTAAAGGTACATTCATAATCGACAATCCCTTTCACAGTTACACGAGTGTTTCTCATTGTTTGCGCTCTTCCAGGTGCGTCTACAGATGAATGCAAAATCAAGCAAAGGACCGATACACGAGCTTCAGAAAATTGCTCGTAAAGAGGGGGTGGTAGCTCTCTGGAAGGGCGTCGGCCCTGCTGTGGCACGAGCTTCCACGCTGACTGCATCTCAGCTGGCAACGTACGATGAATCAAAACAGGTCATATGATACTAATACTACATCCATGATAATATCAGTGAAATGATATGAGATGAAATATAAAACTTGGGAAGTGATGATGCAGGCATTGATCAGGTGGGCTCGTCTCGAAGAAGGATTTTATCTCCATCTCATGTAGGCCAGTTTCCTTATATTCCTCCGTTTGATATGTTGATGAAATTATTTGTGAGATGAAAATTGTAATGAAACTGTTTTTGAAAAAGATTTCTTGGTTATAATCCAGAAGACTTCCATCCCGGAAATATTGACTGTGTATTGCATCTCATGAAGCTCGAGTACAATAGCTGGTGGCGTTAGCACCATCATGACTGCACCAATGGACATGGTAAAAACCCGTCTTATGTTGCAACGAGAATCTAAACAAGCTGGACTGTATAGAAATGGATTCCATTGTGCGCGTCAGGTTTATACTTGTATTTTTCTTCATTAACAAATTTTTAAGTCCTTTCTGCGCATACTATGTTGATAGTACATATGATCGAATGCACTTTTAATCATACAATTCCAGGTTCTGCAAACAGAAGGTCCTCGGGGGCTTTACAAAGGGTGAGTGCAACTTTTGATCATCTTACGTTTGACATACTTCTCTTCTAGCTTTGAACTTTTGATCATCTCACGTTTGACGTGTTGGTTGGTTCATTCCTTCTACCAGGGGGTTTACTGTTTTCGCGAGATTGGGTCCACAAACCACGATCACCTTCATAATCTGTGAGAAGCTGCGCGAGCTCGCGGGATTGAAGGCGATCTAAGTGTACTGAGGATACATGAAAACCGCTATGGCATTTTTCTGTCCATTTTTTGTTCTGAAGTCTGATAGGATAGGCTTTTTTAGTGCTGCTATCTGAATTCTAGGGCCTGATTTTAGTTGCTTCTGAGCCATAACATTTTTTCCCATCTTGTACTTTTGTATCATGTTTTGGTTCATTATTGCGATGATTAATTTTGAACCATGGTAATTTTAGTGCAGATCCTCTCCTAGGACAATTATAGTGTAAGAACTGGGTTGTTTTGCTCCCCATAATTCTAAGTTAAGCTCAATGTTAGAACTGCTTATTAGTTAGATAATTAGAGTGCTTTTTACTTCGACAATCTATGAAAATAAGTTCTAATAGTTTTTTCAACCTTTTCTTTCCCTACAATATTTACACAATCGGCTATAAACATCTTACTCCACATATAAGATTAAATTAAGCGGCACTGCGAAATGAATCTATTGAATATTATACTGAGAAATCATAGCAAAGACTACCGACATATGGTGTCCCACGATATCGACAATCCTTTTCAAGAAATTAATCTAAAACTCATCATTTTTTATATAAATGTGGCTTAAACCCTGATATACACTCTGTTTCTCTATTAGTGGCACCACTTTTGAATGTTAAATTTACTAGATGCTAAATGATTGGATGAAATTGAATGAATGAAAAGTAAAATGAGTGTATGTAAAACCTAACTTGCCATAACTAGAAAGTGTTAGTATAAAAAAAATATCTTCAACTAAAAAATGTGTCACTAATAGATACCAGATATAGTATCTAAAGTGGATTAACTGTAGTAAAATAAAAAAGTTCAATTCACTGCTCTAATGTGTTCCTCTCTTCTTACATACTATCTTGGTTGCACACTATGATTGAAATTGCAGTCAAAGGTGTAGTTAATTTTATCCATAAAAAATTGAATGCAATGAGCAATGAATGTCCCATGTTAGGCGTTTGGTTTCACCGTTGACCCGTCCCACGTTAGTACGTTACATGTAATTGTAACAAGAGAAAGTGAGGAGACATTTTCATAAATGTTTAGACCGTCTATATTGATTTTATTCTTAAATATTATAAATTTTTATAAGATTTAGAGTCTGTCTCTTGAAAGACGGTCTTTCCATAACTTGTGGAAAGACCAAGGTTTAAAGTGTAAATTAGAAGAAATTAAGATAAAATTTTCGGGTTGCATGAACCGGGTTATAAATTTTATAACTACTACATGTTTCATACTAAAACTTTAATATTGCAACTAAGACCTTTTACCTTTTATTATTCTAATCAAACCCCGTCTTTCCATAAGCCTATGGAAAGACCGTCTTTCCCAAGACTTTGCCTAAGATTTAAATATTATATTTTAAAAGTTAAAATAATATAGGCAAAGTCTTGGGAAAGACGGTCTTTCCATAGGCTTATGGAAAGACGGGGTTTGATTAGAATAATAAAAGATAAAAGGTCTTAGTTGCAATATTAAAGTTTTAGTATGAAACATGTAGTAGTTATAAAATTTATAATCCGGTTCATGCAACCCAAAAATTTTATCTTAATTTATTCTAATTTACACTTTAAACCTTGGTCTTTCCATAACTTATGGAAAGACCGTCTTTCAAGAGACAGACTCACAACAATAATGTATGTGAATATGAAAATATAAAAATATATTATACATGTTTTCTAATTTAGCACTCTCATTATTATCACGCTGCTTAAGAAACATATTTGGTTGTTAATATGTTTACCTTCGTATAATAACGAAAAATAAAAAATTTACATGACGAAATTATTTGTTACGATGAATTGAATAATATCGTATACAATAATATTGTTGTTCATATAGTTTTTAAAATATGTGGTCAAATTTTGATAAATAATAACGTAAAAAAAATAAGAATACAAATTCAATTGGGACAGAACGAATATGTAATTTAATAAATATAGTGTATAAAATAAAAATTAAATTATTTGCTCTTAACCTTATAGACATGATACTTGTAAAAGCAACTATTGTAACAAAAGAACCAAAGCATACAATAAAAGTTTACCTGAAAATAAATAAAATAATTAACAAATTAATGACAATAAGCACGTTGAGTGTGGACAAAAATCGGAATTAAAAATTAACACTTGGCGCATTAAGCGGCTGAATTGTGCAATCATGGGCTGGGTGGGACCCGTCTGGTCTGGTCTGCTTGTGTTTAACCCCTGTTTGCAAACTTATCTACGGTTCTGCCCTTTCTTACAAGCGGATTTCGCTGTCCTAATGGCTCTCACACCGCAAAGCCTGCTTTTGTCAGCATATAGGATTAGATATGGCAATTCACCTGATCTTTGCTCCTAATTATCCACTCTTTTGATTGTTGCTAAATTATGGTACTTGTTCCAATTATTTTCGGATAGGAACACGCGACATAGCTTTACTTCTTGTTTGTCACGTACCACTAGGACAATGCAAAATCTATCTATGATTTTTTTTGTAAAAATAAAATATAATATAATTAAAATAAATGTGAAATTGAAGAGTCGGTTTCTTAAAAGATTGTCTTTTCATAAGTTATGGAAAGATCAAGATTTAAAGTGCAAATTATAAGAAATAAAGATAAAATTTTTGGGTTGCATGAATTGGGTTATAAACTTTACAACTACTACATGTTGCATAATAAATTTTTAATATTACAACTAATATCTTTTACCTTTTGTCATTCAAATTAAGCTCCGTCTTTCCACAAGCCTGTGGAAAGACGATTTTTCCCAATACTTTGCCAAAATTGAGTCCGTCTCTTGAAAGACGGTGTTTCCATAAGCCATGGAAAGAACAACTCTCTAACATAGAAATGAGTATGTTTCTTTAAAAAATGGTCTTTTCATGAGTTATGGAAAAACCAAGGTTTAAAGTGCAAATTATAATAAATGAAGATAAAATTTTTGGGTTGCATGAATCGGGTTATAAACTTTATTACTACTACACGTTGCATAATAAAATTCTAATATTGCAACTTAGACCTCTTACCTTTTATCTATTCTAATTAAACCCCATTTTCCCATACGGCTATGGAAATACCGTCTTTCCCAAGACTTTACCATACTATTTTGCCACTCATTGTATTTTGACTTAAGAGGTGATGGAGATTGGCGACAGTGGTGGAGATTGGTGGACGGTAGGTGAGATTGGTGGAGCTCGGGCAAGGGTGGCAGAGCTTGGGTAGAGGTGGTAAATAAATCTCCATTGATTAATCTTCATTTCAGCAAATCCATTGCCATCCCCCGCTGTGAGCGTCCTCTCCAGCGAGAGTCCTTTGTTCGAAAAGTATGAGCTCTGACGAATGCTGGGGTGCGCCGCATTCGCGAAGGTGTACCACGTGCGCGACGGTAAGTTTGCTGAAACCCTTCGTCAATGTTGAAATCGTCAGTTATGGCTATGCTGAAGCGGAGCTGGGCGGAATACATCAAAATTCTATTCTCAGTCTACACCATGTTTCAATTTTCTCCCTAAAATGGTTGTTTTTTCTCGAAGCACTAAAATGGTCGAGTTTTTTCTTGAGTTTGAAAAGAACTTGCGTGTGAAGGGGATATGGTCTAGGAAGGGAAGGGGTTGAGCTGGAATCTAGGGTTTCGACAAGTTGGGAGCAGGACGGTGCTGAACGGTGGTGCTCGGTGGTGGTCAGTGGGCGGCAATGGGTTTAGGGTGTTTGAAGTTGGAGAATAAGAAGCTTAAGGGGTATAATGGTCATTGGATATTTAGTTTTAAGTTTAGCGGTATTTATGTTTTTTCACAAACGGTCAATGCTGGAATTGCATTTGTCAATGTCTAACTAGTGTAAATTGGGAAAAACTGCACAATTTGACAAAAGACATAGGGTTAATTATGCACTTTGAAATTTTACAATGTTAAACTTACACTTTCTCATTTTAATAGGGTTATTTTTACTCTTTCCCCTTAAATTTATCCAACTTTAAACTTAGACATTGTTCTCCCGAATTCACCAGCAATTTGATTCAGTTTAGTTTTGTTCAACATAAATTCAATTTGATAAAATTCAGTCTAACTTATCATATTGCTAACATTTTTTTGATAAACAAAGTAGTTATTTTTTGTTAATTCAATTCATCATTTCAGTTAAGTTTAATTTAACAAAAATAAATTTGGAAGAACACGACCTTACTGTAAATCCTGGAACATTTTCATCATAAAACTTTTGTGAGGTTTCCTTCTAGATCTTCTTTAGACTGTTCACGTACTCAATGATGTTCAGAAGAAATTTTAACTGCAATCACTGGAAATGAAATCACATCAAATATTTATGTCCGAAACAGAATAAAAGTTGAGACAGGTACTAATGTTCTGTCATCGTAAAATTTCCTTTATGGGAAACTCATCCAGTCATCCTCATTTCTTCCCTATTTCGTTGTGCTAAAAAGGTAACTCAAGAATGGGAAGCCAATCGATCGTACTTTACCCCATATGTTCGACAAATTAAATTTTATTCCCTCATTGCTATTTCTTTATCCAAATTTACACCTAGGTACTTTTTACATCCACCTTTGTAACCCCCTCTTACTATTCCCGTGATAACAAAAAACTCCGGAGTACATGTACTATTACATTATTGGGAAATTCTCAGAAAATACGGGTTTTCCATAAGGTTATAGACAGTCCATATGGTCTTTTATCTTAAATATTGTATTTTTTTAAAATAAAGTTCAAATATTGTATTTTATAAGTTAAAACAAGTAATAATATACATTCGAAGGTGAAAATATAAAAATATATGATGTAAAAAATATTTTTTTAAAATCTAAATTTTGTACGTAATTTAACAAATGCAGTGTATATGGTAAAGAATAGGTGGTCTGTCCATAAGTTTATGCATGTCTGTCAGCAGACCCACTCATTATTATTTACTGCTACCAAATGTATCTAGAATGAGATCATCTCTTAAAAACGTTATTTCCATAAGTCATAGAAATGCCAAGATCTAAACTGTAAATTAGAATAAATAAAGACACAATTTTTGGGTTGCATTAATTGGGTCATAAAACTTATAACTACTACACGTTGCATAATAAATTTGTAGTATTGCAACTAAAACCATTTACCTTTATCATTATTGTAATTAAATCCGTCTTTCCAAGCCTATGGAAAAATGATTTTTTTTTCAAAAACTTTGACATCTTGAATACCTACTCTTTCCATTCTAACATAAAGGCATTTCTTTTTTGTACAGACATTTATGCATATTAATATGAATATGATAAAGAGAGTGAGTATTGAAAATGAGCAGGCCAAATATAAGCCGTGTAAGGCAATAAGAACCTTTAATTGACCCATGTAAGGTAATAAGAACCTTTTAGCCAGATTTATACTATGTAGAGACCGAGGGAGTATTTACCCAGTGAATCTAAATCTAATTACCAAATGTATTTGTATGGTAAGTATTTTTTTGTTGTTTCTTCAGTATTAATACATTTTTTTAGTAAGCACTTAATCATTCTACTTATTTTTCTTTTAAATTCAAACTCATCCACTTGTTCACTTCTCATCATTTAAAATTATGATGTCGAATATAGATAACTGATTGACTACAATATTAATGGACAAGTGGAATTTATTCTACATTCCTTTCGTCGGATTTGACACCACATACTTACGTGTTTGGATTAAAGCGAATGAAATAAGTGGATGAAATTGAAGGAAATTTGCTAAAAGGGGAAATTGTGTCAAACTCATAAAAAAATCCGCACTCCTTATGTCCCAGTTCAAATTGCACGGATTTTTTTTGCAGTCAAACTTGTCGAAGTTTGACCATTCATTTCAATAGGTATACGAACAATAATATTATCGTACTCACTCCAATTTTTTAATATTGGCTCATTTCCCTTTTTATGATATTTTTTTAATATTCGCTCATTTCCCCTTTGCAAATTCTAGGTTATTTTCATCCATACAATTTACTTTTTACTCTTTCAATGCATTATAAACAACTAATTTTACCTTCCTAAACTCAAGTGTCAAAAGTAAGTGAGTCAATGTTAGTGAACCTGAGGAAATATGAAATAGCATTAAATTAATCGTAACATAAAGTTTTCAAATATCAACTTTTTATTTTTTGTTATTATATATGAAGTTTACATCTATTCACAGTAAAATATGTTTATTGGATGTCGTAAAACATAATCCGTACGATTTGAGTTGGGAACAGGGCTACAAAATTCAATGAAACGGTGGGAGTATTGATTATTACAGCAATACTGTATTTCTTTTTTGAACACAGAAATAGTACCAGTAGAGTAACCGATCTAGTAACTTGTGACATAGGATTGTCTATCTGTCAAGTATGTCCCAACAACAAAAGTACCGCAGACTTTGCCGTTTCAGCTATACCGTTACGAAGCCGTGAAAAGTGAGTAGTGGCACCAATGTAAAAAAGGAAAAAACCAGGGGCAATACCAACGCCCCATTGCCAGTTCGGACAATTTAACCCCGAGTCCCCATTTGGAGAGAGAGATACGACGACTCTGCGTAGAAGCAGTAAAGAGTGAGAAACTTAAGAGAGATCAGAAAAATTAAAAAACTAAAGGGCGAAGAGGAGAGAGAAAGTACTGTTTCTAGAGAGAGAAAGTGCATTTGTCCAAAAGGAAAAGACTTTCCGAGGAGAGAGAAAACTCCGACCGACCGACCGCCAGCGAGGCGACAGACAGTCTTTTTTTTCCTCTGCGTGTGAATTACGTTGTTTGTGTGTTTTTTGGTTCCGGCGCGGCGGAGGAGGGAGATTTTCCGGCGAGTTTCGGTGGCGGCATTGACATGGCGGAGGAGGCGCGGAAGCACAGCGACGAGAGCGTGAAGCTGTTCGTAGGCCAGGTGCCGAAGCACATGACGGAGGCGCAGGTGGTGGCATTGTTCACGGAGTTCGCCGACGTCGAGGAAGTCAACATCATCAAGGACAAGGCCACGCGAGCTTCTCGAGGTTCTCGCCGCATACATTTGATTAATTAATTAATTATTTGTTGTTATTCTTAATTTCTCCGAATAATTCCATTCCCTCACTCCGGATCGACAATGTACGACGATTCATGGTGCTCTGCTATTTTGAGATTCGTATCCCTGTGTGTGTGTTTTCCCCCCTGAATTGAAACCCTAATTTTGGGTTGTTTGTTATGCGTAGGTTGTTGTTTTGTAATATGTCCGTCGCGGTCGGAGGCCGACAAGGCGGTTGCCGCCTGTCATAACAGGAAGACTTTGCCCGGGGTAGTTTATCTTTCATCTTTCACTGTTTTCTCCGGTTTTGGGATTATATGTGGATCACATTGTTGATTATGTTGGATATATTGCATCTCTATTTAATGCAGCTTTGCTTTGCGTGATTTTACTAAATTTGGTGAATTTATTAGCTCTTTTATTGTCATTCATGCATTCTGCTCCTGGTCTTAAATGGTTCATAAATCATTCTGGGGAATTGAGTACTTGGTAGTTACCCTTGTGAAGATCTCAACTCGTCTAAATGCCACCAAATTGAGTTTGTAATTGTCATCGAAATGTTGTGTGGTACTGATAAGAAGACACACACGTATAATTTTGAAGAAAAGTTTCGTTGTTTCTCCCTTTTATGAGGAGTGAAAAGTGTTCTGTCTGTGATGTAATGATCTTTGTTAGTTTTATTTGTTTGTCTTAGTTACTGAGCATTTTAAGGTTCTACACGATCTCCGTGGTTTATGTTTTAATTGGTCGTGCTCTCTCTGTCTGGTTCAGGCTTCAAGTCCATTGCAAGTGAAGTATGCAGATGGCGAGTTGGAAAGACTAGGTGAATTTCCTCGTGATAATGCTGATCTCTTTCTTCTCTAACGAGTTATCTCTTTGTTCTGTTTTGAAGCTTATATGTCGATACTCTTCATTTTATTCTCTCTTTTCTTTACTGCCAACCTCAGAGCACAAACTCTTCGTGGGGATGCTCCCAAAGAACGTTTCCGATGATGAAGTATCTGCTTTGTTTTCTCAATATGGAGAGATTAAAGACTTGCAAATTCTTAGGGGATCCGAGCAAACGAGTAAAGGTGTAGATTCTTCTTGCACGCGTTCTTCCCAATAATCCCAAGTCGTGAGACTTATACTCGTGAAATGTGGCAGGTTGTGCTTTCCTCAAGTATGAAACAAAGGAACAAGCCCTTGCAGCCATCGAATCCCTTAACGGGAAGCATAAAATGGAGGTTTGTGTGCTTATACCGCTTTTCATTCATAGGTAGCGATTCTCGTTGGTTTGTTTGTGAGCTAGGTTTGTTATTATTTGTGCCTGAGTTGCATTCAGTCAGAGGTTTCAATTGGTTGTGGAATAAATCTGTCTGAAAAACAATCAATTTTAGACTCAATGCCCCTGACCTCTCTTTTCTGTTAGGGTTCAACCGTCCCTCTGGTAGTCAAGTGGGCGGATACAGAGAAAGAACGACAAGCGCGGAGAGCTCAGAAATCTCTATCGCATATGCCCGGTACACCAAATGCTGACTCCGGACAGCATCCCTCTCTGTTTGGGGCTTTACCAATGGGCTACATTCCTCCATACAACGGCTATGGCTATCAGGTCAGTGTTTACTCAATGGTGAAAATGTGATGAAAATCGAGCATTTTGATGAGATGCCACTCGTGTTTTTCCTCGTAGGCTCCTGGAACATATGGGCTCCTGCAGTATCGCATGCCTCCCGTGCAAAACCAGCACGCCTTCCATAACATGGTCTCGTCCGCGAGTCAAGGAAGCGCCTTGCGAGGAATGGCACCTAACGGATCACCCGGCATTGGCCCGAGAAATTTTCCCTTGTCGCCTGGAGGTTATGTTGGATCTTCATTCCCAGCCGTGCCCGGTCTCCAGTACCCGGTAGCTTTTCCTCGAGGCATTAGGCCTTTGGGTGGATCGTCGGCTGCCAATGCAAACAGCCCTTCTGCAGCAACATCTTCAAGTGTCAGTACAAGTTCCGGGAGCCAGACTGAAGGTAATTAATCGCGAATAGCTATTCACTCTTCTTGTTTTGCCTTATTATTTGCTCGATAAAAAAAGTTAGGCTTGATTTCAGGTCCACAAGGTGCAAACTTGTTTATCTATCACATTCCTCAAGAATTTGGCGATCAGGAGCTTGCGAATGTCTTTCAACCATTTGGTCGGGTCTTGAGCGCGAAGGTCTTCGTAGACAAGGCAACCGGCGCTAGCAAATGCTTTGGTAAGAACTCAAATTTCACGCTTTGGACTTGAAAGCGCTGCTGCATCATATCTTAGGTTGTTTGATCACCTTAAAATCTGCAGGTTTTGTCAGTTATGACTCCCCGGCGGCTGCTCAAGTTGCGATAAACAGGATGAACGGGTGTCAATTAGGCGGTAAAAAGTTGAAAGTACAGCTGAAACGGGACAATAAGCAGATCAAAATTTACTGACATTCGGGTAATTAAGGATCGGAATGAAGCTAAATTTTCTTCCTGTGATGACTGGGGTTGAAACTGACATGATCCGAGGTTTTCTGTGCTCCACTTCGGTCCTGATTGTGGCAGTCCGTTTGGGAATGAAGTTCCCAAAAACCTGTAAAATTGTTGATTCAATCAACACCATTGTAATTTGTAATTTATATTTTTACATGGAATATCAGCTGGACATTCTTAGCAATTTATTGATTCTTCTTCAAATGACATTATTTCTGCTGAAGCTTAATAGAAAAATAGCTCCTTCTTTGTTCACAAAATTTCTGAAGCCATATAATTGATATTTTTATAGCTCCTTTTGCCTTTTCAGTTTTAATTATTTGTATTATAATAGCATACAACCAGCAGCTATTTATCAAACACAAATTAGAGTTCAACGTTAAAACAGTTAGTTAAACCAGCTAAATCAAACACTTCAAACAGCCATTTGCAAACAAACCATAATCTTCATGTATTAAAGGTCCTTTGATTGCATGCAAAACGTTGGCCTTGATATCGGCATTTGCAAGGACCAATCCTTCACCCATCCGAAATGTCAAATGTTTATGTTGAATCTGCTGAACAAGGTGGTGTTTCTTCTATATTACCCCTTGCTGGACGAATTTCTAGAAGTTGATTAGTAGAAGATATTGAGCTGAACAATAGGTTGTTTTCAAAAAAAGGTGAATAATAGGTTACGGGACGGTTACCGCATTGTTCTTTCCACCCTCCTAATTTCTGAACTTAACTGAACTTAACTGAACTAAACTAAATAATAATAGCATTTCAAAATTTAGTTAAATACTACTCTCGGTAGGAGGAGTACTCCCCCGTTTTATTGGATGTGCCACACTTTTTTGTGGATTTGACACGCATTTCTTTCATGGCAAAGTTTCTTAAATTTCATCCATTCATTCTACTTTTTCCCTGTTAAATTCAATTTCATCCACTCATTTCATTCACTTAAATCCAAGCGCCTAAACCTATAGTGCCACATCCAATGAAACGAAGGTAGTACGAGATTAGATTGGATTGGCTAAGTTTCAGCCACAAATTTCAGTTCAAATAAAGAAATAATTAAAATAAAAATATTTTATTAGGACGGACGAAAATAGAAACTAGAAACTTTATGCTAGTACGAAGGAAATAATAACATAATTCAAAATTTTACAAAATTGAATTACTCTTAACTGAACTGTAAATAAGCCGGGAGAAAAGGGACTCCGAGCCAAGTTGCTTAGAGCAACCACAACTGTACCTCATTTATCCCACTTTTCTTATTTAAGAAGGGTTATTGTGAATTTTTAAGAACCACTCCTTAATAAGGGATTGTTCCTTATTTAAGGAACGAGTAACTCTTTTTTCGTGCAATATCAACCAACCAATGATTGACACTTTATTTTGTATTTTAAATTAATTATAATTTGAAATGAAAAGGAAATATTTTCCCAATAGCTGTTTCTTACCGATTTTTTATCAAAACTTATTGTGTCACGCTTAAGAAACTACTACCATTGTGGGTGCTCTCAGGCATCTGGTTTTGCGCACGTTTTAATGGCCGCAGTTGTAGAGGTCACGAGCGGGAGAATGGCGGCCCGCACCACATTGATGAAAGCAATGCTGCAGCTTTCAGCTCACTGGCCGCCTTCTTTCGCAGGACGACTTGTGCGGCTTCATCCAGAATCTGATGTCAATACAAGTTGCAGGTTACCAGAATAATGATGTCAATACAAGTTGCAGGCCCTGTACAACTTTTAGAAAGATAAGGACGTTAAGACCAAGCGCCATGGCTATCGTGTTTTACTAATTAAATATATTATTTTCTCTCTTTCACTTCACTTTAAGAAATCTCTTAAGAAATTACATATTTTTTTCTTTACGGTAAGAAACCACTTTTTACTATTCATGTACCACACTTGATTTTCTCTGTCATACTCATTAATTTACTATTAAATTTAAATAAGTTTATCTACCCAAAATAAGCTGAATGTGAAATTTAATAATACATTATAATTTTTAGAATTGAATTTTATTTTTTTCAATATTTCTCAATCAATAATTTTCTTAAAAATCATTCCAATTTTTTTTTTGAAAAAATAAAGGATTTTACATTATTTTAAATTAAATTCTACACTTAAAAAAATCAGACTTTTTTTATTAAAAAATAATAAAAATAAAGGTAGAGACACATGGCCCAATCAGGGCATACCACGTGTCCCTCCTATATTTAAAAAAGAGGGCCAACAGCTAATGGAATATGTGGGCCAATGCACGGCTGACCCGTGTCTCATAAGGAGAAAAAAAAAGGGCTGCTTTCCAGCGGCCCCATGCCATGTGCATAAAGCCTCTTGACCGATCTCTTGATCGGTTGCCTCACAAGAAACTATGGGACCGGTTGGCCCACCCTAGAAACCATCATTGTAAGTGTTTTCGGTTTCTATAGCGGTTTTTTAAACTTTTAAAACTACCATTGCACTTGCTCTAATTCGTAGATAATAAGTAAGAAATTAAATTCTTGATTTGGAAAAAGGAAATTTTTTGAATTTAAAATAGGTAAAGTATTGGGAAAGACTGACTTTCCATATGCTTATGGAAATACATGGTTTAATTAGAATAATAAAAGATAAAAGGTATTAGTTGCAATATTAAAAATTTATTATACAATGTGTAGTAGTTGTAAAGTTTATAACCTGATTCATACAACCCAAAAATTTTATCTTTATTTCTTCTAATTTGCACTTTAAACATTAGTTTTTCCATGGCTTATGGAAAGACCGTCGTTCAAGAGACGGACTTTCTAAAATATGTTACCAAAATATTTTATTGAGTAAGATCCAATTACATGCAAGCTGATCTCCGGTGAGGCAGGTTAAACTTTATGCATGGGCATTTATGCAATTCTAATAATATTCTAGCTTTAGGGACCTATCTTTCATAATTTTACAGGGATTTATCTCTAATTATTTTGCAGGGACTATTGCTAATATTTTTCAGGGACTTTTTTATCCAATTTTTTTCATTATCTTTCCGCAATCTGCAAAAGAGGTTCAAAAAAATATTTTTAAATATTTTTAAAATGCAAAAAAAATCAATATGATCAGGGAACTGAAAATTATAAACATCAACTGAAAAATTACAGCAAAAAATATTTTAAAAATTAAATAAAATTTTAAAAAATCATAGACTATAACTAACGAAAAATCAACTGAAAATCATAAAAAATCAATAAAGCTTAAATTATGAAAAAAAACAAAAAAGACTATAAACATCAACTCATATACCCCAAAAGCTAAAAACATCAATTATTATCATCTAAACTTCACCCGAAAAATGAAAAACGTCAACATAAGTGAAAAAACACTACAGAACATCAATCATATCACCAAAAAACCTACAAACATCAACCTCTATCAGACTATCACCCAAAACTTATGTAGAAAATGAAAAAAATCAACATGAGAGAACAAAACTAAAAACATCAACAAAAAAACTACGGTACCTCAAAGGTATATACTATTCACACTGAAAATCATAAAACATCAACAATTTGTTTTATAAAAAAAACTACAAATATCAACCTTTATCACTCAAATGTTACAAACATCAACTCATAATGCATGAACCTCATCCGGAAGATGAAAAATGTCAACATAAAAAAAACACTTCAAACATCAATCCCTATTACCAAAATCTCAACAGGAAAACGAAAACTATCAACATTAGAAAATTTTAAAAACTACAAATATCAATCCACATTATAAAAAAAAACTACAAAACCTCAATTCGTATCAATTAAATCTCACCCGAATAATGAAAAAACATCTACATAAGAGGAAAAAGCTAAAAATATAAACTAAAAGCTACAATACCTCAAGAATAAAAATTCTTAGAAAAGAGAACCTAGTGAGATTTGAACCAAGGTCTCTAACTTCAAAGCCTAGAGCAATAACCACTACACCAAATACTCCTTTTGAACATAGACTTAGTCAAATAATATTAAACCTCAGCAAGAAAATCAAAAACATAAATTCATCAAAATAAAGGTTATAGTGAGGCTCGAACCCCAAACCTCTAACCTCAACAACAAGAGTACCAAGTTCCAACCACTAGACCAAACAATCTTTGATGACAAAAGCTCAATCAAGTAAATATTAAACTTCAGTGAGTCTTTGAAAAAAGTAAAACACAACATTAAACCTCCTCTCATGAAGCAAAACCTCAGTTCACCACCGTCGTCTGCTTCCATCGTCGCCGTCGAGCGATGTCATCACCTCCAGTCGCGCGCGACATACACGCGCATCGTTTTCTTTCATCAGACGTGTGCATCTCATGCACCTTTTCTATGCACTCCCATCATCTTCCTCCTTCGTCTTCTTCCTTCGTCGTGCGGTAGTCATCGAAGATTGAAGCAACAACGACACCTTCGGTTGCAGCACTGTCGCCACCTCCGTCGTAGATCGAGCATCATATATCGTACGCTCTCACATGCTAAACGTCGTTGAGCTATCGTAGATCGAACGTTCTCATGTCGTCGCAATTCAAACGCCGTCACAAGTCGAGTGTCGTCGCAGATCAAGCGCCAACAAAATAAAATCTTATCGGTGGAAATGGCAGAATCTGGCGGAAACTTGGTTGAATTCCGACGGTAACCGTCCATCGAAGGAGGTTCCTGGTGGGAGAGGGCGGTTTCCGATTGGTGGGGAGGAGAAAAGAAGAATTAAAATTATGAATTTTTTGTGATATAAATAGTATTTTGATAATTGCACAATAAACCCTGACCTAAAGTTTAGTCTGCATAAAACAAGACTTTTTGATTACATGCTATGAAAAAAATATAAATGATAAATATACTCCACTTTTTTGTTGAAAAAGATCCAATTACATACATTTTGTTTTTGTAGTATGTGCTGATATAACCCTAATTTTTTTATGAATGTACTGGTATAACCCTATAAATTTTATGAATGTGCTGATAAAACTCTATCAGTTTTCATAATATATTTTTATAATCATATTTGGTGCGACAGTTGTGTGGCGGCAGCGGGTAAGGGTATTATAATTGTCCACCCAAATTCATTTTTTGGTCTGAAGGCATATTTATCATTTTAGGGTGGTCAACGGTCAAAAAATCACGATCAACGCAGTAATGTCGACCAGAGAGTTATATTAGCACTTTCATCAACTATATAGAGTTGTCTTGGTAGCTTATATTATCTAGAATTTATATTGACAATTACTGTACTCATGTATATAAACTCTCATAAATTTACGAATGAAGGGTTGCACCGACACTTGCCCATATAATAAAAAGGGAAAGTCTCAGGAAATGCGGTCTTTCCATAAGCTTATTGACAGTGCTCAGGGGCATTTGACTTAAATGTTGTAATTTTTTTATAAAATTTAAATATTACATTTTATAAGTTAAAATAAGTAATAATATGTATTTGAAGGTGAAAATATAAAAATATATGATATAAAAAAATATTTTTAAAAATTTTAAAATTTGTATGTAATTTAAGAAATGCAGTATATAAGGTAAGAAATAAGTGGCCTGTCCATAAGCTTATGGACAGGCCGCCTGTCAGGAGAGCCACTCTAATAAAATTGTCTCATAAATTTACGATTGATAGTACTCTATATATTTAAACTTCCGTTACCAGATAGAGGAAGTCTTAATTTCATCCGTGAAATGTGATTTTAAAGGCGTGCTCTCTAGAGTTTATCTGAATTGATTTAATGTAATCTAATCTGATATGAATTGAACTGAACTCAATAAAAAGTAAGTGTGTTAAAAAATATTAGCATATGATTAAATTAAGTTATTTTTCACCAAATTAAATTTACACTGATTTGAAGTAAACTAACTTAAATTAAACTAAATGTCCAAAATCTCCCGTTTCAGAGTCACAATAAATTTAAAGTAATTCTTGCTGAAACGTAAAAAAGTCGGCCAGATAAACGATAACATTACGTGCAACAATATAAAAATCGCTATTGGTGCCAAGATGCGTTCTTTCGTAGTCACAATTTTGTTGAATTAATCCATCAAATCTAAGGGCTGCCGATTCACACGTGGAAAAGTTGGGGAAGAAGATCATATTACTCCTCTTATAATTTTATTTTATTCGTTCCACTATTAACTGGACCCTGTCTTTTGAAAAACTTAGGGAAAGATCAAGGTTTAAAGTGTAAATTAAAAAAAATAAGATAAATTTTTTTGATTGTATGAATCGAGTTATAAAATTTATAACTATTACACGTTGCATAATAAATTTTTAATATTGCAACTAGGACCTTTTACCTTTTATTATTTTAATCAAACATCGTCTTTCCATAAGCATATGGAAAGACGGTCTTTCCCAACACTTTGCCTAGTGTGAGAATCCAAAAGAGAATGAATCCGTTGAAAAAGTAAGAAACATAATCAAAATAGTTATTTAAGTTGATAAATAAGAGAATGGATGATTCTTTAAGAATAAAAATTTTCAAATAAATACAAAATGAGAGATTGCTTTAAAAGAAAATAGGGGAAAACAAGGAGCCTCGTTCATTTCATAAAAAGTTGAAATCTTTGATGAACTTATGATACTTATAATATCTCTCTACTTTTAAAACAAGTCAATTTTGCTTATGAGCACAGATCAACGAAACACAGCCATAATAGTACGGCTTTTTCTTTCTGAAATTTCAGGTTAATAATTGAAATTATTTGTTATTAGTATTAATTTCTATAAAATGTTAAAAACTAACTCGAGCAAACTTTTAATTTCAATAACTCCACACTCTTTTCAATATGTGCTGATTTTTTCCACGGGGGATAGCTATTTATAAATTGAAGGGGGAAATTGATTGATTTAGCGTTCACATTTAATAGCTCCAATACATACACGTATTTTTCTTTAAATAAAAAAAAAGCACACATCTAAATTATTTGAGTTTGTTCATAATATGACACTTGTGCAGTGGTTTGTAAGTTTGTGGTGATCTTAATTATCCCTAATTGCGTGAGTTAATTTGCTTCACATTCGTCAGTGTCGTGTGACTTAAGATTATGGAATATTAAGTAAACCACACAAAAGATGGGTCATTAGTCAATAAATTATCAATTGTAATCTCTTCGTAACTCTATTCCCAAATTAGGTATTGGATCTTCTACTAATGCTATTTGAGGGAAATCATTGCTTGCTTCAGTATCCGGTGAATTAAGAAATAAAGTTGGATTTATTTATGTGATCTGTCAAGTGATTAAGTGTTTGGTCAAATTTTTTAATGGTTCTAGATTTGAATTTTAGTGGATATCAAAAAGTGATCACTTTGAGTGAGAGGGTTTTTTCGTGAACAGAAGGAAGTGGCCACTAGATACGAAGAATTAAAGACGAAATGAAAGGTTTGTTTTTATTATAAGATAAGTGGTGAAATGACCATAACTTTATGTTGAAAGTGTTAATGTGATCCTGCAAAATGAAAAAAAGGATCAAAATAATCCTAATTTTATGATGTATGTGTCAATCTAACTATGGACATCGTTGACTTCGTTTGCACGGGAGATTTGGCATGAATTTAAGGAAATGGTGGTTTTACTCCTGGATCAAATGAAGAAAAAATTATACAGAAAAAAAATGTATTTTCAGCTATTGGGGAGCAAGAGTATATTCGTCATTTCATGTCTGATCAACACCCTAATTGATGATTCAACACACGAGTAGTGACAAAAGGTTATAACTACACATTTTGCTTTATTCTAACCCTAAGTTTTACCACCAACATTTTTTCCTCTGTATTCCACCATTGTTCCATCCCCCTTACCGCACCAATTTCTTCTTAAATCACCATTGCAGCACAGCCCCAGATTCTAGCACCAGTATACACTACTGGTGTTAAAAATCTACATTTTAGCACCCCTACTTAGGCACCGGTCGAAATACCGGTGCTATGATCGTTTGTACCAGTGCTAGTAAATAGGTGATCAATAAAAAAAATTCGACTGGTGAGAATATACTCACCGGCAGGAATATGAAACCTAGACAAACAAAAAACAAAATAACCAGAATTTCATGTCAGAAAACTAGAAAATTCATAACCACAACTTAGAAGTTCATTACATATATCTAAATATACATAACAACCCAAAACTCGTGAAACAAACTAGACCTAAATATAGATTAACAACATCAATTATCATAAACATTGTTTCCTAATATTCATAAAGTCTAGATAACATCAATGAACCAAAATCGTGATGGCGAGGTCCAAAGCAAGGGCTGAGGTGCCATGGATCTGAGCTGAACCCAACAATTTTGGTGGAACTCGGGGAGATGACACAGGGAGATGGCATCGGGGTTGGTCCAAGAGATGGTGTCGGGGATAGTGCGTTGTGGGGAGGGCGGAGAGGGGTCATCGTCGTCGGGGCTAGGCGGCGGCGGAGATAGATAGGTGGTGGAGGAGGAGGGGGATGATGGATAGGAGGATGGAGAAGAGGTAGAGGAAATGATGGTGGGTTATATTTAGGATTTCGGTTTTAGTTTATATATACAAGGTTTATTGGTTGAGATTCAATCAACAAAAGAAATCAATGGTTCAGATGAAACAAAGTTGGGCTCCTCTTTTTTTTCTTTTTTTTTTAACTCTGTAGTGCCGATTTTTGTACCGATGCTTAAAATAGCTCATACCGGTGCATGTGTATATGAAAGTAGCTGCTTAAGACGGCTTTGAATGTTTTTTTTTAAATGAACCCGAGAGAAAATTTGAGGATTTTTTTCTAAGTATGGAGCACCAGTACGAAAATCGGTGCTAAAATAGCTCATACCGGTGCCTATGTATATAAAAAGTAGTTTCCTTTGGCTGCTTAAGTGTGGCACATTTATTATTTTTTAGACCCGAGAGCAAACATATGGGAAAAAGTTCTAAGTATGTAGCACTGGTACAAATACCGGCGCTAAAAAATAACTCATACCGGTGTTAAGTCCAATATTTCAAACTTTTAAACAATCCCTCCAAAATTATGAATGGAAATTCAGGAAATTCATTTTCCCGACATAACTTTGCACTGGTATAAATGAAAGCAATGCCGGTGCTAGTATTATTTGATCTCTAAGTTAATTTTTTAAATATTATTATTAGGTCCATAGAAGAAATTTGGAGGCGGTGGATCACAAAATTGAAAACACCAAAACGCAATTGAATAAGAGGCGGCCTTGTCTTTGAAATTCTAGGTCCAGTGGGTGAACGGAAGAATCTCAAACATATTTATGAAAAATTATGCTATGACCCAAAAAAATTGTTACGACATTATCATTCTCTCCAAAATACACTTTTTTTTTGTTATTCTAGCATAAATATATAAATCGAAAATAAATAATTTTTTTGATGAAAATTTGAAAAATGCTAGTACATGTTATAGAGTAACTTAGAGTTGATTAATTATAAGTAAGAAAGGGAAATCAGAAAGAATTATGGATATGTTATTGTACCTGATTGTTGTTGATAAATATTTCGTTACGGATTTGGAAAATACAACGGGGGTGTATAGGGTAGCATCACGTTCAAGCGGATTTCAATTTGGAGTTATGAGTAATGTTTTTACCTTTTGCCGTTAGGTCCCTCCAAAAAAAGTTGAAGTTGACGAATCACGAAATTGGTGACACAAAAATGCAATTCAATAATATACAATTGCGAATTTACGATTTGGGCATGTATGGGTGAACGGAAGGGCCTCAAAAGTCAACAGTGATTACTTCTGCATAGTTTTGAAAAATTACATTATGGCTCAAAATTGTGTTACATCATTATCCATTGCTCCAAAATGCATGATTTTTTTTATTCTTGCCTAAATATGTAAATATAAAATAACAAAAAAAATTGGTGAAATATTGGAAAATGCTAGTACATGTTCTAGAGTAATTTAGAGTTGAATATTTAGAAGTAAGAAAAGAAAATTGGAAAGGATTACGGATATATTTTTATGCCCGATTGTTGATAAATATTCTGCTAAAGACTTGGAAAATACAATAAGGGTGTATGAGGTAGCTTCACGTTCAAATGAATTTCAATTTGGAGTTACGAGTAAAGTTTTTACCTTTTGCATTTAGGTCTCACCAAGAAAGTTGGAGTTCTCGAATCACGAAATTGGCGACACCAAAATGCATTTCAATAATATGCAATTGTGAATTGGCAATTTGGGCATGTATAGGTGAACGGAAGAGCCTCAAAAGTCAACACTAATTACTTCTACATAGTTTTAGATAATTACACTATGGCCCAAAATTGTGTTACACCATTATCTATTGCTCCAAAATTAATAATTCTTGTTATTATTGCCCAAATATAGAAACATAAAATAAATTATATTTTTGGTGAAATGTTAGAAAGCGCTAGTACATGTTCTTGGGTAACTTATACCACAAACTCATTTTCAAGAGTAAATCATACCATAAAATTGGTGCTGAAATCTATCAAAACTGGTGCCGCCAACAATAAAAGCAGCAACTCATGGCTGCGTTGATTTTTTTTTTAAAGCCTTTACTCAATCCGAGAGCTAATCCAAGAAATTTTGTTTAAGTACACAACACCGGTGATTTAACCGGTGCTGATATAAAAAAAGGTGCCTTAAAAACAACATAACACATACTCTATTTTTCAACATTCAACAGTACTTGCGAACATTAATATTTTCAACATCGATTTATCAAAACTGGTGCTCTTAGTTTCCCTCCTTTATTTTTTGCGCCAAATAAACTATTTCTTAGTTGTCCAATTCTAGCACCGGTTATGTGTACACCCGTATACGATACCTGTGCTATTTATTATGTATGCCACCAGTTTAAGGCACCGGTTTCAAAAAATTGGTGCTGGAAATAAATTCTAGCACCGGTTCTGGTGAAATACTAGTGCCAGACATGAAATCAACACCGATTTGGAGGGTCTCCAGGGCCCATACCGGTGCCATAGTACATGTTTTCTTGTAGTGCCACCCCCACAACACCCAGGCTTCGCTCCGCCATAATCGGTTCCAACGTCCGGCCTTGTAGAACCACTTGGGAAAATCCGAGCTGATGTTGTTATCGCAAGCATAGAGAACCACCTGTGGCCGCCGATCTAAAGCCCCAATGGTGCTGGAGCAAATCCGAGCGATAAAGGAGGGAAAAAGAAGCTCAAAGCATCGGAGGAGAGAAAGAGAAGCTCGGGAAGTGGAAACGATGATATTTTATAGGGAGAGGGAAGGGGTGGAGGTTATGGTTGCGAAGGAAGGAAAGAGCATTGTACGCGCGGCAGTAAGGTGGTGGATGGCGGGAATCGATTGTGTGGCGACGGTGGTGGTAGAGGCAGATGTGGAGCAGTGATGGCACTTTCAGATCAGCCCAGAGGCAGTGCCGAAGAAAGAGGTAGTTTTGTCATAATTTTTCTAGTTTTTACCAAGGGGTATGTTTGTCATTTCAAATATGATCAGCACATAAATTTTTTTCGATCAATATTAGAATAGTGTAATTTAAGTATATCAGCACAATTGTTCAAAATCGTAAAGGTAGTCGCACTTTTAGATTTATATAGAATCTGATTCACACTTTAAAACAGTAATAGAGTTAGTTTTATCGTAATTTTGTCAATTATACTTTCTTCAAATTAACTAGGATGTACTAAGATTTCTTCATGATTTTAAATTACCTACAATTAATTAACGAGTGGGTATTCTAACAGGCCGCATCCATAAGTTTGTGGACAAACCACTTATTTTTTACCTTATACACTGCATTTGTTAAACTATACACAAAATTTAGAATTTAAAAAAAAATAATTTTTTACATCATATATTTTATATTTTCACCTTCAAATGCATATTATTAATTGTTAAAGCTTATAAAATGCAGTATTTAATTTTTTTTAAAAAATACAACATTTAAGTAATAGACTGTCCATAAGCTTATGGAAATGTCACATTTCCTGGAAGGTTCTCTTAATTAAATAGAATGAATAGAATGATACTATTTCATATAATTTAAAACTAATTCAAGTGAAAATGAAAATCCTAAACTATCAAATATACTCCATGAATTGTTAAGCAACATGCATCTGGATTCTAGAATTAAGATTAGCTCAAAAGGGTGGAGTATAATCATGAAGATGAATGAGTAATGACACAAACTCCCAAAACAGGGCCAAATCCAAATCAAGAAAGCAAATACTACGCGTGCCGAAAGACCGCCGCTTCTAGAACAAATTAGGCTGCAAATGCAAACTGCACTTCTAGAAGAAAATGAAGAAGCCGTCGGTTCTTTTTTTGCACCAAATTAGTTTTCCCGCGTCTCTTGCCAAACATGCTCACGTTCCAAACAGCCCCACCGTAAAACTACATGTTATGGTCAATTTAACAATATCACATATAACAATATTATTATTTACATATCTATTTAAATATGTAGGTAAATTTCTTTTAGTTAGATTGAATTTTTTTTTTGTTGTAATTTATTTCGGGACAAACGGATTATAATTTTTGCACCAACATTAATGCATGAAGTAAAAAAAGGGAATTGGATAGACCTTATCGAGGAAGAGAGAGAATATGACACTTTTTTCTCATTTATATCTAATCAAAGCCCCATCTTCCATTTATTATTGTTCAATCTTGTGTTGTTACAAAAGCTATACTCCCTCCGTTTTTTTTATTGGCACACTTATTAAAAGTGATGTTTTTTTAATTGGCACTTACTATTTTGGGCAAGTTTAAGGTTTTTACATCCACTCATTTTACTTTCTCTTCTTTCAATTCAATTTCATCCACTCATTTAACATCTCCTCAATTCTAACACCAAAAGAGAGGTGCCAATGAAAAAAAAACGGAGGGAGTACTTAATTCATTTACACTCTGTGTTCCAGCTTATATTGTACTTAAATTTTTTACAATCAAATCAAATATTTGAATAAGTATATGGGCAATAATATTATTGCATGAGATACTATTAGATTCATCGTAAACGAAGTTTTAAACATTAATTTTTTATGTATAGCTATTATACATTGTTACAAATATTTATAGTCAAACGTGTCTATTAGACACCATAATTTTTCTTTTGTGTAATTTGAGTTGGGACGGCGGGAGTATGCTCATATACTGTATCATAGTTTGTTATCACATTATTACATTCAATCTCACTTATTTCTTACCATGAGTAGATCTATCACATTCAGTCTCACACTTTTATCACATTAAAACAGTCACGTATGTCTATTTTAAGAAAGAAAGTAGATTTATTTTATTTTTACTCGCCATCTGTATTCTCTAATTTCGTATATTATTTTAAAATTCCCATTTTATAATTTCTGAACCCGTCACGAGTCACCATACTTAGAAAGAATGAACTCGTAGCCTAACAAACAATTAGGCAATCAATTGAAACATAACAACATGAATAATTCTTGAGCATATGCCAAAAACTAGTCAATCATTCCTAAACCTACACAAACAAATTACAAACATTTATACACCCAAACCCCATCCCAACATCCACCTCATTTGTCAAACAAAGACAGCTACTCATAATGTTCTTTTCCCCCCTTATGGCCCTTTCTTAATTACAACTAAGCCATTCTTTTTGGTCTTAAAGTTGAACTCAAACCACTTTTATACTCCCTCTTTTTTTTTTAACCCATCTTTTCTTGACTCCATATTATATAGAGCTTATACCAAGAGCCAAAATCGAGTGACAACTTATTAAGTTGCTCCATTTTTTCCCTTACTGTATAAATGGATTTTGGGAAAAAATTCATCGATATTTCGCCATGGATGCTCTTGGAGGCCACCGGAGACTCCGAGTTCGACTCTTCCGCCGCCGCAGGAGTAAGCTGCTCCTCCGTTTCGCCGCCGGAGTGTTCGGAGGACGACGCACTCTCTTGCAGCTGCGACGACAACGTTAACCGCCGCGAAGACTTCGAGGATTCGTATGTTTCGGACGAGGATAAACGGAGGAATATTAACGGTGACGGTGACGGTGACGGTTACGATGATCGGGATGGGGGGGAGGAGGAGGAGGATGGGGAGGAGGAGGAGGGGGCGGTTGATCAAGTTTTGGACGGTGGCGCGTGGAGGGGGTTTGAAGGGTGTTGGCGGGAAGAGGAGGCGCGGCGGCGGCCGGGGGCGGCGGTGGAGGTGGTGGTGATGAACATGATGGGATTGGGGCGGCGGAAGAGGCGGAAGGGTTGCCGGGAGCCGGTGCCGGAGTCAAACGGTCAACGGGATGCGGATAGGCACTTTTGGGAAGCCTGTTTGTCGTCGTGAATTTGGGTTTTTTATATGTTTTTGTTTTAGAAGTTGAATTATGGAAGAAAAAGTTCACCGGAATTGTACAGTTATAAGAAAGGGTTCTTTTGTTGCAGTGGAGGGATTCTTCTTCATCAAATTGGTAAAGCATTTCCTTCATTGCCATTTGTTTATTTCATAATAAATTAATAATACTCCATATGTTCTCTTCCTTGCACTACCAACTTTTGTGTTTTTTAAAAAAGTAGTATGATTAATAATATTCATTTTCATTATTTCATTAATTTTTTCAGCAATTTTTTCACAGTCTTATTCCTCGAGTTTATCTACATTTCAGTTGAGTTACTTCAATTCAATTCAATAAAGAATTATTTTTAGCACTAAAATAATATGATTATTTTAGTATTTCTAATTCGGTTCAATAAAAAAAGGTTAAGGGAATATATGAATAATACAATTAGATTCTATTCTCCAAAGCTTATTCACGTTTTGGTTCGTTTCGGTAAAATGTTGACTTGAAGAAATTTAGATTAGTTCAATCATAACATTACTACTTTTCAATACGTGTATTTTTAGTTTTGTTTAGTTCAGAATAATTCTAAAAACGTTGGTTCTTTGGCAGAATTTTCGGAAAGACGGGGTTTTATTAAAGATATAAAAAGAATGAAAAAAATTGGTAAAGTCTTGGGAAAGACGGTCTTTCCATAGGCTTATAGAAAACGGGGTTTAATTCGAATAATAAAAGGTAAAAGGTCTTAGTTGTAACATTAAAAATTTAGTATGCAACA
This sequence comes from Rubia yunnanensis, assembly GCA_037428765.1. Classification (NCBI taxonomy): domain Eukaryota; kingdom Viridiplantae; phylum Streptophyta; class Magnoliopsida; order Gentianales; family Rubiaceae; genus Rubia; species Rubia yunnanensis. Next base: position 1,489,145 of record CM075062.1, read on the forward strand.
TGTAGTAGTTATAAAATTTATAATCCGGTTCATGCAACCCAAAAATTTTATCTTCATTTCTTCTAATTTACACTTTAAACCTTGGTCTTTCCATGACTTATGGAAAGACCGTCTTTCAAGAGACGCACTCAAAAAAATTTAGTTACAATATTAAAATTTTATTATGCAATATACAATAGTTATAAAGTTTATGACCAGTTAATGCAAACCAAAAATTTTGCCTTCATTTCTTTTAATTGACGGTTAAGACTTGGTCTTTCCATAACTTATGAAAAAGACAAAGACTTGGGTGATGCGGTCTTACTCAATCTTATGGTGAGACGGAGGGTCTAAGTACAAATATTTGAATATGAGAGATGCCATGGGGTATCTTCTGTAATTTTTAAAACTTCACTTAATTCCTTGTCTCACCATAAGTTATGGTGAGACGGTCTCACATGAGTCTTTCTCTATGAAAAGATCATCTTTCAAGAGACATACTCTAGTTATCTTCACTCGAATGAATAAAACTGAAATAAAATTAAGATGAATACTTCAATAGATATAAAATCAAATTGGAGTATATAATTACACAATTTGCATAGATATAAATTGTTGTTGTCAACCGGTAAAGTTGGTATTAAAACGGCCTAATGAACGTGTTTCTAGTATTATTTAACATGATACGTTTCTAAAGCAAACGTTTCTATATCGTTCTTACAAGTTACAAGTTATAACGTAACATTACGAGCTTTCATTTTCAGTTTGAATGATGGATCTGAAATCATGCAAATCATGTTCGGCTGCCAGAATGGATTAAGGACAATAATTGAGTGTTTAGGCTCACATGTTACGGGTAGTTCTAGAGTTTTTTCATTAAAATAAAATAACCATATTTCCTCTTCTTCTAGATCCTACGTTCTCATTGAACTTATTTGAAGTTAAATTCAATTCAATTAAATAAAAATTATTTTTCTCAATTTAAGTTGAGTCCGTCTCTTGAAAGACGGTATTTCCATAAGTTATGGAAATACCAAGGTTTAAAGTGTAAATGAGAAGAAAAAAAGATAAAATTTTCGAGTTGCATGAACCGGGTTATAAATTTTATAACTACTACATGTTACATACTAAAGTTTTAATATTGCAACCAAGATCTTTTACCTTTTATTATTTTAATTATACCTCATCTTTCCATAAGCCTATGGAAAGACCGTCTTTCCCATCACTTTTGTAAATTTGTTTATTTTTAACATAATTAAATTTAGTTTAGTTTAATAAAAAATATACTGTTGAGATTTAATTTAATTTAGTCATATCATCATTATTCTTTAAATATAAATATTTATTTATATGTGGAGTAATTCAGTTCACTCAATCCAGATAAGTTCTCATGTCCTAAATCATTTACTCCAGCTGTCCCAGTTAAACTGCACATAATCTTTCTTACGGTATTTAAGAAATATGTTTGACCGTTAATATGCTTAATTAACTATGAGTGCGTCTCTTGAAAGACGGTCTTTCCATAAGTCATGGAAAGACCAAGGTTTAAAGTGTAAATTAAAAGAAATGAAGATAAAATTTTCAGGTTGCATGAACCGGGTTATAAATTTTATAACTACTACGCATACTAAATTTTTAATGTTGCAACTAAGACCTTTTACCTTTTATTATTCAAATTAAACTCCGTCTTTCCATAAGCCTATGAAAAGACCGTCTTTCCCAAGACTTTGCCATTAACTATGTATAATAATGACAAATAAAAAGTTGATAGTTAGAAACTACTTATTACGATGAATCCAACAATATAATATATGATAATATTATTTTTTTATACATTTATTTAAATATGTGATCAAAGTTTGACAATATTGATTTGGTTAAGGTGAGACAGAGGGAGCATTAATTTGCGTGTGAATTTGGCGTTCGATGTTTTATTCCACTGACAAAGTTATGATACTCCCTCACTCATTGTCATTTCTGCACACTTTTTGATCAACTTTCTCAAATCATGTTTGACTATCGATAACTTCAGCTACTGCATATATTAATGATGTATCAAAATTTGATATTTTGAAAATACATAGAGAATCTAACAATATCTTACCTAATGACATTGGTATATATATTAATTAAAATTTACAGTCAAACATGTATTGCAAAAAGTTGATAAAAAATGTACAAATATGACTAGACGACACAGTAAAACTTGGATTTTAGAGGTCTTAGTCAAGCTAAAGTTTTACTTTCCGAATTTTTGTGGCACTTTAGTCTTTAACCCACCAAATCCGTTTCCTCCTTAGAGCCAAAAGAAAAGAAAATGGAAAAAAAAAACCGACATTCCTTGCGTTTAGGGACCAGTTGAGCTCGTTTCATTTCGATTTATCTAAATCTTAATTTAATTCAGTTTTTAAAATTGTTTTTTAATCATTTTCATGCAGTTAAATTTATTTCATTTTAATTGAGTAGAAGTCAGTTTAAGAGACCGGACCTTACTCTCATAACACTCCTTCACTTCATTAAAATCCTTGTATTATGGATAATTTGCGCTGCACTAATTGATGGTAATTTTATAAGAAATAATTATATAAAAGATTTGCGAGAGGGAGTTATGATACAATTTACATGAATATTTGGACACAACAGATCCAAAAAAAAAAAAAAATCTAATTTGTAACATGCACACGTGAAATTGGTAAACCGTAAAAGGTCAGGAGTACTTTTTCTTATTATGCGACAAATGTAAATATAAAAGGCAAAGTCTTGAGAAAGACGGTGTTTTCATACGCTAATGAAAATATGAAGTTTAATAATAATAATAAAAGGTAAAAAAGAAAAAGGTTTTAGTTGGAATATAATAATTTATGACTAAATTATTTTTTTGGTCCCCTACAAAGTATGTTTTACTATCTTTTGGTCCTCAGTTGTAAAATAACCCTTAGATGGTACCCTACAAATTCAAAACATTGTTTCTGGTCCCCAAACCCATTTCCGGCAAGATTTCTGGTTTTCAGGCCCACGTGTCGATCATGTGCCATTTTTTCCGGTATGGTAAGGGGTAATTTGGTAATTTCACAATGTTGCAATTTTCTCATAATTTATTATGCAACATGTAGTAGTTATAAAGTTTATAATCTGATTCATGCAACCCAAAAATTTTATCTTCATTTCTTCTAATTTACATTTTAAACCTTAATTTTTTCATAATTTATGGAAAGACTGTCATCACTATAAAAATATCAAAACACATATCTTTACCAAGAAAATCTTTGCTTTCTGGTAAGCAAATCTCTCTACTTTCTCCACACAATTCACGCTTGTACTGTTTCTTTCACCAAGTCACAGTCCAGTCTTCAAAAAAGATACTTCATTTTCTATTCTCTGTCTTTAATTACGGCCTCATCTCTCCCCTTTTATCGTCAAAATCATAGAAAAATCTCTTGTTGAAAATGGCAAACAGAAAATGAACCGCGAAAATGTCTTAACTAAGAAGGAGTCTTCTTGGACTAATACCACCTCCAGTGAAGTTTTGAGCATTAAGTGTAAACTTTTGTTATTAGTAATCCATATGTCCCATTTAAATCTGCATAAGAAAAATGTCAATTAAAATATAATATTATATTTCCTCTATTCCAACTGAATTGACAGAATTACTTTCAATACACATTTGTTGAAATAGAGAGTCCAATCTAATATTCACCACTGACATCATTCGTATGCGCTAGTAAGGCTCCTTGTAGGTACCAAATACAATCGTGGATCAGATGCTTGACCCTTGAAACGCTATGATTTACCCCCTCATCGATGCCTGTGGTGTCGGGCGGACGGGGCCATGAGTGCGAGGGTATCGCCGTTTAGTAAGGATCCAATCCAACATCCTTCTTTCATATGAAAGGTCATTTGGGTACTTATTGCTCCATCTTTTACTATTTAAAGTAAATTTTAAATTGTGCCAATTTCAATTAGCACGGATCAAATTAGAAGTTCTACCATTTTAGTTGAGATGGAGAAAGTATCTGATTTCCGTTAGATACGTCGTAGCATCTTTTTACGCTTCTTAAAGACGATTTTTCGTGAATTTTTTGTGTGTACAACCTTGATGAATGCGGAAAGAGTTTTAGATTGTATTGAGTTCAATTCAATCCGCTTCAATTGAAAAGAAAGGAAAAAGTATAAACTACCAAGTTAATGTAACTTCTGGTTGACAACAATAAGAATTCAAAAGATTGTAGTTGAGGGCAGTGACCAAGTGCCCTCCTAGAGTTGCGCAAAAACACCACATTTTCAGACTAAGGGTCTGCATCAGAGCAGTTAGGCACATTATCAAACTGCCTAAGTTAAAAACTACATGTACCTGTTCAGCCCCAAACTGAACCACCAAAACCAACCAGAAAGATTAAAGAACCTACTCGAAAGCCGATTTACATATACAGAATCACTGGGTAAAGAGGCTAAAATATGAAGAAAGAAGGCAAATTTACTAATCAGATGAATCAGGCCCGTCGTTTACCTTAGAAACCCGAGAAACTGAAGCTGTAGTGTCTTCTTCACCGTCTTCTTCTTCTTCTTCACTGTGAATCAAGTGCGAATGGAACACTGTTTTAGCATACGATGGGGGAATGCGAGAATCCTCATTGAAGGGACTGTTATGGTCTCTGCAGATTATCCCAGCCAGCTGTTTCCTGAACCCGTTTTTGGCGCTCTCGTTCTCATCCAGTTGCCTCAAGAAGCGCTCCTCAATGTCACTGAGTGATTCAATCTCATCCTTCTCGTCGCTGCTATAATGGGGAGGCTCTCCATCATCGTGATCCTCGTCATCAGTTGCTGCTGGACCCGTTGATTCGCAGCTGGTATCCATCTCCTCGTGCTGGCTCTCGAACCCTTCACCATTAGCCCTGCCCGATGAGCAGGAGGAGGACGACATAGGTGAGAATCCTTCCGTGACTGTCTCCTCACGCTCTCGTAAGGTTTTCATGATGAGGGTCTTCATCAAGTTCATGACTTGAACGGCGTGCATCAGGGCCGTGAGCGGATCAGACATCTAAACCAAAACAGAAGACAACAAAGCGTAAGAGTTGAATGATCGATGATGAACTATACATGTAGGATTTCTAAACCAAAACCGAAGACAACAAAGCATAAGAGTTGGATGATCGAAGATGAACTATATACATGGGAAATACTGATCTTTTGCTCACCTGAGTCATGTTGGGGGCGAAAACCATAGCAATGTTCCTAGCATTCATCTTGTTGAACTCCTCATGCTCAACAACATCAGCCATGAGATCAATCGCCCAGTTGAGCAATGCACTCTCAGTCGGCTTCAGCTGCCTCATGAGATCAACTGATTCCTCTTCGGTGTTGCATTGCAAAACCTGCTCAGGTGAGAGCCCGTCGAGAACACCAGAGGGCAGCTCTCGAAACCAGGCCTTGATCAGGCCAGCCAAACAGTGAACATCAATGTCATCAGGCACCTTGCCCCGGTTGAGCTGGTCCCTGAGCTCCTCCTCTTGGCTGTTCTCCGGGTTGATTCGAAAAATTCCTTCAGCCTGCACACAAAAAAATCCCTTCGGCAAACTAACTCATCGAACAAAAAGTTGAAAAGAAAGATGATTCGTTACCTTCAATCCGCCCTGAGTATACAATCTTTCCTGAAGCAACAAGAGAATCGTTGGGACACTGTTCCCCCTAGTATCGTAGGAGCATTGCATTGATTCTGCAGAGACTCCAAATACGCTAATACTACAAAAAAGGGACGAATGCCTTAACTCAACTTTGCCATTTGCTAACCATAATAACATTACTGATTACAGTATGAAATTGATAAATACCATATCCCCCAGTCAAAAAAAGTGTAACATCTTAGACTTCCATATGAACTGGAACATATGGCCTAGGATGAAACATAGGAACGAATCCAGAATGAAAGCCACACACACATACACATCATAGAATTAGATCCATCTCGAACCATTTCGATCAGAAAGTTGGAATCAATCAACGAAAACCCGAAAAACACACACATCATAAAAGTAGCTCCATTTTTCTTTATCCTCTCAGTATTGAAACTATTAAAAGTTCATACACCATCACACTGCCATCATAAAGCTCCAAACTAGTGCCAAAACTAACAACTTTACTAATATTCCAAATTCCAGCAACCAAATTTCTAATGGGGATTTCATTATTGCCTTTCTAGCATATTAAAAGGCCCTACACAAATCATAGAGCTAGAGCCCCATCTTATATTTAATCTCATATCATATCAATTCCGAACTTTTACAAATGCTAGAAAGAAATGAAAACTTTCTCCGTTTAGCCCTATTTCACACTGTAGACCATAAATACTACCTAACCTTTTGCTCAGATCTAAAAGGTCAAAAAGCTTCTTTTTTTTTCCCGTTATTGACAATAAAAAACAGTCATGAGAGAAAAGGCAAGAAATTTATAAAGGAAAAATTATAAAGTTTTTTCTTCTTCTTCTCCCTTTTACCTGGCGCTGGGAGCTCTACAGGGGATTTCAACCTCAAACTCAACCGGAAGACCCAGAAACCCATGGAACCGATCGAACGTCACGTGGGTCACGTGCTGGACGTCGGTGGGCCACCCTATTTCCATGGCGCTCACGGCGGAGGAAACCACCGCCTCCTCCTCCCGATCCACGCGGCAAGACACCATGGACTTCCTCAGCGCCGCCAGCACCAGCTCCAGCAGCTGCTTCCGCCGCTCCTCCTGCCCACCGCCACCGCCGCCGCCGCCGCAGCCGGCCATTCCCTTCGATAACATCACCATTCCGGTCATTTTTCCGGCGAAGATCCGATTTTGACCCGACCCGGATGGAGGGGAGAATCTATGGAGGGATAATGTTGAAGCAATGAATGAAGGGGAGCTGGAGTTTATTTATGGCATTCGCAAACTAATGTGAAGCAACGTTTGGAAGATACTATGTTTGGATGAGTATTTAAGCAATGTTTTTGAACTTCGAAGCTTTCCTTTTTGTATTTTATTTAAGAATTGGTATATCCTTCAAACGGCCACTCGTTTCAAATTTCTTCTTCTTTTTTCCACTTTTGCCCTCTTCTTTGTCCCTTAACTACCAGTTTGCCACTGAGAAATTGTTCTATATTCGTGGAATAGTTTGTTTGTGATCCTCTTATTGATTTTTAATTATGGAATTAGATTCACTAGTTGCAACAAATTTCATTAAATGAACGGCTCCCTCTGTTTTGTTATTTATGATACACTTATTATGAATTGATATTTTCTTTTTTTCATTTTTTGCAAGATCCTCGAATTTCATCCACGCAATCTACTTTTTACAATCTACATCCAATTTCATTCACTCATTTTCTTCACATAAATTCAAGCAGATAAACATATAGAGTAGTTGAGTTTGTTCGAATTGATGAAGAAGGATTAAAACATGATTGCGCCCAGAAAATATTTTAAAAATTGTTGATAAGAAATAAGCTACAAATGCATCAAATATATTGTAATAACAGCTGATATTGTCGAAGCAAATATTAATAATGAGAGCATTTTATAAAGTTTTCTCAGTAATTTCACCATCTCGGCCTCATCTACCTCTAGAAGGAAAGGTTTGTGAGAAATTTGAGATGGAGTTCTCAATAAAAATTCTCAACTTTATCATTTTCACTAACCTTCTTCACAGCCTCATTTAAAATCTAGCATGTAAAGACATAAAGACATAAAAATGGGAGAAATACAAATCTAAGCACATAAAAAGAAGTTATCGAGCAAAGGTAAACGATGAACCGATCAGATTGCTGATAGACTGATACTATTAAATAGGGGAAAATAATAATGATACTATACCACTAATTGTCATGGTGACTAACATTGAGTAACTAATCTTCCATACAATTTTAATTACCATTATTATAGACTTTTTTGAACACTATAGATGGATAGGGGAATTAATAGTAAAATGAAGTCTGGGCAGGTAAAATTTAGTGTTATTTAATTATTTATTGGTGAGCTATGACATTAGGGACAGCAATTGGCAATTTGGGTTTTACGTAATTGATAAATGCTACTAGTACACCTACGTACGACCTATAGGTAGTGACAATTGACAAAAAAAAATTCACATGCTTTAATTGGTCAATAAAACTTCTCCACATGTAATGCTCTAGGGAAAATGAATTCACTGCGTAAATAAAAATCATTGTTAGCATTTGACTTAGAGTCTGTCTCTTGAAAGACGGTCTTTCCATAAGTTATGGAAAGACCAAGGTTGAAAGTGTAAATTAGAAGAAATTAAGATAAAATTTTTGGGTTGCATGAACCGGGTTATAAATTTTATAACTACTACATGTTTCATACTAAAACTTTAATATTGCAACTAAGACCTTTTACCTTTTATTATTCAAATCAAAACCCGTCTTTCCATAAGCTTATGGAAAGACCGTCTTTCCCAAGACTTTGCCTTTGACTTATTCTCAATTAAATTTAAATTTAATTTAATTCAACTTGGTTTTATTAAATTACTTATTACTGTGCATTTTTGTTTAATGATTTTCCCGGTATATTAGTAAGTATGTACAAGATTAGTCATAAAATGTGTGTAGTTGACTTTTAAAATGAGTACTCCCTCTGGTCCTCTATTTATGTCATTATTTTTTTAATTATTTTTTCAAGGCATGACTCTCAATAACTTTTATTAAGCATAATAATATATTATAAAAATTTATTTTTTAAAATTACATGTTACGAAAAATTCAAAAACATCTTACATAATATTTATTACTTTATAAAATAAAAGTTATAATTGATTAAATATGCCATAAAAAATGTTTGATCAATGTGGACCATAAATAAGGAACCGGAGGGAGTAACATTGAATTTTGTTTGGTGGTACTGGTAACATCAAATATGTACAGCAGAAAGGACATATCCATACTTGCCTAAATTTAATTGATTTGAGGTTTGTGTTTGCTTTTCATGTGGTCATTTCAGTTCTGTTTACATTACTTACTGTACTAATTTTAATTTTAATCTAATTTAAAAATATTCAATATTTTGTAATTGATTTACTTTCAATTTAATTGAAATTAAATTGGGAGAAAATAACACGGCCTCAAATCTAAAGGGCATTGCTATATCACGCCATGTATTTTACTAGGTTACGTCCTAATACGTATATACATGTATAATACTAATATTAAGATTTTAAAATAAAACAAAAATCAAAAATTTAAAAAAAAACAACCACCGCAGCCATGCGCCACCGCCGCCGCCGATCTCCGCCGCCGCCGCCGATCTCCGCCGCTACCGTGCGCCAGCGCCACCACCTTTTTCTCTTCTTCTTCGTCTTCTCCGGCGGTCTCCGTCGTGTGCCACCGCCACCACTGTGCCTCCTTCTTCCTCAGCTCCACCCGCCGTCCTCATCTTCCCCAGCTCCTCCCGCCGACGTCCCTCCTTCTCCTTCGCCCCGTCGAGCAAAACCCTAGCCCCTCCGTCTCTCCTCCTTCGTCCCCGTCGAGCTCCACCCGCCGTCGATCGAAGCTAGCCCCGCCATCCTCCATCGTCCTCGTCCCCTCGAGCGAAACCCTAGCCCCGCCGTCCTCCTTGAAGCGGTGGAGAAAGGCTCTTGAAGCGGCGGAGAACCGGGAGGGCGAACCGGGGTTTAGGGAGAGAGCCCGGTTCGCCACTGGCCGAGGAGAACAGGAGCGAGCCTGGTTCGCCGAGGAGAACAGGAGCCGGTTCACCGAGGAGAACGGGAGCTGATTCGCCGAGGAGAGCCGGGTCGGGCAAGGGCGAGGAGAACCGGGTCGGAGATGACGGAGGAGAACGGGCGACAAGAACGGAGACGGAGATGACGGAGGAGACCGAAGAAGTGGAGATCTAGGATGGTGACGAGGACGGAGATGACGGAGGAAACCGGAGAAGCGGAGAAGGAGACCGGAGGAAAAGCGGAGAAGGAGACCGGAGGAGAAGTGGAGGAGACGGCGCTCAGCGAAGCGGCGGCGGAGAGGCGGCGAAGCAATTAAATTATTAATTATTTTAATTTAATATTAATTAATTTAAATTATTTAAATTAAATTAAAAATATATATTATATATTAAATAGTATAAATACAAAACGTAAGCGTGAAATTTTCATAAATATACTACTGACTTCATTTAACAAAACCCTTTTCCACTACAGTAGGGTACTTTTGGAGTTTTTCCATAAAGTGAGAAGTGAACGTTATAGTGGTTGATTTTGCTTAATCGAGTTTAGTAACTTTAATATGGGCGGATGCGTATTTATAACTCCAATCTCCTAATCAACAACCCACCGGTTCGATAATTAGTCTGGATCTGCCTAACCATTATAATGTTTGTTGGTTCTAAACTCGGTAGAAATATAATTATGTGATTTTATGCACATGATTAAGAAAATTAAAAGTATATATTACAAAGAGTCGGTCTCTTGAGAGACGATATTTTTATAGGTCATGGAAAAATCAGGGTTCAAAGTGCAAAATAGAAGAAATTAAGATAAAACTTTCGGGTTATAAACTTCATAACTACTGCATGTTGCACAATAATTTTTTAATATTGCAACTACGACGTTTTACCTTTTATTATTTTAACTAAACTCCGTCTTTCCATAAGTCTATGGAAAGACGATCTTTTCCAAGACTTTGCCTATTAAAGAAAATAGTCAAAGGTAATACTCCATTTGCCTCGTTTCAATCTCCAATTTAACTATTCATTTAATAAAAATTTTAATTTTAACCATAAAATTGAATTAGAATACAGGTATAAAAACTGTTGTATTATACCTTGTTAGATTCGTTATAACTTATATTTTCAAAATATCAACTTTTCACAAGTTTTAATTATTCTCAATAAAATATATTAATGATCAAACATTTTTCAAGTCAACTATTAAAAAGTTATAGTGTGCAGATTGAATGGGACAGGGGAAGAGAAAGTAGTGTTTAGATCAAGTCCAGTGTTAGAAATCACTACTGGCTTCTTACTGATTAAATATTATTTCTCTCATTCTCTCCCTTCCACCCAATCTTAAGAAACCACCATTTTTTTTCCCACAATGGTAAGAAATCACTTTTAACTATTCATTGACTCCACTTGATTTTCTCTATCATACTCATTAATTTTACCATTAATATTTAATTTAATTTAATTTGTTCTTTTACCATTGACATCTATTTATAGGTTAAAAAGTATGAGATGGGAAGAAACAATTTTATGAAATTTAAAATTTTAAAAGAAATTGCAATCATTTTTTTAAATAGACGTTGAGACACGTGTCACCATACGGTTGAGACACGTGTCTTATTTAAAAAGAGAAAGCAGAAAGAGCCATTGCATTGGGACACATGTTGTCATATAAGTGGGACACATGTCCCACTAACTTGAACGGTCAACCCCTCATATTTTTTTAGCCGTTGGACACATGGCCCAACCAAATGTTGCCATTTGGATTTTTTTTTAAAAACTGCATGTGGGACACGTGGGCCAATGCATGGCTGACACATATCCCGCAATGGGAAAGAAAAATGGGCCGTCCAATGATTGATTGTGTAGCAACCATTGGGCGATTTCTTGTTAAGAGAACGCCGTAGAAATCACCATTGTGGATATTTTTTATTTCTAGAACGCTTTTTTAAACTCAAGAAACCACCATTGCACTTGCTCTTAGTTATTGTTTCAACTTTCAAGATTTTCTTGGTTCTTAAAAAACAAGAAAAAATGCCTTAATATTGAAGCGAATTAAGAAGTGGATTGCTATTTCACGCCCTGTATTTTACTTGATTACGCCCTGTATTTATACTATTTAATATACAATGTGTATTTTTAATTTAACTTAAATAATTTAAATTAATTAATATTAAATTTAATTAATTATTTAATTGCTCCGCTGCCGCCGCCGCCGCTGCTCCGCCGTGCCCCGGTCTCCTTCTCCTCCGGTCTCCTTCTCCGCTTCTCCGGTCTCCTCTGTCATCTCCGTCCCCGTCACCGTCCCAGATCTCCACTTCTCCGGTCTCCTCCGTCATCTCCGTCTCCGTCTCCGTTCTCGTCGCCCGTTCTCCTCCGTCATCTCCGACCCGGTTCTCCTCAACCTTGCCCGACCCGGCTCTCCTCGGTGAACCGGCTCTCGTTCTCCTTGGCGAACCGGGCTCACTCCTGTTCTCCCCGGCCAGTGGTGAACTGGGCTCTCACCCCAAACCCCGATTCGCCCTCCCAGTTCTCCGCCGATTCTCTATCGCCGCTTTAAGAGCCTTTCTCCGCCGCTTCAAGGAGGACGGCGGGGCTAGGGTTTCGCTCGAGGGGACGAGGACGATGGAGGATGGCGGGGCTAGCTTCGATTGACAGCGGGTGGAGCTCGACGGGGATGAAGGAGGAGAGACGGAGGGGCTAGGGTTTTGCTCGAGGGGATGAGGATGATGGAGGATGGCGGGGCTTCGATCGACGGCGGGTGGAGCTCAACGGGGACGAAGGAGGAGAGATGGAGGGGCCAGGGTTTTGCTCGATGGAGACCGCCGGAGAAGACGAAGAAGAAGAGAAAAAGGTGGTGGCGGCGGCGGATGGCGGCGGCGGTGGTTGTTTTTTTTTGTTTTTGATTTTTGATTTTTGATTTTGATTTTTGTTTTATTTTAAAATCTTAATATTAGTATTATACATGTATATACGTATTAGGACGTAAACTAGTAAAATACAGGGCGTGATATAGCAATGCCCATTAAGAATGGTAGAAATTCTTATCTCGGCTAAACAGTTATTAGGAGATTATTTCTGTTTTATGTTAAAAGTGGCTTGGATTGGACGTCAGAATCTATTCTGTTGCAAAAGTTTATACTCCCTTTGTCCCACTATATTCTGCATAGATTTTTTTTTGTCAAAAATGTCAAACTTTGACCACATATTTGAATAGGTATATGGACAATAATTTTATCGTATGAGATATAGTTAGATTCGTCGTAACATTTAGTATTTAAATATCAAATTTTTGTGTAAAATTATTGTCTGTAGCTACACATATTTACAGTCAAGTATGTTCATTGGAGACCGTGAAAAGATTCTGTACATAATAGGATGAGACAGAGGGAGTATTCATGTTGCATTATTTAATAGAGAAAGACTCAAGTGAGACCGTCTCACTATAACTTACAACGAGATAATAGACAAAGTAAAACTTTAAAAATTGCAGAAAGTACCCTATGACATCTCATGTTCTTAAACATCCGTAGTTAGACCTTCCGTCTCACTATTAGATTAGATGAGACCGTCTCGTCCAATTCTTTGCAGTATATTCAATAAAATAAAATTTGTAATTTTAATTAGTATTTATGAAATACGACTCATCATCTTGCTCTTATGCAAGAGTCATATGTCCGAACAAATTGGAAAAAAAAGAAGTTTCCGCTTTCCTTTGCCCCTTAAGCATACGGTATCTCCAGTTCCTAGTCCCCTTCATTCTTTCTCCGATGAGTGAAAGAGTCCACCGCCTACCTTAGTGATGTCAAACATCCGTTAGATCCAAGACAATTTTACACGTTTCACTTCTATTCGGGTTAGGTTCAAGTATTACTCCGTCCCAGTGGAATGTCCATACTTTTTGGTCAACTTTCTCAGGTCATGTTTGACCAACGTTAACTTTAGTTATGTATATTAACGGTGTGTTAAAATTTGATATCTAGAAAATAAAGCATGCAGAGAATCCAACAATATCTCACATGATGATATTGGTATCTATATACTAGTTGAAATTTATGGTCAAACGTGTCTTGACAAGGTTGACCAAAAAGTGTGCAGATTCGGCTGGGACGGAGGGAGTAATTTCTTATCGCTCGTTGCAAAGTATTTATGACATGGATTGTATATTCGTTATAAATAGTTATAATCATGAGTAATTGAGTATAGTTCATTTTTTATCATCCAACTGGAAACTTGTAACTTTGATAATTGAACTCTTCAAACTGTTCTGAGTTTTACCATCCATGTTAAATGAGCGTCATCCATGTTAAATGAGCGTTAATAGCTAAGGATATCAAAGTTGGAGGGTATTGTTGTTTTTTCACTTATTAAAGTATTTACATTGCTTAAGATTGTTTTTTTTTAATAAAGTTTGGAACTGAACTTTAAATTTAAAATATATTCAAGTAAGTAAACAAAAATTAGCATTCTCACTCCACCTTCTTCTCCAACAAACTCACATGTCATCGCCATCCACTGTCTGCTAAAGAAATTGGTCTTGCTGGGCTGGACACCTTTGTTACTGTTGGATATTTTCAATTATTGAAACGATGTGACTGTGAATAATGAAGCGGTGGGAACATTGTTCATCACCAATAGATATGTCTTCAAGTTCGCAAAGGGTATATATCATGAAGAAATGTATCATTTCATCTCAAACCATTATTCTATAAATAGACGAGTTGTCTTCCCTTGAAGGACACAACTAGGATACAACAAGAATGCAATCAGAATACAAGAAAACAAGAAGAGAGAGAGAAGTACTCAAATATGAGAGGAAACCTCACAGAGAGGAAAAGAATGATAATGCATTATTCTTAGAGAATTCTAACTTTTCAATCATTTGTTCATTCGGGGTTGGAGAAGTGAGTGCCCACTTCTGTCAACTAGGCTTCATTTCATCATAGAGGATATTTGTTCTGAATTATATGCACACAAAAGGGAACATATAAGGCCTTAAGGAAAGTGTCTTGTACACGACTTGAACGTTGTCTTTTATTATATTCTTTTTGTGGAGTTATATGTTTTGCAGGTTCATAGAAGAATTCCTCAACATCAGTTCTTTTCAAGTTTGATGTAGCGGAGTAAAACCAACAGTCACTTGGTCAGCTAATATTTTCTTCAGCTTTACATTGTTGCATTGGATCTTTTCTATACTGGCTATTGAGGAAAAGGACATGACAAGTAATATTCACAAAATAAACTGATTAAATAAATGCATGGTCGAGCTCCATTGGTCATCATACAGAGCAGAGTCAAAATCATATCGAGTAGGGATGTCAAAGAAGGTGGCCACCGCAAACCCTTGCGGCGACGTCACTGCGCCGGTGAAATGAGCCATAACACAATTTATTTTATTTAATGGTGTGATTGTATTTATACCCCGGGGTACATTATGTTAGTAATGCAAATGGGCCAATCAGCCCAAAATCAATTTTTGAAGGAAAATAAGAAAAACTTTGTCTTTACTCTTAGTCCCACACGGGAAGTTTACAAGAGATAGGGTGGTTTGAATATGGAAATGCATCACTACTAACTTGAGTGAGCAAGAGAAATAGAAACCCCTTGCGCACGTTGCCACCACCGATCACACCGCCCGTGACGGGGCGAGCGGGGCGGGTCTTGAGCTCATATTAATCTTTTTGGTCCAGTTAACTTTGAAAGCCCAGCATTTATAAGATTTCTCAGATAATCAAAAGTTTTAAACTAAAAACCTATTTTTTCTCCCTATATTTCATACATGGTTAAAACAAGTTTGAAAACTTTCTTTCTGATATAGTAAAAAGTCTTTTAACCCGCAGGCAAGTTGGTTTTAACGTGTATCCTAAGTTTACTCGGTTCATGACCGTTCCTACCTTTTAGCTAGTCAAAACTTACTCTGAACTGCTCCACGTTCTCCTGAACTTGAGTTGCGGTTGTTGATATGTATGGCTATAAAAGGTGAGTTGATGAGCAGTTCAGAACACACAACTCACTTCTCAGCCTTATTCTTCTACTGCTTTCTGAAACTTCCTTATGAGCATTCTGAGCACGAGTTCCATCGTCGTCACTTGAGTGCACAAGCAAACAGAGCTCTTGTGGTACCTTGGGGAACGAACGCCTTGCTGAAACTTTGCACACCAGGTTTGACGAATTTAGTTTCAAAGGCAGTGAACTATCACGCCCATAGTATTGTATTCAACACATTATTGTTTTATGAATTCCCTCTGCAAAACAAATCGTTTTTACACCACTCTATTTTTCAAAAAACTATTTATTTTCAAGGACCAGTGACCAAACATTTTTTCTGTACGCTACTTCTTACCAACAAACCCTTCGGCAAAATGACTAGTGGCGACGTCACAACGCCGATGAAATGAACCATAACACAATTTATTTTAGGTAATGTTGTGATTGTATTCATACCCTGAGGTACATTATATAGTGTTACAAGAATTTTAAGTAAATATAGAAAAGAATACTACAAGTAATATTCACAAAATATTCTATTTTCTCAATATTGGCCTACAATTATTATTTTTAAAATTATTTTTCTAATTTTAAAATGGTAAGGTCTTGGGAAAGACCGTCTTTCCATAGTCTTATAAAAAATGGGATTTAGTTAGAGTAATAAAAGGTAAAAAGTATTAGTTTTAATATTAACAATTTATTATACAACGTGTAATAGTTATAAAGTTTATAACCCGACTCATACAATCCAAAAATTTAATTTCCATTTCTTCTAATTTGTATTTTAAACCTTGATCTTTCTACTGTTTATGAAAATATCGTCTTTCAAAATACACACTCTTTTAATTCATGATTCTAAATAAAGTTGTTCGTTCCCTAAAACAAGAACCCGGTTGTGATCGATGAAAGTGTGCTTTTTTCTTTAAAAAAAAATGGTTAGCAGACAGTTTTTTTTTGTGACAAATTGCGATATTCTCGTTTTAAAAAAATGGTGCCCATGGCCAACAGAAAAACGACAACAATATCCCATATTCCGATTTGGGCCATGAAATTCGATGCCATATGAATGCACTGAGATTTTCTGAATTGCCCGTGGGTCCTATAACGGCTAATACGTTTAAGGCCTTCAAATTTCAAATCCTTGTTGCAAGTAGTAAGCAAAATAAACTTCTAAATAATTTGTTAATCGTGGTGTAGTTGTTGATAGAGAACGATGGAATTCGAAGATGGAGAATGATCGGATCTTTAGTTGAGAAGTCATTTTTTATGTTAGAATTTGGGGGGTTCTGCGGATGATTGACGATTAAAGTGGCACTCATATTTGTTGATGAATCACGATCAAAAAATCTTTTATCCTTGTACAAATTGTAACTTTATTCGATTTTAGGATTATAGTTTTGCAAATGGCTGTGTAACATGAGAGGTGGAAGTCGACGGAGGAAAATGAGGCAAACAAGACAGCGAGGTAAAATATAGAGAGTAGAGAACCTTTAAATATATATATATATATATATATATATATATATATATAATATACCATGTTAAAATGAGAAAAACAAAGGGTTAAATTACAAATTTTAAAGAACTCCGCTAGTCTCTTAACGGTTATTTTTATTGGAAGCACCAATTTTAGAACAAATATATAAATGGGCACCAAAATGAAACCAACATGTAAAAAATAATTCAATTCTGGCAAAGTTTTGGAAAAGACCGTCTTTCCATATGCTTGTGGAAAGACGTGTTTAATTAGAATAATAAAAGGTAAAATGTCTTAGTTGCAATATTAAAAGTTTATTATGCAACGTGTAGTATTTATAGAGTTTATAACTTGATTCATACAATCCCAAATTTTTATCATCATTTCTTTTAATTTGCACTTTAAACATTGGTATTTTCATAGTTTGTGGAAAGATCGTTCCATGTTAAGACCAGGGAATAGAGGCAAAATTAGAGCAAATGAAATTCGCTGGTTAAATTACAAATAGTTTGAACTCAGGGTATATTTTATAAAACGTAGTGAAACTCAGGGACTAAGATGCAATTTTAGAAAAATAACACATCCATGGTCTCTCTCCCTCTTCTGATACCCTAGATTGCTCCCTCTGCCACTGCGGGCGCCGCCGCTCCGCCGCTCTCTCTTCGCCCTCACCTTCCAACGATCCCCCACCTTCGTTGTCGGAGTTCCCTTCTCTCCGGCGGAATACGCTAGAATCGTCTTCTTCCCACACCCGCTGCATTTCTTGCCGCCGCTCTTGACTAGGGCGGAGATCGCCTTCACCGCCAATGACGCCATCTCCTCCGGAGGCGGCAGACGCGTCTCCGACCACGAGCCGGCATTCTAGAGATCGAGATCCTTCAGAATTCCGTTCCTGTTCTCTTGCTTTGCGCGGGAGAAGCAAGCAGAGAATTCGCCGTATCAGATTTCTCCTGACGGTTACCGAACGATGAGACGACGACGGTTGTTATACGATTGTTCCAAATGAGTGTAGGAATAGCTGTAGTCGAGGTCAGTGTCGGTATCGGTGTCGGCGGCGAAGGGTGGGAGAGGATGAAGCTTTCCGAGTCCGTTGAGTGTTTTCCGGCAACCGTCGGCGAAGGCATCATGCTCGGTCGGCGGTAGAGTTCAGCAGATAGGAAATGTTGGGTTGACTCCGGGTCAACCCGATTCGAAATAATATAACAACAAAATTACTTTGGGCTTGATCCTTTTTGCACTTGTGTTGGGCACCTTCAAATAATAATTTATCCAATTAAATTATTAAAATATTATTTGGGCTTAATTTTTTTAATTTTGATTTGTTGTTTTAAAAATTTACCATCAATTTATAATCCATCCTATTAAATTATTAAAATATCAAGATTAAAAATTAATTATAACGATTAAATAGATAAGCATCGCATAAAAATAATAAAATAGTCAAACATTAAATAAAAATACTAAAAATACACTAAATTAGAGTTAAAACATCAAATAAATTATAATAGTTTATTGTTAGGTATAAATTAAAATACATATCAAATAAAAATAGTTAAACATCAAGAGTGCGTCTCTTGAAAGACGGTCTTTCCATAAGTCATGGAAAGACCAAGGTTTAAAGTGTAAATTAGAAGAAATTAAGATAAATTTTTTGGGTTGCATGAACCGGGTTATAAATTTTATAACTACTACATGCTGCATACTAATTTTTTAATGTTGCAATTAAGACCTTTTACCTTTTACCTTTTATCATTCGAATTAAACCCCGTCTTTCCATAAGCCCATGGAAAGACCGTCTTTCCCAAGACTTTGCCAAACATCAAATAGATAAGTTTAAAAAAAATTAAAATAACATCCAATACAAAACTAAAATACACATAATGTTCAGTTCATTTAAAGTTAGTTTGTCAGGACTTGATTATTATTTACTGTTGTACTGTGATGTTACACTGTAATGTCGTGATGGTTCAATTTTTTCATGTGATGTGATTCTTCAATTTTTTTTTGTGATGTTACACTGTAATGCTGCGATTGTTCAAATTTTTTGTGTGATGTTTTACAAAAGTATCGATGAAAATGTTGATTTAAACAAGATAACCATATGTTCTGCTGCACTTATACATTCCATTATTATTGCATTTCAAATAACTTGTTAAAAATAATTCATCACAACAAATGTTCAAAATGCCCTAAAACTTTGCTTACATAAAAACTGAAAAAAATGCAAATAAAGCTAAAACATCAATAACTATCAAGCGTCTCAACACTAACAAACAGCCACCATAACTAGAAAAATCAATGACAAACAATACATCCCAAGCAATCAAATTATATGTTCCCCCAACTTATTTCCCCTCGCTGCGCGCTTGTTCAAGAACCTGTCTTCTCTCTTGCTGGTTTTTAAGATGATGGCTCTTCTACTCCACCAACGTTAATATCAAAGTTCGGCTCTGGTCCTCTGTTCAAAGGAACATCTCCAGGAGCATGATTCCTCGTAGCATGTTTTTATTACCTCATCAATGGCAACGTAAATCTCTACCTTAGAAAGTGTTCATGTGAAAAAAACATAAAACACCACATACACTAATAAAAACATCAATGTCTGAAATTAAAACATCACAATAGCAAACATAACATGACTGAAAACTACATTGTGAAACATCAAATACGATATTTAAAACCTCAATATCAAAATTTTAAAACATCAATCAGTACACTACAATATCAAAAGAACGAAACTGAACATCAGTTATATACTTAAATATGAAAACACCACCAACATCAAATACTAAAATTAAAACATCACGCCAACACAGATAAGAATACTTAAAGCCTAAAGCATGGAACATCACACAGAAAACCAGAAACATCAACAACAGTACTTAAAACATCACATCTGAAAAATCACAGATCATACTATCGTCTCGATTGCAAAAACAGTGGGCATGCATTCTTATACATCTAAGCAACAGCAGCAACAACACAAAAGTTTGCACAAATCGCAACAAAACACTAAGATATCACTCACAATCAAATTTGAACATCAATTGCACACTTAAGCATGAAAACATCACAAGTATCAAACGTTGAAATTAAAACACCACACAAACACTGCTAATAGTTTTTAAAACCTAAAACCTTAAACATTATACTGAAAACGAGAAACATCATTACATGTACCTAAAACATTACTGCTGAAAAATTGTTCTCATTCTTCCTTCTTGATTGCAGCAGTAGTGATGCAAATCTCCTCAGACATCTAACAAATAGCAGCAACAACACAAATATTAGCACAAATAGAAACAAAATCCTAAGATATCACACACACAAGCAAAACGACAAAATTGAACATCAGTTGCACACTTAAAACACTACAAACATCAAATACTGAAATTAAATCATCACACCAGCACAGATAACAGTACTTAAACCCTAAACATGAAACATCACATAGAAAACTTGAAACATCAACAGCAGTATTTAAAACATCACATGTGCAAAATAATAAAATTTACAGATCCTCTTTCATTTTCGATTGCAGCAACAGTGGCAAAAACATTCTTAGACATATAAGGAACATTAACAACAACAAAAATTAGCACAAATCACAACAAAACCCTAAGATATCACACACGATCAAAAACTGAACATCAATTGCACACTTAAGCATGAAAACACCACAAGTATCAAACGCTTAAATTAAAACATCACTACAACACTGATTACGGTACTTAAAGTCTAAAACCTGAAACATCACACTGAAAGCTAGAAACATTATCAACCGTAACTGAAACATCATAACCAAAAATTCAGAAAACTTATAAATGATTCTTCTTTCTAGATTGAAGTAGCAGTGATGCAAATCTCCTTACAAATCTAACAACAACATCAGCAACACAAGTATTAACACAAATACATAAGAACAACTCACAAAATACAAAAAAAAACAGAAATTCCCAAGTGTTAACACATTGAATAGCATAAATCCTAAAAAATCACATGAAAAAAAGCAAACAAAAATTGAAAAAAAATACGCATAAAAACTCTGAGAAAAACATTACCTTCGAACATAAACACAAAACAAAGCTCTATTATGTTCGTCAGCCGAAAAATTTGCCGGAAAACTCCAACAATTGCAACAAATCACTATGCGCAAGAAAGAGGAAGAAAAATTGAGATGATGAGTGGTTGAATCGAAGAAAAT
The DNA here is from genome assembly GCA_037428765.1 of Rubia yunnanensis. Lineage (NCBI taxonomy): Eukaryota > Viridiplantae > Streptophyta > Magnoliopsida > Gentianales > Rubiaceae > Rubia > Rubia yunnanensis. Next base: position 1,510,483 of record CM075062.1, read on the forward strand.
TAGCTATAATTAAAGAAGATGGAAGAGAAATGAAGAACAGAGAGGAAAAAGAGATTTGAGTTGGATAGAGAATAAGAAGGGGGAGAAGACCCGGCCGAGGATAGGAGAGAGAAAATAAGAGGAGAGAGAACGTTTCAGAAATTTTGAGAGAATAATGAGGTTAAGTTGATATTTACACATGTGGTTAAATGTAAAATAGTGAAATTTGACATCCATCCCCTAAACTTTTATATTTTCAATTAGAAACCTCATTTGCAATTAATTCTAGTTTCACCATGAGACGATCTTACATAAAAGTTTGTCTAAGTCTAAATAGACTTACATTCAATATGTATACAAACATATTTTAAAATGTGCTAATAACTATTAGATATACTATGCAAAATACAATAACCACAATTATCACATAATAGCATGGATGAAATTTACGGGAAATACGTGAGTAATTTTTTTTTAAAAAAATTATCAGCCTCCTTTAATATGAAAAAAATTTGAATTTTATTTTTATATATATATTAGCTCCGCCATACAAATTTTCTGCCTCCGCCCTTGAATCTATAGCACGACATCTTTATTAACCAACATGTTTTATACCTGTATTATATATGATGGTGTTATCAGTTTTGGTATAAAATTTCAATCCTGCCCTAACCAGTATGTAAAACAAATTTGAAAGAAAAAAATACATTTTACTCTAATTATATTAGGGCAAACGACGTCAATGACCTTTTAACTATCACCATCATTCAGCTTAATCTCTTATTTTTTTTATTTGAATATTTTTTACCCCTCAACTTACAGAACTATTGAGTCCTGGCCATTTCGTCAAGTCAAAGCGTAAAATTTGGTCAAAATGTTAATTTTAAGGGTAAAATAGTCTATTTATTTCCCTTTTCTTTTTCTTTTCTCTATTAAAGTTTATGTTGTCCCCTTTTTTTTCTTCCCTTACCTTTTCCACTTCCCCTTTTTTCTTTTTATGTTTATTCACTTTATTCTAATAGTCTGTCTCTTAAAAGATGATATTTTCATAAGTTATGCAAAGATCAAGTTTTAAACGGTAAATTATAAGAAATTAAAATGTTAGGATTGCATTAATCAGATCATAAGCTTATACCTATTGCACGCTGTATACTAAATTTTTAATATTGTAACTAAAATATTTTACCTCTATAATTATAATTCAACCCTGTTTTCCCATATGTTTATGGAAATGCATTTTTCCCCAAAAAATTGCCTCATTCCAAATGAAAATAAGTATTCACTATGTTCCAATATATTTGACATACTTTTTTTTTTATCGTTTCGTTTACATTGACACACTTTCTCTTTTTGATAGAATTACTTCAATTTCATTTACCCGTTTTATATTTTTATATCTAAACTCAATTTCGTTAATTCATACAAAATTTATCATAAATCCTAGTATTTCCTTTGTTTTCTTAATTTTGACACACTTGTTATTTTTGTGTGTTTTTCCTAAAATTGCCACATTTCTTTTTACGGTAAAAAGTGAATCATTCCCAATCACTCATTGAACTTTTCACTCAATTCTCTCAGTACATTTCAACTTGCACGAAAATAACTCATAAAACTAAGGTGTCAAATATAATGAAACAAAGAGAACGAAAAAAAATTAAACATGTCAAATACATTGATATAGAAGAAATATTAAACTAAATAATCAATTATATATAAAATAACACTATCTACTCCCTCCGTTCCACTAATATTGGCACAATAGGCTTATGTGTTTGGATTTAGGTGAAGGAAATGAGTGGATGAAATTTAATGTAGAAAGTAAAAAGTAGAATGAGTGGATAAAGTTGAAGGAATCTTGCCAAAAATAAAAAAGTGTGTCAATATAAAATAAACAACCAAAAAAAGAATAAAGAAGGGGAGGGAGTAAGACAATTCAAAACAAGATTTTAGTGCAAAAAGATTTATCCCAAATAATAGCAACCGTGGCTTGCTTTGCTTCACCGTCTACTGTTATGTTCTTTACTTCTTCTTGGTTCCCAAGTTAATCCCAAATTCTTTTCCTCATCGGATTATCATTAAATATTCAGAAATCCGCCATAGCCATCGACCTTGAACCTCCCAGTATTAATACCAATCTTTCAGCTAAAGACTGTACTGATTGATTTCCGAAACTCTCCAAAAACCCGGGAAGAACAAGATGATGCTCAGAATCCGCAGCAGAGATGGGCTGGAGAGGATCAAAATCGACAACCCCAATGCAACAATCGACCATCTCAAAACCCTAATCGAATCCGAGCTCCGAGTTCCATACAATTCCCAAATCCTCTCCACCAATCAGAACCTCCTGCTCGCCAAAACCCTAGACGACGTCGCACGGTTCACCGACATGGCGAACCCCAAAACCCCTCTCTCCTCCCTCAACCTCGCCCACGGCTCGATCGTGTACCTCGCGTACGACGGCGAGCGGACCGTGGCCGGAGCGCCGCCGGTCCACCCGGCCGGCTCGTTCGGGAAGAAGATGACCATGGATGACCTAATCGCGAAGCAGATGCGGGTCGGGCGCCAGGAGAACCCGCATTGCGAGCTGGTTTCCTTCGATCGCGACTCCGCGAACGCGTTCCAGCACTACGTCAACGAAACCCTAGCCTTCGCCGTCAAGCGCGGCGGATTCATGTACGGGACGGTGTCGCCGGAGGGGAAAGTGGAGGTGGACTTCATCTACGAGCCGCCGCAGCAGGGGACGGAGGATAACCTCCTCCTGCTCCGGGACCTGGAGGAGGAGAAGATCGTGGAGGCGATCGCCGTGGGATTGGGGATGCGAAGAGTGGGGTTTATCTTCACTCAGACTCTCAGTCAGGACAGCAACAAGGATTACACCATGTCCAATCGGGAGATTCTGCAGGCGGCGGAGCTCCACGCCGAGGGCGATTTGAAGGAGTGGGTGACCGCCATTGTGAAGCTCGAGGTGAGTGAGGATGGCGCGGCGGATGTGCATTTCGAGGCGTTTCAGATGAGTGACATGTGTGTGAGGTTGTTCAAGGAAGGGTGGTTTGAGACGGAAATTGAGGCTGGGGCTGATCCTAAGCTTTCGAAGCTGAAGAAGGATGTTGTTGTCGGAGTTAAGGATACTAGGGAGATTGATAATGATTTCTTCTTGGTGGTTGTCAAGATTGCTGATCATCAGGTATGTGGGGGTTTAAGGTTAATGTTGTTGATACTTGAATGCCTACAAGTTTGTTTCTTTATGTTTCTTGCTGGCCTACTTGGTGTTTTAACATCAATTGTCGGGCTTTTGCATATGTGGTTAGATTTTTGAAGTTGTAGGAGATTGAAAAGTTCAGATTTGTAGAAGAATTGTACCTTTGCCATCTTAGTAGTTTTCGGTTTATAGGTTGTTAGAGTTAAAGTGTGATTTAAGTTATTATGCTTTGTGGATCATACTTTGTCTAGGTTGTGTTACACTCTTGCCAAACATACTGGCTAGTTGGTAATAAAAGAGAAATTAGATATAAGGAGGAAAGCTAGGGTCTTTCTTTGCTAGTGTATAGATGTAACTTTGTCGGGACCTTTTCGACTCATAGCTGGCCTTTAGATTAGGATATGTTTGATATCGTCTTCATAGAACGGGCAGTTCTGGAATTCATTGAATGAGGCCTCTGTGATCTTTACGAAGTTCCTTTTCTTGTAGTTTGATGATACCGTTTTTGTTTCTTTGATTGGTGGCACTTTATGGATGCCTCTGAACTTTTTGCTAATGAAGTTATATTGCGCACGTGGTTTTCCTACAATCTTAAAGTGTCTATGTACTGGTAGTTGTTGACCTAAATGTTTCTGTTTGGTCATACGGCATGTTATTTACTTAGTGGCCCTATGTTATGCATTAGAGAATGGAAGAGTGGAAATTTAGTCATGTTTTGATTGGATAGCTGGTAACACTTGATCTTCAAATAACTTCAATTCTTCTATGCTGATGAGAATTATTAACTCATTGAATATTAAAATATTAGAGATGAAATGATATTAGCCATTAGGTGCATGGATGGGTGCAATTGCTTGTTTTGTGTCTGGTGGATATCTACTTTAGGACAGAATACCTGTGTGTACGTGAGTTAAAAATTGCCTGATTCTTCGCTTCATTTGGCTTTAATCTGTCTGAACAGATGACAGTTTCTTCAGTTTGTGTTGTACTTGGACATATCCGAGCCAAGTTACTAACCAAGTTGCTCTGTGATCCAGGGCCCTCTTACATCAACGTTCCCAATCGAGAACAGAATAGTTCCTGTCTCCACAAGCGCCTTGAGGAACCACCTGAACCAAGCGAAGAATCTCCCATACTCAAGGCGAATTGCTGACTTTCATCTCCTTCTCTTAATAGCCAGGTTTCTGGATGTCAATGCCGACGTCCCTGCTTTGGCAGAATGTGTACGGACAGAATCAGCTATTTCCGAAGGTTATCAGCTTCTGATCGAGTCTATGGCGAACGCCTGAAGAACGAGAAATCAGCTCAGTGACTTCTAGGCATGAGAAAATCCTATATATAGAACCGCCGTGCTTCTGCGGTGGCGGGGGATGCGTTGCTCGGAACGGTGTTCTGAGCAATTTGTATGGATGCTTGAAATGCTTAGCCTTGGCTTGATGTACTTTGTATTTAGAGGAGGATGAAATGGAGCCATGGTAATTATTTGCTGCCCTTGGATTGAAATAATAATAGAATGAAGAGTGTCGTGTATCCTACTCGCTCAATTTCTATGCAATTTGACACCATAGGTTATGCAATTGGATTGACGGTGAATGAAATAAATGGATGGATTTTAAATTTAAGAAAAAATAATTATTTGATGAAATTAAAAGAATCTTAATAAAAAAAGGTGCTAACCAAAATCAAAGAAGCAATCAAAAAAAAAGAAAAGAAAGTGCACAAAATATATATAAGCAAAGCAATTAAAAAAAATTAAATCACTGCTAGTCATACTAATTATAAATGATCTTGTCTAATAGTTAGACTAAAACAATGCTTTGTGAAATTTAAAAGCAGAGGCGGATGTACGAGAAGAAAATTACTAGAAGTAATTTTGAAAAAAAAATTGAGAATAGTTTTCAAAAAAAAATTCCCTACCGACCCACTCTAATAAGTAAAAAAAATGAATTTTTTTCTCCTACGAAATCCACCGTATATATTTCATGGCTGTTCCCCTATATAAAAGAAACTGAATGAATAAAGATAAGTACGAGTATATTAATAGTATATAGCGTTATTCATACCAGAGATGCATTGAAATATATTAAAATAAATACAAGTACATGAATATTATTTAGAGTTATTCATACAAGAGATAAATTAATATTCCATAGTAGTATATTAATAAGTTAATAACAAGCTCCATTGGTCCAGCAGATTTCCATGGTTGATCATGGACTCTTACTAGTACTGCCACCGCTCACCGCGCTTATCGGACCGCCGACCATCGGAGCACCAATCACCGGGATGCTGCTCACCACACCACCGGTCATTGTGCTACCACCCATTCCGCCGGTGCCCAAGCCGGTGCCGGCGCCGTGATGTTTGTTGAAAGAACAAGAGAATGACCAAAACCAGCCCATGCTCTTATCACACGACCAGCCCCAACCCCAGTGCCAACGTGAGTGACCAATCACTTCCAAAAACAACATTAACAAAGTGTGCGAGTCAGCTTAGTTCCAACTTTTAAGGAGAAAATTACATATGCATGTACACTTTTGGGTGAAATTATACGTTTCGTTTGAAGTGTTTCAGATTGATTTAAGGAATATGGAAAGTTGATGCGTCACAAGTGATGCCGGGGCATGGGCAGAACGTATATTTTGCCGTTTAACCACATTCTATTTTTCAATTAGAGGTTCATTTTGGTCTTTTCACATGAACCCAACGAAAACTGTTGCTGACCAACGTTGCAGGCGATATTATGTCAGCACTTAAGAAGTTATAACAGTACTTATAAAAGAATCAGAGCTATGTGCACATTTTTTTCGTTATGAAAAACTAATCTGTAATTGAATGTTTTTTCGACCTCATTAAAACGCGTTACGTTCGATAACAGAACCGATTCAGAACATTTCACAATAATGTATGAACGTGGAATATAGTACACAAAAAATTAACACCACATGTAATTTCACCTGAAAATGGACAATGAAACTGTTAATTTCTCCCGTTCCAAGTATGACAACAGAAGACGTCGTAAAATTTCTAATCTTGATTTTCGGTCCAATGAAGTTAAAAATGCACAATTAAAAGTAGGAAAGCAGAAATTGTTACATGGATGGATCTGTCCACAGAGTCCACAGAGGATTAATCTCGGGACTCGTACCGCATCGGACTGAAGCACAAACACGGGAGAGGCAACAATGGCGAAGACAAGAACCGCCAAAAGCTGAGATGTAGGAGAAGAACGAAATGCCATGGCTATAAATTAAATTGAGTCACTCGTACTTGGTTCATTATGAACTGCATGTATTTATATTGTGGTTTCTTTCACCAAACCACGCTACATATGCCATTCGTGATCAAATCAAGTTAGTGTTTCCCCTGTCTCATAATCACTGATCTATTTATTTTTTTTACGATGTTCAATGATTATGTTTGACCATTAATATCTCTAAATATGTATAATATTGCTTGGTATAGTTAAGAAGCGAATATGTTTAGCTAAAAAAAATGATGGAATAATGCATGAGATGCACTCTCTTGTTAAGTGGGTCATTTATATGAACCTTACGAGAATTTTTTTTTTACATTTGGGGGTTTTGTTTGTGGAGTGATGAGAGTCAAATCGAGTCTTGACAAGTTTTAAATTTAGGTGGAGAAAAATAAGGATATATTTAATTGTATTTTTTAATTTACACTTGTTAAATTCTGGTTGGACTCTCATCTCCCCCACATACAAAATCCCCACGTATAAAATCTTCTGTTTACTTTAATACCGGCACTAATCAATGTTTTTCAGAGGGAGTGTGTAGTTTAATTATTTTTCAAGCGGCTGCTTAGAATGTACTTCAATAACACATTATTTACTGTAATCGTTGTTTAATGTACTATCAATATATATTGAATTGATTGATTATGTATTTTTTTAAAAAATCAGAGTATTTTTTTGTTTAGTTAACACCATTATTCAAACTTCTAAGGAAATATTATTACCCATATTAAAAATAAATAAATTTCTCCCACATATGTAGTATTCCTTTCATTTTCCTTTCTTCAACCTCTTCCGTACGGTATAAATGTTCAATCCTTAAATTGAAAAGAGACAGACTCAACCAAAAAATTGGCTTCAGTTACCAGCTTGGATTTATTACACATACCATGTTTACAACGAGTGATTGAACTGACTTTCACTTCTTAAAAAGGAATTAACATACAAGTTTCACTAATTGGTTTTTTTATTCAAGACCATTTTGCACATGGTGGATTGCAGACGTCCCTGAGAGCTATATTCAAACGTATTAAAATGATTTATCTACTGGCTCATTTTTTTTTCTCAAGAAATTAAAATATCTTAAAGCACACATATACTATTTGTAAAATAAAAAGAGGTTGGTAAATGGCAAACCACCTTCCAAAAGGCGATCAAACAGCTCGCCCTCAACTGTCCCGGCTGCACCGATACCACGGTCATAATCGGAGAGGTAAATCACAGCACTCCCGTAGCCAAAGACATGGCCATCGACTGTACTCGGTGCGCACAAGGGATCTCTCCTACAGGATATACCCCCACACTGTCGCTGCCGAGAGTCGAACTCGTGATCCAAAGAGCGTAGACCATGCCCTAACCACTTTGGCGATCGTGTGGGTGTGGTAAACCACCTTCCAATTACAACTGGTTGTGGTATTTATATAATTTTCCTAAAACTTGAGAGAAAAGTGCATCTATAACCCTGTACTAATTGAAAGTGCAAATATAATCCTATCTATTCAGGTTATATTTAAATATAACATTTTTCGGCAATTTGATGTCAGAATTAGATAAAAAGACAAATTTACCTTGGCCAGTTTATGTTTTATTTATTTTTAAATTCCAAATGATGTAATGACCATATTGTCATTCGTCTCCTTCTTCTCTCTTTTCCCAAATCCCTTTTCTCTCTCTTGTTTTTTTTCGTTTCTCTTTTTCCCATATCCCTTTTTCTTTCTCTCGTCTTTGGAAAAGAATCAGTGACAACCGCGTGCAGACTACCGACGAGCTCCGCCATAGACAACCCAGAATCAGAAACCGATGCGCCGCAAGAAAGTTCCTCTTCGTGTTCCTCAAATGGGTCATCATGCCATGCGTCCTCGCCGTCTTCCTCCTCTTCATTGGTGTCGCCACCGTTGTCGTGGCTTACTTTTTCTTCGCCAACATCGCCTTCTGCCACCATTGTTTACCACCACCGCCTTGACCGGTAGCTCCTCTCTGAACCACCAATTGTTGCCTCCCCCGCGCCCGCATTTTTCTCCGTCTTGATTTCTAGTACTATAGTAGCTGTAGGTTTTGGGGAAAAGGAAGAAAGTTATCTTCTTTTTAATGATTTAGTGAAGATTTTCCTATTGAGAAAACCAAAAATTTTGCCTTGATTTTGTTGTTGTTGTAATTTCACCCCTCTTTTCAACTATCTTGTATGGATGGATACGTGGTTAGGCAAAATGAGAAAGGACGGATGAATTTTGGTGGCAAATGGCTATCTGAGTTACTGATTCATTCATAAATTTTGTATGTTTCTTTTGTTGTTGCTATCGGATTGATCAGTTTCTTGATTGGGGATAACATTATTTGTGTCTGATTGATTGATTCATTGCGTTATGGTTTCTTTCTGTCTTCTTGGTGGGGCATGTTTTTTTTTATGAATGAATCATGGAATGAATTATGTGTAACGTTGGCAAATTGTGTATGTAATTCTATTATGGGAAGCGAAGTTGGCAGCGGACAAATGAAGGGTGTTGAGGATGGTTCTGAGAGATGTGGAGTTGGGAAGTAGGCTGGAAGAGGATGATCTGGTGACTGTGCACGCCCGAGAAGCGGCATCGGGAGTGTAAAGGAGAAAGTTATAAGAATGAATAAGTAAATTTTCATGATTTTCTTATTTACTTATTCAAATTTGATGACACCTTAATAGAATTTAGAAGAAAAAAAGCATGGTTGAAAATAATAAATTGGAAAGCTAGCCAAAACATTTAAAAAAAATAAAGCACTATTTATAATTTGCAGTTTATTTTCTTTACCAAATATTTTAAATTTGGAAGTCAAACTTAATAAACGTTGTCTTACAAAGTTTTTAATAATACATACTCCCTCGATCCCAGAGAAAATGATACATTTACTTTTTAAAAATTGGACCATAAACTTTATAACTACTACACGAACCATAATAAATTTTTGATATTGCAACAAAAATCTTTTATCTTTCTATTATTCAAATTAAACCCATATTTTCATAAACTTATGAAAATATGATATTTCCCAAAACTTTGCCTTATTCTTCATATTAGAGGAGCCCCAATTTCCCCATAAATTTCATCTTGGCCTCGTCCGCCCATGATTACTTGGATAAATTCGAGGGAAAAAGAAAATTTGGCATTTTATATCTTTTCAAAATACCTAGTAACAGCTACAGTCATACTAGCAAGCTAGCTTCCGCATTTCGTTTCACAAATTGGGTGCCTTCTTCTTGGCGGGAGAGCCATCATATCTCATCACTTTCTCTCTCTAACTTACTAAACCCACCCTTTCTCTCTCTAACAACTGCTCGATTTCATTTTCGCGCGTTCGCCATGGAGGAAGACACTGCAACTCGGCGTTCTGTGAGTTCGATTAGGTTTGGTATTGCTTGATTTGTTCCTGTGCGGTTTCTCATTTTCGGTTCTATTTTTGGTGTGATTGTGCGAGTAGAAGCGAACTAGGGCACCGGTGACGCCGCTGGGAAAGTCGGTGTACAACGAGGATGAAGAGGATGAGGAGGAAGAATTTTCCGATGACTTTGAAGATTCTCGGTCCCGAGCTAAACGGAACAAGGCTACTACCGACGGTGCTTCCGCATCGGCTGGGAAGCTGAATCAGCGAATGATTGGTATGATTGTGAAATTGAATTCAAACTAGGTTGACTAGATTATTCGCTGTTTATGTAATTGGATGTATTATGGAATACCTGCTCTAATTCGATTGTGTTATTTATTTGAATTTTGAATGCTGATAGCTAAGATGTTTGGTATTTGATGATTAGGAATCTGACAGTCTTGTTCATGTATCGACAGTTTCGGTTAATGTAAACTGATTTGAAATGGTTTATTTGTCGGTGAGATTGGTATGCTGAAGGAATTTGAATTATGGTGTTGCTTTGCGTAGTTTATGATGTGGTCAGATGTGTGAACTCATTCTCTTCCTGCCTTGTGATGTGAAAGAGATTTGCCATACCTGACGTATCTAGTTTTTATTTGTTTTGCTAAAACAGCTTTTAAATCTATGGCATTGGAAAAAAATATTTTATGTTTGTATCCTTATTCTGCCATATGTAAACGTAAATAGAACTTTAGTTTGGATGAGGATGCCACACTAATACTTGGAAAAACTATATCTAAGTATGGATACATGAAACAATAATACTACTCCTTACACGATCAATGATATTGCCAACACCTATGTAGGATTAATTTTAGTTGTTGTTTTGTCCCTTAATGTATTCATTTAGCTTCATAATCATTCTAATGGATCTATTGTCCTGTTTCCTACATCTTATAATTTGGTTTCAACTTACAGAAATCGTTAGAAGGAATGGTAAACTAATTCCCCAAGTAGTAAAGCTTTGGGTTGAAAGATACGAGAAGGACCCAAAGCCTGCAACAGTTGAACTCTTAGCACTTCTCTTTGAGGTGAGTTGGTTCATTTCATTGACTTAGTGGCTTGTTTTGACCATACCATTTTTCGTTCTAATTTTATGAAAACAGTTCAAGTGTAAAGAAAGATGTTTAGTAATCAATATATAAACAACACAATGTATCTCGACCTAACACTATGGAGAGATATGATCAATACAGTTGACCCCGCATAACAGAACAAGCATGTTTTATTATTATTGGGTTTGAATGTGTGATGGGCGTATTAATCATAGTTTCTGATGGCACCGCTTCATGATCTCACTGAAGTTGTAATTTGTGACTTTCCAGGCCTGTGGAGCAAAGTATAAAATCCAAGATGAACTTTTCGACGAGACTGATGTTGACGATGTAGTAGTAGCTCTAGTTAATATGGCTAGAAAAGTATCCTTCTCGGTGGATTTTTAATCTTTAATTTCAGTATTGAATAATGCAGATACCATATTCCAAATGTCACACACTCTCTTTTTAAGATGATTTTCAAAAATTGTATTGATCGTGCTATGGTTCTTTTTTCGTTCCTGTTTTCTTTTACAATCCTGAAATTTTTAGGGTGAAGTTGAAGACTATCAAAGTTCAAAGAGGGAATTTAAGGTTTTCAAGGAAAATCTCATTTCCCTTTGGGACAAGTTAGTTGCTGAATGTCAAAATGGACCTCTCTTTGACCAGGTTCTGTTTGAAAAATGCATGGATTACATTATTGCATTATCATGGTAAGCATGCGACTTTTATTAGTTATAATTACTACAAGCAGTTATATTTATTTATCTTACCAATTCATAAAAATTTCATTGCATTTTAGTACTCCTCCAAGAGTGTACCGTCAGATTGCTTCGTTAGTAGGGCTTCAGCTTGTCACATCGTTCATAAATGTTGCCAAAATGCTAAGTGCACAACGAGAAACTACTCAGAGACAACTAAATGCTGAAAAGAAAAAAAATACAGATGGACCTCGTGTGGAGTCACTTGATAAGAGGCTGTCCATGACGCATGAAAGAATAACTATGATAGAGGAGATGATGCGCAAATTGTTTACCGGGTATGCTCACCTTCTTCCAATGTTTTTTTCTTTAATTTCCGATTTGTAAATTCTTTACGCCAAGCCAGATATTTAAGTTCTGAAGGCAATAACATTGTGGAAATGCTGAGTTACTCATAGAGGAAAAATTATGTATTCCATCCCAGCCAAATCTGCACAGTTTTTGGTCAACTTTCTCAAGGCAGGTCTGACCGTATATTTCAATCAGTATATAGGCACTAATATCATCATGTGAGATATTGTTCGATTACCTGCATCTTGTATTTTCTAAATGTCAAATGTTGACACACCATTAGTATACGTAAATAAAGCTATCGGTAGTCAAACATGGTCTGAGAAAGTTGAGCAAAAAGTGTGCAAAAAGGTTTACAATTACTATAAGCCTTCCCAGCTGTGTGAAACATGTTATCTTCTGTGCTTGATTCAGTAAATAAATACCTAAAGGGTCTTAGTTCTAAGTATTCCAACAGTTAAACTTAGTAGTAATGCAAAAACTTTGGTTTCGTTTTTTGTGCGTTGGGGTTGGGGGGAGTAAAGGGGTATGATTTGGGAGACGGCCGAGGACATTTTTTCAAAGAGGGTAAACACGATGTGTAAGTGGGAAAATTATGACACCCCCCTCCAATCCTGCATCTCTCTCTCGTATATAAATTTTGCATGAGATGTGGCTCCTGCCTCAATAGTGTGTACCTGTTTATGCCTTGTTTTGACATAGGTGTCCATTAAACAAAGGGATTATGTTTATACCTGTTTATGCCTTCTCCTCTTCTTTCTTCCTTGTTAGCTCTCATTCTCTTAAATTCATGGAATGAATCTTTTTTAGGCTGTTCGTGCACCGCTACCGAGATATAGATCCGGATATTCGAATGTCTTGTATTCAGTCTCTTGGTGTTTGGATTCTGTCATATCCCTCCTTGTTTCTTCAGGATCTGTATTTGAAGTATCTTGGGTGGACCTTAAATGACAAAGTAAGCCATATTCACGGTGACTCCTCTCTTTTCAGATAGCATAATTCTAGTTAGTGAACTAATTTTATTTAGTCTACTGATGACATCTGTAGAGTGCTGGCGTGAGGAAGGCATCTGTTCACGCTCTTCAAAACCTTTATGAAGTGGATGATAATGTGCCCTCCCTTGGCCTGTTTACAGAAAGATTCTACAAGCGCATGCTTGAACTTGCTGATGATATTGATATTTCTGTAGCAGTATGTGCTATAGGACTTGTGAAAGAACTGTTGAGGTATTCTCAGATTGTGAAGTACTAAATACTTTTTATCCACTATCCTGTGTATTGACATGCGTGGGGGTTTTCTTATTTTCTGTTTTCCTGGTAGAATGTTTGGCTGTTTGGAATTTGTTTTTGTTGTTTTTAGCTGAACATGTAAGCTGAAATGTTGTCTTCTGCAGGCATCAACTTGTTCCCGATGAAGAATTAGGCTCTTTGTATGACTTATTAATAGATGATCCACCAGAGATCAGGCGTGCGATTGGGGCGCTAGTATATGATCATTTAATTGCTCAAAAGTTCAACAGTTCCCAATCATCAGGTATTTTCTAACTATGCTTACTGGTTCTGCTTGGACCATTTCCAGTTCAGTACTCAAATTAATCAGATTTTACCTTTGAAGGTGCTGCTGATAATTCCTCGGAGGTTTATCTTAGTAGAATGTTGCAAATTCTTCGTGAATTTTCAACAGATCAGATACTTAGTACTTATGTCATTGATGATGTGTGGGAGTACATGAGTGCCATGAAAGTAAGTTACACACCTTGATGGATATGGTCACTTTGTTTGTGAAACTTTTATTCAGTCATGTACTACCACTTTCTTTATGACAATCTCTCATCCGAACAAGTTTTAAATTCTTCTCTCATGACAAGGTTTGAAATTTGAAACCTTCTGTCACAAAGGAACTCATTATCTCGAGAAACACACTAATCAATTCCCCCCTCCCTATGAAACCTATGGTCCCTATTTCTCAGATTATTCAGGTGAACTGGATTGGAATGTTACTTATGTTCGTTATACAAGTTCTGTTGTAGGATTGGAAGTGTACCATTTCTATGCTCTTGGATGACAATCCATCAACTGAACTCAGCGATGTGGATGCCACAAGTTTGATACGACTGATCTGCTCATCTATCAAAAAGGCAGTGGGAGAAAGGATTGTGCCAGCCACTGATAACAGAAAGCAGTACTTTACCAAAGCTCAAAGAGTAAGTTTTGTCCTGAAATCCATTTAACCTTTTTTGGTTATAGATATATAATGAATTGCCATCTTATGGTACATGTCCTGAAATCCATTTAACCTTTTTTGGTTATAGATATATAATGAATTGCCATCTTATGGTACATGTCTTCCCTTGTTATTTGCTTAAGTTGGCATCATGCAATGTTGCGGACTTCTCAGGTTAGAAGGACTTTAGTTGACTATATGTTTTATCCTGTATTCATATATGTCAGATGTGTAAGTATCCCGTGCACGTGACTTGAGGTACCATCAGTTTAGGGGTTTGTCAATTTTTCTTGCTTTTGTTCATTGAATTTCACGACGATTTGGATTGATGCATCGAAGAATTCCGTATTCGTTTGGAGTTGCATATTATGTGCAAGCACTTTCTTGAAGACATGTTTATGAATCTGCTAAGCTGTGATGGGGATGCTGAGAGTAGGTGCCATAACCGTGTTCAAGTTCTGACAACTCACAAATTTATCTGTTGTGGAACAAATAACTCACTGTGTCTGTGTCTATCGATTTATAAATTTTTATAATAGGACTTCACCTTGTATAAGAAAGATGGAAAGGCCAAAAGTTCTGTAGCATCTGATTTGATTTTCCTCATAATGTGACAGGAACTGTTCGACCATAACAAGCGTGATTTAACTATTGCTATAATGAAGAACTATCCTCTACTTCTACGTAAATTTATGGCTGACAAGGAAAAAATGCCATATCTTGTCGAGATCATCATTCATATGAATCTTGAACTATATTCTCTGAAGAGGCAAGAACAGGTGGGCGTCAGAAAACAATTTATTTTGATACATGATTAATAACACATCTATTAATGCTGTTTTACTCCTCATTCAGAGTTTCAAGAATGCTTTCCATCTCATTAGAGAAGCTTTCTATAAGCATGGTGAAAAAGATTCTCTGAGATCTTGCGTGAAAGCTTTTAGCTTCTGCGCCGCAGAGAGTCGAGGAGAGTTGCAAGATTTTGCCCAAAATCAGTTGAAAGAGATCTCAGACGAGCTTATTAGCAGACTAAAATCAACAGTAAAAGAAATTGCGGTAAGTTAGACTTGATTAATCATTTCATTTCTAACTCAAGGCATTTCTGGATAGTTGAAGAGGTTTGCTTATGCAGGATGGTGATGATGAATATTCTTTTCTAATAAACCTGAAAAGGCTCTATGAATTTCAATTGTCGAGGCAAATGACCATTGGAAGTCTATACGATGATTTTTCTCAGATTCTTCAACCTTCGAGAAACATGGATGCTGAGGTTAGTTTGATCAATATCAATCGTCTCTCTCTCTCTCTCTCTCTCTCTCTCCTGATGAATGTGTCCATATTCTTCCAGGTTGTCTGCTTCCTCCTTTTAAACATGCATATGCATGTCAACTGGACCCTGCACACAATCATAAATAATGATAAGGTCTCCGAGGTGTCGTTGTCTTTGCTTGTATTGCAACGGGCTACCTTGTTTCAACATCTTGAACATTTTCTACTCCGTTTTCCTGAATTTCAAGAGGAGGGAAAACGTGATAATCAGCTAACTAGCAGGGTAAGGACCCTCTGCGATGGCATATACACATGCACTGTTTTGTTTTGTGGGAGCAGCTTTCTTCCTGGGATAAGGTTATGCATTAATTATAAACCATCCCTGGGCCGATACTTGATGTTTGTGTTTCCTTTAGGTATGCGTTATACTTGTAGATCTCTGGTGCTTATTCCGAAAGGCCAACTTTGCTTCCAGCAAACTGGAAAGTCTGGGATATTCCCCACCTGAGCCTATGATTGAGAAATTTTGGAAAGTTTGTGAGCAACTCCTCCATACTACAGGTGGCTATGGCTCTCTATACTCTCTATACTCTGCATAGTGTGACGTCGTTCTGTTAAATATTAAAAAAAGGAAGTTGAGGCAATTTTTGTCATTTGTGTCAACTGATTGTCTCTTCGTATTTCAGCACCTTTTCCTCTGCAATTGCCTAATGGTGACTATGAGTTATTGAGGCACATATTTCATCATTTTATTTTTTTGGTATTGAAGATATCGTGAGCGTTTCTATTTCCCCAACTACCAGGGGTGAGTACTTAATTAGATGAGGCATCAGCTAAGATTTCATATCTTGGTAATGAGCCTGAGCCCAAACAAAAACATATCTCATGTTACCCAGTCTCTGACATTTATACATTTGTCATCCTTTTTGCTCAATCATTCTCTCTGTATTCATCCAAGTTCATGCTATCTACAAAATGTCCAGGATCCAACTAGTAACTTTAGTTCTTTCAGAGAAGCTAGTGTATTTTTCCTAGAGCTTTAACTTGCAATTCTAATCAAGTAAGTGTAACCTGGTGCACTGATATTTATGATTCTTGGATATGCTATGGAAACAGCAAGAGTTTCATTACCAGTGCCATCAAATCTGATAATTAATGCATGTGAGTTTTTTTTAGTTATATATTTATTGTTTTAGCGGTGGATAGGTAAAGCTCCAGAGAAATTTCTTGCAACTACTTTCTTCGTGGTCGCTGTGTGGTGAATGTATAGGCGTGAAAACTTTTACAAATAAGTGCTTCTGGCATGGAAATGGCCAACATAGAGCTATATGGTGTGCATTCAATGCAAAAGTAATCATTTGTCCGCCATCTTGATCTGTTGCAGATGAGATCGACGAAGAAGATGTAAATAAAGAATATGTTGAGGAGACCGGTCGTGATGCTGTCATGATTGCTGCTGCCAAATTGGTTGCCACTGAAGCAGTTCCTAGGGTTAGTTATAATCACAACTATCTTAATGCTTATTGGCATTCGTCTCAAATTTCTAATTGCCAAAATGTATTTGGATGAAAAATTCTGTTTTGATGGTTGTCGTTACTCGTTTTTGTACTTAAGATGGATTCTGTTTTATGTTTGATTAATTTTAAGAACTATTCTGCAGGGTTACCTTGGCTCTGAGATTATCTCTCGTTTTCTGATGCATGGAGCAAGTGTGTCTGAGATTGTGAAGCATTTGATCACTGTTTTAAGGAAGCAAGATTTGGATATCTCACTTTTATTCCTAGATTCTCTAAGGAAGGTGAGAGAAATAGTTCCTGATGGAGAACTTGGTATTTTATGTTTTGGCGCTTGTATCGTATTGGCATATTTGCTTAGTGATTGATCAACTCCCTTACCTCTCGGATGAGACTTTTAGTTTGTTTAGGGGTGCTATGCTTTCTTTTGCACTAACAGTTGATTGCTCATTTATTGGCTATTCCATTTACTTAAAAGAGTTCCTTTGCATATAAGTGTTATGTTGGTTAAGGTTTGTCATTAGTGGAAGTAATTAATGCAAGTGTATGGAGCATGAGTGGGGCAGAATGAAAAGTGAGTAAAACAAAACAAAAAAGGTAAATTAGAAAAGTGTGGAAGTAAGAACTTTGGTTGGGGAGGAGGAAATTATCATGTTCCATGTATTAGAGTAGGAAATAATAGAAAGGATGGAGAAATGGTAAATGATTTGTTTTTGTTACTTGGCTAAAAAAATTAGTGTAGGATAGATTAAATTGTTTTTAGTGTGGGTTGATTTTGGCTTGCAATTGTGGTACACAGTAGTTTTTTTACTTACCCTTTTCTAAAACCTCTTCTGCATTTTGATACCCTTTTCTAACCATGTTTGATCATTTACTTGAGATTTCCTTTTATTTTTCCATTTTTTATCTTACTGAAATGTTGCCTTCATGTATTGTTTTTGGTGAGTGTAGGCTTATCAGCGGCATCTGCTTGTGGTTTCGACAAGTATTGATGAAGCTTTGTCAACCAAGACATTACAGGATTGTAAAGAGCTTGCCACTAAGCTTTCTGGGATTTTTGTCGGTGCGGCCAGAAACAAGCATCGGCTAGAAATTCTCAACATTGTCACCGGTGGTATTGAGTATGCGTTCCTGGATGCACCTAAGCATTTGTCCTTCTTGGATAGTGTCGTGCTGCAATTTGTGTCCAAACTTCCCACTGCCGATATTCTTGATGTGTAAGAGAATATTCCATTAGTATGTTTCTTGCCAAAGTATGCCTCAGTAATGCTTGATATTTATCCTACAGACTGAAATTCGTTGAAGGAAAGATCCAAAATGTCAGCACAGATGAAGATCCCAGTGGCTGGCGCCATTATCATGCGTTTGTTGACACTCTTAATGAGAAGTATGCCAAAAATGAAGAACTACCAGGTGAGTATGCTCTGCACTTTATAATTATTAATTATTATACTCATCATTATCTTTCTTTCTCTTTGGCTAACATCATAAACACCTTCATTTGCTACAATGCTTGCGCACTATTATCTCTAGCCATCACTGCTTATTTTAAACTGAAGCTGAAGACAAGCTCTGTTTTAAAATGATGCATGGTCTGAAATTTTGAGTTTACACTAGTAAAAAGAGCTGGTTGAAGATGCTTACTACCGTGGCATCAAATTTTCTTCAGATGAGAAAGAAGGTACAGCAGTTAAACGGCGTGGTCGCCCAAGGAAGAAACAGAAATTAAAAGGAAAGAAACTTTTCGATGATAGTAGTTCGAGTGAAGAAGAAGATTCAATCAGTGAACCTGACCAGTTTGCTGAAGGTGAAGAGAAACAAGAGGAAGATGATGAGGAGGTTCCATTGATACGTACATTTAAATCATCGGCTAAACTAAGGTCATTGAGGGTTTCCAGGGATGAAAACAGGAGTCAGACAAAAACTGGCTCTAATCAGGGTGCAGAAGGCTTGGCTGCTTCCAGAACATAGGTACATACGAGCATGTATTTATAACTCTACGTCACATTTGATCGTGATATACCTCTAAGAACCATGCGTACATTTCTTCTGTAGCTTTGTTATGAACTGGAGTGAAATTTTTTTCCACTTTATCTGTTTAAAACTCAGTCGATATTGGTCAAGTTCTGTCGGAAGCTGTAACCTCTACTGTTCTTCTTGTTCTTTTTCTCTGCAGACTTTATGACTTTAGGCTCTTCAAACTTTCTTGGCAGCATAGGAATCTGGAGCTTTGATCTAGTTACAACATGTGTGGAAGCTTGTTTTGGCTGTTGCGTCGTAAATACTACTACATGTTGGATTTCATAGAGAAAGTGTTTATTGTACAAAGTTTATTTATGGTCACTACAAGTTAAATAGACTCGTTATCATTTGTTATGTCTTGCACTCTTGATTTACATTTTGTGATATTTGCTTAATCAATATTTTAACAATTTTATTGTCAGTTATTTTCTTATTGAACGTCATGTCTTTTTTCCTTTCTATAATGCAACTGACGGGGGAAGGAAATTGAACCCTAGTTACCTGAGCGTGTTCAAAGCCCTGGCCACTTGACTTAGCCCAAGTGGTTACCGAACTTCAGGTATTATGAACGTATTGTACATGTTTTATTCTTTTATTTTTCACTGTTCTTTTCTATCAATCACCACCACCATTCCACCACTAATATTTTTAAGGAAACCGTCAGCCCCATCGAATACCGGGCACAATTATTTCTGATGAAACTCATCAGCCCCCTTCATCAGTATTTCGATTAGTCGAACAGATAGTAATTCGCAGAACATGCCTCTGATGGCCGTGCATCTTATATTTTGATGAAGTAATGAAAATGAATTCTAGAAATGCCAGCGGACCAAGCACTATAGATTAGCAACAGTACAACAAAACCTATGGCAGAATGCATAATTTAAAGCTATGCTCCATTAGTCTTATTTCAAGATACATTTTTTTAATTTTCAACAGTGGATTTGAAAAATATTTAATTTTAAATATTTTTTCATTACAATGAATTTAACAATATATTACACTATAATATTTATTACTTATATACCAATTCAATTTTATGGTTAAAGTTAGAAATTTTGGACTATATAAATAGTGAAATTACAGTTTAAAATGTGAAAGAACGAGTAATATTAGTTACTATATCACACACCTAATCTGCTAAGCACATCAATTATTACACAAACCTAATTAATAATGCATAATTTAAAAAAAAATAATAAAAAAATTACAATAATACAGATAACACTTAATAATGCACATTACCGCACTTCGTGTTAGTTATTTGCTATATCAAATCCTACGTCTTCAATATCATAGAGAAGTGTTCATCAGCTTTTTAAATGTAGAAATGATCTGGATCTCGTCCGAGGAATTGGTCAAAACCTGTCATCTGGAAATGACCAATTTATCCCTCATAAAAAAACTGAAAATTTACAAATTGTAAAAGGACGGATCTCTCCTTAGTTTGCTCCGTGCCTTTTCCCGCTTTATAGAC
Organism: Rubia yunnanensis; assembly: GCA_037428765.1. NCBI lineage: Eukaryota > Viridiplantae > Streptophyta > Magnoliopsida > Gentianales > Rubiaceae > Rubia > Rubia yunnanensis. Next base: position 1,530,901 of record CM075062.1, read on the forward strand.
CCAAACGGCAGCGCCGACGGAGGTGGTTCTTTCCCCCGTTTTTCTCAATCCCTGCAGCTTTTAAGGTAATTCCAACACATCTTTTGGTTTCTGCCTATATGGAAAAGATTAGCTGCAGCAGTTTGGGTGTTTTTTTTAACGTTTCCTGGGTTTAGTTTTGAGGAATTTTAAGATCCCCATTTTTTTGTTTGAGAAGGCTTTGTCTGGGTTGATGATTTTTCACGGTGGTTTAGTTTATTGGTTGGAATGTTCTGGAAGAAAGTTGGTTATCGGAAGAAATTGTTCAATTTCCTTCTTTGGCGAGCTACCTCTGTTGTTAGGGTGATATACTCTCTCTCTCTTTCCAGATGGTAATGGGTTTAATACAAGTGCCATGCATTTTGGAGCTTGAGTTTCTTATATTCTTTCTTTGACATAGGGCCTTTTGTGACATTGACTGGTGTTTGTTCAGTGCAAAATAGAAGCGCATTTCTTGGTTCCAGTAATCTTGAATTGGTCCCCTTGACTGGTGTTTGTTCAGTGCAAAATAGAAGCGCATTTCTTGGTTCCAGTAATCTTGAATTGGTCCCCTGTTTGTTTGTTGTTAATGAGTTCAATAGGAGAGAATTTTGAGGAGATGTGGCACTTTAATGAGTGAATTAGCTCCTACTTTCTTTGAGCTTATCAATTTATCGCCTTGTCTGATGCAGCGGCATTTTTGGCTTGCGCTGTTTATTCTTCCAACATGTTTGAATGATGCAAACTAATTTTCTAGGGGAGTTGTTATGAGAATTTGAGATCATCTATTTTCTCGACAACATCCAAAACATTTGAAAGAAAGCTAAGATTTCTCTGATGCTGATGGACAAAGACAGTTTTTAAGAGATTAGAGCTGGATGTTGTTGAAGGAAAGCGCTCTCATTTCAATTGCATAAGCAAAATACTGCACATTTCAGCAGTTGTTGATGGGAACTTAAATATACTTGAAATGTGGTACTTGACAGTTACTTCAATCTCAATATACAGTAGCATAAATAAATAGGATTGCTGTATTCCCTGTTTCTCCACCTGTACAGACAAGGTCAGCTTTTAAGGTTTGTGACTTGTATTAATGAAAAACACTCGATGCTTTAGTTTGGTCTACCGTCAGAATCTGTAAACAATTCGTCCTTATGCTTGTATGAGCCCCTCGAGTATGTGTGGCTATTATTTAGAAGCACTGCCATTAGTGAATTTCTGCTCACCATTGCTACTATCTCTTATTTGTCTACTGCTAGGGTAGTTGTGTTTTGTACTGTGTACTAAGTACTTTCCGGAGCACCAGTTATCGGAAAATGTCATTGCAACAACTGATGCCAAAGCATCTCTGCTGAATGTGAATTTCTGCTTTCATACTATTTCATACGGTATACATAGTTATTGGGTTTCTGTTTTTAACCGTAGGTATTCTTTCAGGCTAACGACCAGAAATGAGAGGGATTTCGGTCGGGGAAAGGCATTTTATAAAAGGCGGAATTGAACAAGACCTACGCACTGATGGTCGAAAACGCCTAACGTACCGCCCCATTTACGTCAGCGTTGGCGTCATTCCTCAGGTTTGCCGTCCTCAACTCTCTCATTGATTTTTTGAGATTTATATACTACTACTGATACTACTACTTAGTTTTGTTTGTTTTGTGGTAATAGGCCAATGGTTCTGCTAGAGTTAAGTTGGGTGCTACTGATGTTATCGCCAGTGTGAAGGTATCTTCCTCTATGATTCTAATTACACAGATTCTACGTAGTGGTACAGAAATCCTATGTGCAAGTACATTTTAATGGCTAATTTACTATATTATCTACTTGCACTTGGGATTTTGTATCTGCTTTTAAGATTTGTTTTGAATTATATAACTTTAGTCCTAATTAATTACTGGCCAACTGCTGTGTTGGTGCATTGGTATGACTGAATTTGTAATTGTAGGCTGAACTCGGAAAACCGAGTGCATCCCACCCGCATAAAGGGAAGGTTTTTATTAATGTGGATTGCAGTCCCACAGCTGAGCCATCATTTGAGGTAGAATCCACATTTCATTGCTCACGCTTCCTAAACTACGAAGAATAGGAGTGTTCTAAGCATCTGCATCTGCTATACATTCAATATATTGTCATTAAGTTAGTTTCCGTGTTCTTCATCTTTGATTTTTTTTTTTTTCATGTAGGGTCGAGGAGGGGAAGAGTTGTCCTCAGAACTGTCTATAGCTCTCCAAACCTGTTTCTTGGGTGGAAAAAGTGGTGCAGGTACATCTGAAAAGAAGCAATGTTGTTCTAATACTTTTTTTTACTAAGATTAATTACATTAGGAGGTGTATATCTTAGGTTATACATGTATTTTTGTTTACAGGTGAACTTAATGACGCCGTTGAAAATCTTTCTCAGGGGCTGGAATAGACCTCTCATCTCTTGTGATTGTTGAGGGGAAAATCTGTTGGGATCTCTACGTTGAAGGCCTTGTAGTTAGTTCTGATGGTAATCTCTTGGATGCCTTGGGAGCTGCAATCAAGGTATATATATTGTTTCTTTCATGGCATGACAAATTTACTGAATAATGTGACGAGGAGGTCAGATCGCATTTGTTATTTAATGTTGTGACATCGAATAGTACAATGATTAGGTTGAAGTATAGGATTAATATAGATTTACTTCTGTCTTTGAAGGGATTTAATATTTTATATAAATCTTTTTTAAGGCTGCCTTGAGCAATACAGCTCTTCCAAAAGTCCAAGTTACTTCAACTGCCACTGATGAGCAACCTGAAGTTGACCTGAGTGATGAAGAATTTCTACAATTTGACACAAGTGGAGTCCCTGCTATTGTTACTCTTACAAAGGTAGAGAAGTTGCACCTTTTCTTGCATGTTAATATCCGGGCACTGTGAATATATTGTGTCAAATTTGTAGGTTGGTAGGCACTATATTGTCGATGCAACTTCTGAAGAAGAATCTCAGATGAGCTCAGCTTTATCTGTTTCCGTGAACCGGAAAGGGAATGTATGTGGAGTGACCAAACGAGGTAGCGCTGGCCTAGACCCGAGCGTCATATCTGATATGATTTCTGTCGCCAAACATGTAAGCGAGGAGTTACTTAATAAGTTAGAATCTGAGATAGCAGCAGCAGAAGCCTATGAAGAAGACGAGTCATGAGAGGTACTCCTAGCATTGAAATAGGTGTAGTAATTCAGCTCTGTTTGTCTTGAATCATAGTACTTATTTTGTGAAAGATGAAACAAAACAAGTCCAAAGGGTTGTTACCTCTGCATCATCTGTGTAGACTGTATTGCTCGTACGTAGATTTAGAGTTCAGGGTACCGTACACCACAAACTCTTACCATTTGGTATAGAAGAATTGTTGTTTCTTTTCTTAGATTTTGCTCAGCTGAAATTGATACTGCTCTTTCTTACTTTAAGATTTCGACGTTTCTTTTGGAATCATTAAGGCTGGCTAACTGACTGAGTGTCGGAGATATATCCACATCCGATTACTGTTTTGTAATATACTGATTATAAGTGTTCGCTCCCCTGTTGTTGGGCTTTATATTGCATCGTTGGCTTGTATGTGAAGCCATGCTCCTAATCTAAACTCATGTATGTATTTTCACTGCATACTCGACCACGTCCCTCTAAAGGCTTGGTGTGCTGCGAGCAACCAAGCTGAATGCGACGCACGTGGGAATATACCAACTGTCACGGGTCGCCTGCTAAGGGTGCGAAGCGGGTGCAAACCGTGCGGCCTAGCCGTGCTCTACCTTGTCACGACTACTGTCTAGATTTCCACGTGCGTCGCACACCGCTTGGTTGCTTGCAGCACACCGAGCTTTTCGAGGTAGATTTCCACGTGTGTCGCACACCGCTTGGTTGCTCGCAGCACACCAAGGACGTGGTCGAGTATGCAGTGGAATTACATACACGAGGGAGCAAGGCTTTACACACACAAGCCAACATTGCAATATAAAGTCCAACAACATGGGAGCAAACGCTCATAATCATTATATTACAAAACGGTAACCGGACGGATGTGGTAGTCATGCACGTGATAGTCGTGACACGGTTGTAACGATGCAAGTGGGAATTATCATTATATTACAAAACGGTAACCGGATGTGGTAGTCGATGCACGTGATAGTCGTGACACGGTTGTACCGGATGTGGTAGTCGATGCAAGTGGGAATCTCGTGGCACGGTTGTACACGGTTAGCGACCCGTGATAGTTGGTTGTGATGATGGTCTGAGAAATCTGCCAAGTGTTCGTCACACTCTCGTGATCTATCTATGCATCACAAGTCCCCCAAGTCCTCCATTCACGAGACTTTAAACAGAGCGAGGAAGGTAGAATTTCTGCAGTTTTCACATACTGGGAAACTGTACATGATAGTGATGTTTGAAAGTTCGTTCTTTAAATAACTTATTTACGTGAGTTATGTTACAAAGTCGGATAAATATTCTGAGATGCCTTTAAACTCGCCCACTAGTTTCAGATTTGAAATTTGTTTCTTTTACCGGTGATAGCATACTAAATAACTCCGCCTATTTCTTGAATGATTCCTATATTCCGATTTGAATTTGTAAGCCTCGTCTAACCAACAACAGATAAAATGAAAGTTACAAGCACCAGAAACTATAGTCTTCAGGAAAACCGACCAAAATTGAGGAGAAAATACGACAAGTTCACTGATCAGTACAACAAACCAACTAAAACATCATCTTCTGGCAGCAATTCTGAGCAACGGACAAATAATCCCCTGAATCTCTTGCATAGATTGCTGTATCCTTACTTCCTCTTCAACATCTCTCTTGAGATTCCTAACATGCCCTAACAGCTCCTTCGAACCCCTGATATCTTCACCTCTCATCTCCACAACCTTCTTAGCCAAACCAACACACAACCCCGAAAACCTCGGATCACCCGAAAACCTCTGCAGGAACCTCAGCAGCATTCCAAGCTCATCCACCTCCAGATTCGACACGCAGCTCATCAGCCTCCTCCGTGCCACCAGCTCCTCCATCACCGCCACAGTATTCTCCGGGTTCTTCCCTCTCAGAACCGCCACTAGCGCCTCCTTGTGCCGGAACTTCTTTAAGAACTTATCGTGCTCCATCACCTTCACCTTCTTACTCCGCATAACCAGGAAATCGCTCTCCGATGGCTTCTCATTCTGCCCCCGGTGGAAGTACCGGAAATACGACGGCCTCAGCGCCCTTCTCCCGGGCTCTGGGAGAGCTCCATACTCCCCTAAAGCTCCTCCAACAACAGTATCTTCAATCCTTGATTTCCTTCTTCCTGAATACAGTATCCCATTCGAAGTCCCGACTACTCTAGTGGAGGAATCAGGGGAGAATCCGACCGAGAGTAACGGATTCGGGAATCTCATGGAATGAGTGATCTTAAACGTGGCATAATCCAACACCTTCATATATCCATCCAACGAAACGCTAAGAATTCGATACTGATTGGCTAGATCTCCACCTTGTTTTCCGATTTTCGCTAAGCAGAGAGAGGTCACCGTCTTGTTGTGGCTCTCCATGGTGTGGAGCAATCTCCCGCCGCCGATGACGTCCCAGATTTTGACAGTGTTTCCGCCGGCAGTGGCGATCATCCCGCCGGAGGGGAGGTAAATCACGTCCTCCACGGGGTTTCCATGGTTGATTTCCATGACCGAGGATGAAGCGTTGACCCGGATATCCCAGACCCGAACCGTGTGGTCGTAGGATCCGGAAATGAACATCTCGTCGCTCACCGGCGAGGAGGCGCCGCACCGGACGTAGTCCTTGTGGCCTAGAAGGTTCGAGAGGGAGGTTTCCATCGCCACATCCCAGTACTTCACAACGGCGTCGTCTCCGCCGGAGAAGAGATGGAGCTTGTCGCTGCGCGGGTACTGGACCACGTGGACCGGCCGCGCGTGGCCGATGAGGCGGCGGAGGGCGGTGCGCGACTTCACATCGAAGACGTGGACGCGGCCGGAGTGGTCGCCGGTGGCGAGGAGGCGCGAGTCAGACCGGAAAGAGGCGGAGCTGACGACGTCCTTGAACGGAGAGGTGATGACCGACTTTTGCTCTAGGGTTTCGGAGGAGAAGAGCGTGACGGTGGCGGAGTGCGTGACGGCGAAGTCGTGCGGCGCGTCCGGCGCAAACGCGACGGCGGTTATGGAGGAGACTAGGGTTTTGACTGGATTTTCCTTGGGAGCTTTGAAGGAGCGCCAGTACTTGGATTCGGCCGAAGCGGAGGTGTTTTTGAGCTTCGGCTTCACCGGGAAGGTTCTGGGGATGGTGTTCCGAGCATCTTCCTCGGTGGCGGCGGCGGCCATTTTGGTCGGAGTTTGGGTTTAGCTAAAGTCGTCACTGGTGTGTAGTACGGGTTTAAGTAGGGCTTATCATCACTTCTCCAGTGGCGGGTGTGTTTAAGTTTGAGGCCCAAATGCACTCGGAATTCTTTTTTGGGCCGTTTACTTAAATTTTCTTGTATGTGTTTAAGTTTCAGTCCCAAATGCACTCGGATGTCTTTTTTGGGCCGTTTACTTAAATTTTCTCGTACTTTATAAGAAACAAATAGAGTCAAAGTGTATGTATAACCCTACATAATTGATGAAAGTGGATATATGACCATGCGATAATTGAAAGTGTAAATGTAACACTATATATTTAGATTATGTGCAAATATAACATTTTCTGTCAACTTGTAGCTATAATTTTGTCAAAAGACATTTTTGCCTTTCTGGACAAAAATTAAAAAACAATAAATAGAAAATGACGTTATTGCCCTTAGCATCATTATACCTAAATATTGTTGTTGGACTGCTGGTGGACCACCGCTAGATTTGGTAGGGTTATATCAGCACATTATGAAATTTGATAGGGTTATATGTGCACATTCCTAAAACTTATAAGGTTTTATCTGCATTTTTGTCAATTATGTAGGGTTATATATGTACTTTGCTCTAAAAAAAGTGTCACATTAGTACAAAATCAATGACAACAGCATGCAACCATCATTTCAACCACTTATACTGATTGCCGACATTCCAGAGTGTGATTCTAGTTTGAAGGAAGAGATTTGGCGAGGTTGACGCACCGGAAGTTGAAGTGGACGTGCGGGAACCTTTCAAAAGTGTTATCTTCATCCTAAGTTCCTCTTAATTCACTAGATTAATGCAATATTGAGTTTGATTATGTGATTTTCTTTTGCTTCTTATCACATGAATATAGATAGGCGGTATATATGATATTGAATATAAGGACTTTGATGACATTTTCTTTGTTTTGTTGAATTTAGTCTGGATTAATGATTGGATAATCTTTGGTGTTGTGTGTAGTTGTTATTTTGTTGTATTTTTCGACTTAGGTTTTTTAAATGTTGATGGGTTTTGCTTTTATAATATGTGCTAATATAACCCTACAATTTTTATGAATGTGTTGATATAACCATATAAGTTTTAAGAATGTGCATATATAACCCTATCAAATTTCACAATGTGCTGATATAACCCTTCATGTTCCAGTGGGGATCCGACGGTGGTCCGGCACGTGTAAGGGTATAATTGCCCATCCAAATTTAGCTTTTGGTCTAAGGGCATTTTTATCATTTTTGAGGGGGTCAATGGCAAAAAAACACAGTCAACACCGGAAATGTCACCAAAAGGTTATACTCCCTCTGGTCCACTAAGTTTGGCCGCAAGTTTTTGGCACTCTTTTTTTTAAAATGTACTTTTGTTCTGAAAATGGAGAATGAATTGATTGACAAGCTTTAGTGGACACATGATTATTCTCGAAAATCACAAAAGCAAACCTCCAATTTTCCCTTAAACTTTCCCTCTAAAACAGCCTGGTCACATGTACCACATCATGATTTTGGAGGGAAAACCTACTGTTCTCACAAATATAGAGGTGAAATTTACATTTCCAACACATTTTAGAGGGGGAAAAAATTGAAATTCAACATGGGGATACAGCTGCCCTATCCTCCAACACTTTGTAAATGAGCAGGGTCCCTATAAATACCCTTGCTTGCACCAGGTATACTCCAAACCTGTTGAATTACAAACTATAACAGTCCTTTTAAAAGCCACTGGACCAGAGGTTTGCATTGCAGGATTTGTGAAGCTCAGCTAATGGATGGTGCTGGGGATGTTGGTGACATGGAGGCTGTGGAGGAAGTAGAACTCAGTCCACCGGTGAGGCGAAGGCTATCGGAGGTAGAGCGCACTCACATCAGTGTTTTCATTGGGCAGAATGAGGAAAATGGTAAGCTCTCGTGGAAGAAGCGCATTGAGGCAGCAACTCGGTGGAACATTTCCACGAGGACAGTGACAAGGCTTGCTGGTCTGCAAAGAAAACAGGAAAGATTAGGGCTGAAAGTAGATTTACAGACAAAAGTGAAGGGCAAAAAAGGGAGGCCATCAATTGAAATAGATAGAGAGCAGGTTCTTGCCACTCTTCTTCCCAAAAGAACAACAGAAAGATCATTTGCTGCAGCCATGAGTGTAAGTAAATCAACAATGCATAGATGGATTCATGAAAAGCAATTGAGAAGCCACTCGAATGCAATAAAACCACAAATCTCAGAAGTCAATCAATTGAAAAGGGTACAATTTTGTGTTAGTCATTTGAAGCACAACTGTTTGAGTAAGAAAACAAGTTTCAAGGACATGCATCATATTATTCACATTGACGAGAAGTGGTTTTTTATGACAAGGGTTGCTGAAAGGTATTATCTATTGCCTGAAGAAATGGAGCCACATCGGACTATACAAAATAAGAGGTACATTACAAAAGTTATGTTTTTATGTGCTGTTTCAAGGCCTATGTACAGCGAAGATGGTGACCTAATATTTGATGGTAAAATTGGCATTTGGCCAATCGTGACAAAGGAGGCTGCAAAAAATAGAAGCAAGAATCGCCCAGCTGGAACACTACTTACAGTACCCGAAAAATCAGTCAATCAGGAGGTAACGAAGAGGTACATGCTGGAAAAATTAGTTCCCGCCATCAAGCAGAAATGGCCATTACTTGCTAGCACAAATATTCTTATTCAACAGGACAATGCACGGCCACATATTTGTGATGATGATGCTGATTTCAGAAAAGTAGCCCGAGCGGATGGTTTTGACATCAGATTGGGTTTCCAACCACCTACTTCACCTGATCTAAATGTGTTGGATCTAGGTTTTTTTAGGTCTATTCAATCTTTGCAACACCAAACAACGTCAAAAACTATTGACGACTTAATTTCAGCAACTGAGCATGCATTTTTTGAATTGAATGCAAGGACACTCGATAGTGTGTTCCTAACTCTACAAGGATGCATGGTGGAGATAATGAAATGTAGTGGTTCAAATAGGTACAAGTTGCCACACATGAGCAAAGCACGGTTAGCTAACAGTGGTGCATTGCCTATGGACCTAGAGGTGGATGACGCATTGGTAAGAACTTGTGTCGCTTATTTGCAGGAAAGAAATGTAACGAGTGGGCTACATAGGCTGATCCAAGATCTACAGGAAGATGACATTCAACCAGCCTAGAAATGTTATTAATGTATTTTCCACCAGCTTTCATTAGGATGGTTGCAGTGATTTTCTAGAAATGGGTAAGATTATGTAAACATGCTAACACATTTTTGCAATAGCTTGTTTAAATGCAACCATATTGAATGAAAGCTTTCCAACCAGCCTCTTGTGTGAATGCATTCGTTACAATTACTTGCACCCCAGTCAAAAACAACATGGAATCGAAACTTAAGAGTGGCAAGTGTAGTTATCCATAAGCGATGGAATCTTATAGTAAGCTAATAACAACATACCAGATACTAGCCAGCTGAAAAAACATCATTCAAATATTCAACCAGCCATGATTTTCCATTGCAATGTCGAATCCCATGTAGATAATCCTACGTGATACAAACAGGTCATTCGTGAGAACAGATACAAATAAAAGCATACTCCAAGAAAAAATATTAGAGCAATCTCCAACTGGTCAAAATCCAACCTCATTTTTGTATCTTCAAGAAAAGACTTCAAATAAAAAACCAACATCTTTAAACTGTAACGATAAGGTAAAGATAGAACGAATAATCAATCAAGGAGACCTTCAATGGTAGCACGCCCATGTCAACGTCTGCAGATTGCTTGTCAATAGCTGCTTGCTGAGCCTTCGGAGCTCCCCCCGCAGTAGATTGCTCAAACTGCACCTGAATGCAGTAAAGACACGAATTCATCAGAGCTTCAAATGCAGGAAATACATGCACCTACGTGGCTCTCTTTTCAGACAGGAAAAGAAAAGAAAAGCAGAGACATTGCCTTTCCTTTCGAGCCTCAGTGGCTGTAGCTCGAGCTTCCTGTGACGCTACTTGCTCCTCCGCCGCCGCTGCTTACGGATAGAAGTAGCAAAACACAAGTTTCTCCCTCCACCGCTAACTACAGCATGTCGAAAGAAGCATAATGAAGACAAGCAGAAAGTTTTATTCTCATTAAGCATAATAAAGGCTGACTTACCTGTACAGGGAAATGGCCAACGTCAAATTTAATGACACACGAAGAGACAAATGTATTAGCCAGGAGTTGTCGAAAGTAAACAAGTTATGGTCATCACATGTTCATAAAGTTTTAGCTTCTGTGAGCAGATTGGGGAACATAATGAAACTTACGACATCATTCGGAACAGACTCCCCAAGGACCAGAGCTTAGAGATTGATGTCAGTTCCGAGCTCTTAAAACGTAAGTACATTACAACTGGATACTTACCGCCAAATATCCCGACACTTTTCCAGCGGGTGCATTCAGCAATGTTTGTTGTCGCAGAATATGGTCCTCAGCTTCCATACCTTGAATTCTTTCAGCAAGCCTACAAACAAGGCCAACATCAACTGAAATAAGCAACTATAGTACAGAGTTGAATATTCAGTATCTGAAGAATAGGATAAGAATCAATGGTCAAAAAGTCTGAGGAAGAGCGTGACATGAAGAGAGGAAAAGAAGCTTTGAACAAATAAAGATTTAAAAGTTCATCTCACCATTCTGTGATTTCCTAGTTCCCTAACAGCCAATTTCCTTCTCCACGCACATTAAGTGACTATTGCAACTCACTTTCCCTTCAGGAAGGGTTTCCGCAGCAAGTATTTACGACAATGGCTCTACCAAAAGAACCATCTGCAAGACCATCACAATGTAAATAACCCCTTCAGTTTAAAGTAGAAGTCAGCTGTCAAGCAAGAGGCTGGTTAACAAATTTAAGGGTTAGAAAAAGAACTGATGTATCGCTGCAGCTAACCACATATACAGAGTGTAACAGCATGTTACCTCGAAAGCTGACAAATCAACTGCACAATTTGCAAGCTGCAATCTTGGAGTAACTCTTTCATCTATATTTTCAGCTTCACGAGCATCAGTTGTTTTATACTTGGAAAGAGCATCCAAAATAAAAACTTGAACCCACCTGCACTCATTCAGAATTACAAGGTATGAGAGCTAGAAAACAGTTCTAATGTTGCAGAAAAAAAATTACACAGCATAACTATGGTATCCCAGCGAACGTATTGCGGTTCTGTGGCACTGAGTGTCTCGAGCAACGGTTGAAGTTGCAGCTGGAAGGAAGAATGTTAGTGCAATTCATCCAACTCTTCGTGCAGCGACAAAAAAGTACAGCTACACATACCTTACATTGCGCGCCAAAGGACAAGAACTTTGATTTTTGCGATGTTTCTTCAGGTAAGGGTGGGAAGAGCCCTGCTACGAATGTACAATTCGAAGCACAATATTCACCACTACAATATTCTACTACGACATACAGTATTTGCACAATACATAAAAAACAACAGCCTTCAAACCAACAATTCACGAGAATTACAAACCAACTTCAAATTATGAGCAACATGAGTTTCATAACAGTTATTATTACAGCACATATTTGCCCAACTCATTCATTTTCACGTCTTGGACATAAATAAATCCAGCTGTTGATACGGGCCTCTGTCGGTGCTTCATTCACACATTTTCCAAGAAGCATTGGTACGAATTTTGGGTTTACCTTTTGAAGAAGTCGTCTCTTCTCCTCCGTCCACACCGAGAATGACCTCTGCCGATTTCCTACAGACGGCTGCTCTTCATATGATTCCTGCAGCTGCTTCGTCAATCGGTAGTTCGACTTTTCCTTCCCCGAAGAGGGGGCCGAATCACCTGGAAACAGGGTCCACTGGAAGAGTTAATTACACAACATAAAGAAGAAGTCTAAATAATCAGCACGGGGAAGATGTAAAAACGTATAACGCACCCAAGCTCGGCGACCATTCACCAGTCCCCCAGGTTGAAGGCGTCTGGGAGTCTGAACTCGCAAAAAGCACAGATGGCCACGCCGACTCCCTGTAATCGCCTTCATTTTTTCTGGCCGGAGGTGGTTCACAAGGGCGACCATCTTGGTCGATGCTCCGACACAGCTCATCGGGAGTCTCCTCCACGTAGGAATTGTAGTCGAGGGGAGCGGCAGATCCAAACTGGTCCGGATCGGTGTCTGGAGGTAGAGAAAAGGTAGGTGAGTATGGATCTGCGGTGGAAGGTGGCGGTGACTGCATGTCTGAACCCTAAGACGAGGGTGCGACGAGGCCGAGAGGTAATGGAGTTCAGAGGAGTGGCGAGAGAAAATGGATTTCAGTGGAATGAAGAGTGGCTAGGGTTTCTGCCTATTAAACGTTTGTTGGATTGGGTTGAAGAATGGGTTGGGTTCAGGAAATGTTAGGATTTAAATTTTGAATTGGGCTTGAAGACCCAAGAAGAGAAAGTGAGGGAATGATTAAGGATTTGGGTTTTACACCCAATTCCGATGGATTATGGTTGGGTCAGCAAAATTAATGATGGATTAGAGGCTGTAAAATTATGGAAAGTGGAGGGACGAAAATGGAAATCTGAAAGTTGGTCCCCTCTTAAAATGGAAATTGTGTAAGTGAGCCATTTAAAAAAAACCATCCATTTTAGGAAAGTAGGCCAAACTTAGTGGACCAGAGGGAGTATTTGCACTTTCCTTAAATAGTTAGGGTTATATTTGCACTAAAAAATATCTCAGGGTTATATATGCACTTTCTCAATTATATAGGGTTATATTTGCATATTTCCCAAACAAATAAAAGGGTGAATGGCTAAATCACGTCTTGTGTTTTACTCCATCTGTCTCATAATTAACGTCACAATTATTTTTTCCAAGTCAGATTTTAAAAACTTTGACCCTATAAAAAATAGTATATATATAATAAAAATATCATATGAAATATTGTTAGATTCATTTTAATTTATATTTTTTAAATATCAATTTTACATGCGTGATTATTATATATAACTAGAGATATTAACGGTCAAGCATGATCACTGGAGACTGTAGAAAAGCAATTGAGCCATTATTATGGGATACAGGGGCACTATCTTACATCGTGCATCTTCATAAAATCAAGTAAGGGGCTGAAATGATCTTAACTTTATGATACATGTGTCAATCTAGCTTTGGCCATGTCCACCTCTAACTTCATTGTTAGCGGGAAGTTTGGCTGGGATTTAATGACAAATTCCCCCTGTATTAAAAAAATACATGAAAAATACATTAATGCCCTTCATTATTCTTCTTTCCCCCTACTCTCTCCTCCCCTTTGCCTTCTCACCGCCCAGTTTCAATTCGAACAGAGAAAGTTTAACCATTTCATCGAAGTCCGGTTTAGGCCGCTCTACTCCACTGATGCCTTGATCCATCGTCAGATCGGACTTCATCGCCACCACACTTGCTTCCGAGCAACGTCCGAGATCCACCACCACGATTTACTGTCGATAGCCACCGGAGAGAACGATAGCTTTGACGACCCATCAAATACCACCCTCCATTGGCACCTGTCGAATACCACCCATTCCAACGACCATTGCTCCGGCAAAGTCTTGAGAAAGACGGGGTTTAATTAGAATAATAAAAGGTAAAAGGTCTTAGTCACAATATTAAAATTTTAGTATGCAACATGTGGTGGTTATAAAATTTATAACCCGATTCATGCAACCCAAAAATTTTATCTTAATTTCTTCTAATTTACACTTTAAATATTGGTTTTTCCATGACTTATAGAAAGACCGTCTTTCAAGAGACGGACAAATATTTATAATACTAAGTTTATCGAAAGTTTATTAAAACTATATGTATAAAATGATGCTTATTAAAATTGTCTTGATTATACTATCATGTTGTTTTATTCAATAATGCATACTACATTTTAAGTAATTTCTCATGTTACTCAAAATTTTGGTGTATTGTACTTAGAGTATTTTGTTTTTTTTTGTTGTGTTATATAATTTAAAAAAATATTAGATCAGTAAAAGAAATTTACATATATTTATTTATATTTGTGATGTTAGAGACGATTTAAGAAAATAAAGTTATTAATTATGGGCAGTAAGAACCATAAATATGCCGTTCAATCGTACTTAAATCTCATTAGACTGAGTAAAAAACTACTCTAGTTTTTTAAAATTTTAAGTCAAACCGATACAAGTCTCATTTGGTTCGGTTATTTTTAAGTATGCTTGAAGGGTATGATACTTCTCGATTCGAATTAAACTACGCGTTTCGTTCAAATCTATGTTTTTTTCACACTCTGATACTTGCAGTTCAATCTCACTGTTGGTGGTTTACAAAACAAAACCTATTTAATTATGACTATTTACAAATAGTTGTGGGCTAGACATGTTAAAACAAGATTGGTAGTGTGGGTGCATCCTTGTATAAACTTTGTACGAGCTTACAATTTTAGAATAAGTATTAAACTTGTCTTGGTCTGAACACTAATGACTAACGTATTTTGTCCTGGTGTGAAAAGATTTATTATTTCCAAGTTTATTATAACTCTGACGTGGTGGTGCGCATTGCCTAACTTCTTGATGGAAAGGATAAGGATATATCATATTAAATACGATGCATTGATTGTGGTGATGCAATGTGTATAGAGCGGGAAAATGCATAATTTCATAATTTATAATTCTAATTGGTATATGATTTAGTGTGGAATGATGAAGTGTTGTGTCTCTATATGACATTTGTTTCCTATATATAGAGAAGCATACGCAAATACACACAACACGAACAACATAAGTGGATTTCAGATTTTTCTCATACTTACGCAACAACCAAAAACACAATTACTCAAAAGTATTCTTCTGATTCAAGTGTAGAACATAAAGGATTTTTTACTCGAAAGGAATTCGTGTAGCCAAATAGTAATATAGTTGAATTACTCTTTAAGAAAATCATGATTATAGCGATTCGCATCGATATCCAAGAAAGTTTTACCACAATCATATAAGCGTGATTATACCATTCCATTCGAATGTATTATTACCACATTTACTCCCCAACACTCGATGATTCTGGATTCTGGATCATAATCAATTAACCATAAAAATCTCGATTCAGATACAATTTGGATATTCAGGATCATTTTAGCTTGGTAAACTGAAATGTACTATGGTTTGTAGGGTTTGATACTATAGATTTCTTCATTTTTATATTTGTTAGAACTACTAGATTGTTCATGGCATCTCCACAGTTTATTTTTATACTAGATAGTTATTCAATAAGTCTCAGATTTGTCTTCACATATTAGTTTTGTTCTTCGATTTAATTGATTAAATCGTTATGTTCATTGTGATAAGTCAATTCACGTTGATGTGTTGTTTTTGATCTGTTTGTTCAGATCGTGTGTTCGTGATTTTATTAGTGATTTTATTTTTGGGTTCCCATGAAATTAGATTCGTCATATGTGTTTTTCAAAGTGTTTATAGTTTCGACAACAAAGATCGTGGTTGGAATAAGTGGTGTTACAGTTGCAGAAGATCTCTATTTGACGCAGTGATATTAGTATGTGATACGCTCCTCCCTGTCAAGTGGTAACGATTTTTGCAGGAAGCAGGTTAATACCTCGAAGACGATGTTACTATTTTGATTGGATATCTGATTTGTAATAGTACAGACCATGAGATTGGTTGACATGTAATTTAGATATCCTTGTAATATGTTAGTTATTATTAGAGCTCAATTAGGTTGGATGTCAGTTCCACTAATTGGAACTCATTTTAGCTCATGAATAGCCGGACGTTTTTCCGGGGTCTTGGAATGATCGAATTCTAAAAAAAATAAAAATTGTTCATGGCATCTCAATGTACAGTTCATTAAAGTAAATATAGTTGCTCATCAACACTCCATTTTCCTAATATATAGGGTTTTGCAAAATTATTTTGCCAAATTCATGCTTATCCAAAGCGAGCGAAATGAAAAGAAAAACAACGTATATTACATGAACCCACAGATTTATGATGCTGATGTACTACTGCTACATTATTCGCTCAACTCGCTGACGGTGGGCGACCCCAATTTTGCACTCCTCGTAATCTCCGCTTCATCTTTTCCATTATCGACAGTTGATTTGGCTTGCGAGCTGCTCGAAAAGGTCGGTTTTCTTCTCTCGGTTTCGTTCATTTTTAGGAGTATTTTGATTGCTCTTGCCGCGCTGCTGTTTGACCTGTTTTCTGGACGCAGAGTTTAGTTCCTGTTGTTGCATCGAAATGCGTGTGTTGATTAAGCATGCTAAGCAGAAAGCATTAATTTGAACTGTGTTTATTACTGAGCACGTAATCTCGGAATTGTGACCGAGTTCTTTGTTGTGATGAATAATTTTGTGTTGATTTTCTGGCATTTCAGCGAATTTGAAGAATGCGAAGTTCTAGGGAGGAGGCTAGTTTCAGTGGTGAAGCATCCAACAGTTTAGTCGTAAGTGATTGTATGCGTACGGGATTTTGATTAGGGCATCGCTGCATGTTTTTTTCTGTTTTATTTCCTTTTGGGGATTTAACGTACATGTATTTAGGGCTTGCGCATTTTTTTTTTGAAATTAGGGCTTGAGTGGACTACGTGTTTATGTGAAAAAAATGGGATAAATGTGCCTATGATTGTCTGTGCATGAGCCTGCAAGACCTTTAGATGCCACAGTAAGATGTCTAGAATGTAAATGATTACTGAAACAAATTAAACAGCAGAAGGGAAGACTTAAAAAAGACCTGGAAAGAGACTATAAATAAAACCACGTATTATTTAAATATAAACTGTACAATGCGCCTAGACGAAAACACCATGGCGAGATAAAATTCATGGAGCTGACCCCACAGTGGGATGAAGACTTGGTTGTTGTTTATGTTTTTATGCAACAGGTTTATGTCCTGTGATTTTTGTTCTGTGGTAGACAACTTCCTCTTGTTAAAATTTTAAATTCTGAGTAATTTAGTTGAAATAACATAAGTGTCAAATAATTACTCCCTCCATCCCACTAAGGCCCCCTTACTTGCTGTAATAGTATGGCGCCTTACTTGCTTCAATTCCAACTTTGGCAAACTTTTTCCTACTCATCATCTACCTTCTTACGTTACTTATTGTTACTTTTATGTACCCTGTTTTCTCTATTCTACGCATCATCCACCAACATACATTGCTTTCTCTAATTTTATCAACTTTTCTTATACTTACTGTGTAGTAGTAGGACGGATGGAGTATCATATTATTGATGACCATATGCTTCATTTTGTCGCTTGCTTCTGCGTTGCTGACGTCCGTATTTTGCAGTAAATGAGTAATGCATCATAATTCGATAGGGTGCTTGTTTCTGTTACAGTCTGTGGCTTCATCTCCATTTCTTATAGTGAAGTTTCTTCTGAAATGAATCTTGCTATATTTGTTTTCTTAAATTGAATCTTGCTATATTTGTTTTCTGAAATTGAATCTTGCTATGTATTGGTCGATTCATTAATAATGAAGCACTACATGGATTGTCACTAAGTTGAAAATTGTTCAGTATTACTGCTCAAACCACCCTGTATGGTCACAGAATTCTCTAATGTTTAATGCTTTCTTCAACATTTCTTGTTGAAATGAGTCTATTCTCTTTTTCTGTTGTTAGGTCGTCGACTTTATTGCTGCGGTTAAAGGACTTCATGGGCACACCCCTCAGGAGCTTGGTAGGCTTATCAGGGAAGCAGAAAGGAATATAATCCGGCTGTCCACGAAAACTGGAGATGTAGAGGTAATTGTGTTGGGAAATGTATTAATTCGTTCCTAGGTATCGGTTTATTTTATCAAATATATAATTGTGTGTGTGCATGTAAAAATTTCCCCCAAATTCTCCCCGATCTCTCCTTAATGATTGAGCATTTTTTACAGATCAGTGTAGATCGGCTTGTTCGGTATCTCGCTCTGCACCTCATTTCAACAGTAAGGTGTTGGAGAGGGGATGTAGCACTGTTTAAATACTTGTTATCGGGGCTGCAGTTACTGAATTCCTTGTGCTGCTTGGCCCCTCGTCATCCGAAAATTGAGCAGGTTCTCTATTCAGATTCAGATGTTTTCCTTAAAAAAAAGTGTCCCATCATATTATCTCGTCATTTTAGGGCAATTTTTTTTTCAGTAACTGCAACCCATCAAGCCTTAATTGGAGCAACTTGAGTTCGTTTAGTATGTGAGGATAGAGTTATGCTAATCTGCTTTTCTTGTATCTATCTGCAGATATTTGCGGATAATACCAAAGTATCTGAACAGATAGTTGACCTAATCGTATACTTGCTTACTTATCTTGCTACTTTCAGACAGGTTGCTAGCATCTTCTTAACTATTTAGTTTTTTTTCCCCTTTTCTTTTCAGTACATCTCTACATCTATTATTATTATTTTCTCTCTTCAATTCGTAGGATCTTCATGTGTCGCATCCTGCTGTTCACTTGCATTCAGCTCTTGTTGCATCCAGTCTATATTTACTAACAACTTGCGCCTCTTCAAAATGGCATGAGCTTACTCAAGCTTTGTTGCTACACAAAAAGGTAATGTAAAAGATTTACACTTGCAAATTACATTTTGTATTGCTCCAGTACAATGTCTTGATTCTATGTAACATATAGTCGTGTTTGAGCCTGTTCTTTAGACTATCTTAATATTTCATTGTTCACGCCTGAAAATGTGATGTTCATTTTGGGAAAGCCACTGTGATAGCTAAGCATTGCATATTTTTATGACAGGTTGACATGTTCATGGATGTAGTTTTTGCTGCAGTTCAAATGGATATTAAGTTTCTCCAGAATGGTTTATCAACGGGAACCCATGGTTTTCCCCCTAACACGTGTACCAGTAGTGAAGAGATATTGAATCACCTGTCTCAGCAGTGTGAGGCTTCTCTGCAGTTTCTCCAGTCATGTTGCCAACAAAAGTGCTTTCAAGAGCGTCTTGTTAAAAATAAGGTTTTTAGTCAAAAACTATCAATTTGTTTCATGACATGATTTGAGTAGAAGTGTTCCTTCTTCTTCCTTGCTCACTTTTAATGTCACCTTTTTCTTTTGGGCTATTGAAGAGATATAGACCCTCTGCGCTACATTATGGAGTTTAAAAACATTTAATGCTGTATCTGGTGCATTAGCATGTTTCTCACACAGTTCTAGGGATCTCAGAAGTCCCACATGTGCCTTATGAGTGTTGGTTTTCACTGAAATTGGAAAATGAACGAGTCAATTTGTTTTGTGCTGCTTGCCTCAGTTGCTGCTGTTCCCGAAGTTATATATATTTCTATGAATGTATATCATCAGCCGACTTGTGCTGATCCCATCCCTAAAATCTCGTATACGATCACAGTTCTGATAGTTTACTTCTTTTCTTTCATGTAATTCAACATTTTGTTATTTCTTATTGCTTTGAATCAGGAGCTATGTGGTAAAGGTGGTATTCTTTTACTGGTGCAAGCAGCCCTTGATCTAAACATATCATCAGATTTTGTTTGTTCGTCTGTGATTGTGACTTCTGCTATTTCCAGAATTAAGTCCAAGGTCCTATCCATCGTAAGTAATGGTCTGGCTTTTGGGATTATCTTCAGAATTTCTTTTGAGCTTATGATGTCGATTATATCTTCAAAATGAATTTAGTTCTCTGATCTATCCAAAACTACACTTTATGCAGCTACTCCACCTTTGTGAGGCAGAGAATGTATCTTATTTGGATGAAGTTGCCAGCAATCCTGGAACCTTGGATTTAGCTAAGTCTATTGTGTTAGAGGTTTGTCCTTGATTCTTAAGTACTGATTCATTAGTCAATAGATTTAGACTCACATACATTGTTAATTGTTCTTGTGCTGAGTCCTACTTTTGGGAAACATTCCACATGTATATGATTAAAACCAGGAGCCCTTAACTAGCATAGCTGGTATTCATAGTCATCTAAGAGTACTCCTGTTCCGTAAGAGACAATCTGATTCAGCATAGTCAAAAAGGCAGTAGAATTGATGAGGTCAAATAGATGCCAAAGTTGTTTGATAGCATTGACTGAGAGAAGTTGAAATGAGTTGTTCTAGTTAATATTTTGAAATGATGAGACTATATCAGCCCTATTTGAGTTGCATTATCTTAATCAGGCCTTTCCTTTGTGCAATTGAATATGTATGAGTTTTAAATCAAGTTGAAGATGAGTCTTATTTGTACATCTTCTGGAGTTAGGAATTAAGAAAGATATATCTGCTATAACTGGCCGAACAAAGCTTTGTATATAAATGCTAACGTGATAAGTCACAAGTATGAGTTGAAATCAAGCTAAAGCATCATCTTGCATTCTACATGTGCGTGAAATAGAAGAGGACTCTTTTTACAAAAACTAGTGGAAGAAAAGCTATACAAACACTTTAGCTGAGACACGTCCACGGTCCACCCATCCAAAATACACCACATTCATCTATTACCTATTATCCTGGCTAGTTCAAACTGCTGAAACAAATTATTATCATGATGAAATAATGTTTGTGCTTCAGATTCTTGGCTTGCTGAAGACAATGTTTGCTGGAAGTGCCAAACAAACAATTGCTGGTTCTTCCAGAAGTTATCCAAAGGGTCAACTACAGCTCAATGGGTTGCGTCTTGCGGACATATTTTCTGATGATTCCAATTTTCGATCTTTTATGACAGATTATTTTGTAAGTTTATGTGTGGTGCATATCAAGCTTATATTGTCAGTTTAAACATGGTGCATATAGCAAGTTAATATCCGTAAGTATTCTAGCTTCTTTTCAGCAGACTGTTGTGAATAACATGGCAAGATTTGATGATATTATCACCCTATATATTTCCAAGACAGATGAATCATTCAACATGTTTTATCCGGCTGCATTTGTTTATCAGTTACAGTTTCAAATAGTGCATTATTTCTTTTAAACCTGAATTATAATCCTAATGGTGGAAATTATTGTCACACATTCCTTCAGACCGATGTTTTGACAACAGTGTTTTACCTTCCACATGGAGAGTTCTTATCCACTTGGTGTTCATCCGAACTTCCAGTTTGGGAAGAAGATGCTTCACTGGATTATGATCCCTGTACAGCTGCTGCGTGGGCTTTAAATTTTGCCTTTTCATCCAAACAACTGGGCTCAAGCAATATAGCTCCTCTCATCACTCCCTTCAATGCCCCCCGGGAAGCTTATGCGCAGCAGAGGACATCACTATTGGTCAAAGTGGTCGCCAATCTCCATTGTTTTGTTCCTGATATATGTAAAGGTGAAGTGTCAGTTTTCTGGCAAGAGTTATTCTTACTGTCTTGGTTCTTGTATTTCCTTTTTTTTAATGTGAAGTGGAATGCTTGTTTGTTTTGCAGAGGAGAAAGATCAGTTTCTGAACAAGTTTCTCCAATGCTTGCAAAAGGAAGCATCTGATTCTGTAGATGTGACATCAGCAGTTGCTAGATCTGAAAAGGCAGCAATTGTAAATCGTAACTTGAGTGAGTTGTCCACCTCACTTGTGAACAGCATTTTATACGTTCTTTCAATTTATCGTTACTTTGTCTTGTAGATTCACTTTTAAGGTATTCTGAGTCTTTGGTACCTAGCTTTTTGAATGAAGACGACGTGCAGCTTTTAAGGTTGGTAGTAACTGAATTTACATACAAGGTTGTTTATAGTGTTGGAAGTTTGCAGTAGTTGCCTTCATGGTTAATATTTGATACTGTTATTGCTTGATGATATTTACTAAACTGCAAAAAATAGAAAGGATGCTTTATGGCATGATTATATCATGTCTAGCTGTTGAAATAATTTGTTTGAAATGCTCAATATTTGAGAGGATTCTTGACTTCTGTATATACCATACAGTTTGGCTTAGAGGCCAAGTTTTTGTTTTATGACTTTATATGTGCAGTATGCGCTCTCTGAATCAATATAAGAATTCATGGCTGGTTCTGGTTGACCAGCTACCTTTCATATGAGTCAATTAACAACTAGTTCTTAACTTCTTGTTGCAGGGTGTTCATTAGTCAAGTAGAATCTCAGATTAAGCCTTCTGTATCTCAAGAGAATCAGTTTCAGGTGAATGTCAACATAATCTTTTGGGTGTAGGAGTTCATTCTTTGTAAAAAAAAAACTTGCCATTGATTACAATTGTAGTGATATTGTCGTTTTGCTCCTATTTAGTATATCAAATCATGCGGTTTTTAGAAATCAAGTATAGCTGCTCAGATTTTTTAACTCAGGAGAAATTTCACATCTCATATCATGAATGCTGTGAGGTTAATGTTGGATATCTTGTGATGTATCCTAGTAGTTGATGGCCCTATTATAAGTGGGTAAGTTAAGTCATTGGGCTGGACAGTTTACACTACTAAAGAGTTCACAAAGGCTATGGTTTTATGCGCCCGTTGAAACCTTCAGAAACTTTCTCTAGCAGTTACATGGTTATTAGGATAAGATGACGTGGACTCCCCCCTTTTCTCCCTCTTTTCCAAATGAATAAGAAAGAAATGGGGATGGGGATGGGCGGGGTTTGCTATTGTCCTTTTACTGTCATATATTGAGTTAAAGAATTCTTATTGGTTTATTATTATTGTTTGTGATTCAGGAGGCTTATAGTAAAGGAGAGATCCCATTCTGTCGTGAAGCAGACCAAGAGAATTACGGGAGCAATGCCCGGAATGATATAGGTACACCTGCGAAACAAGGAGTGCTAGAAACCCAAAAGAAGGAAAGAATGGAAACTGTATCTTCAGAAGATAGACACACCAAAAGACGGAAGAGAACAATAATGGGTGATGATCAAATTGTTCTCGTTGAGTCGGCGCTCAAGAAGGAACCTGACATGCATAGGAATGCTGTTGCCCTGCAATTGTGGGCTGAGAAATTAAGTGCTCTGGCAAGTAGTTTAGCTTAAAGTTTTGATAGCTGTATCCTCTTACTGGAAGTCTGTTGTTTTTATTTTGGAAATGTTACTTACTCTCCTTTTCTTTATGTTCTTTTGCCAAGCAGGGTTCTGAGGTGACGCCTTCCCAGCTTAAAAATTGGTAATTCTTTTCTCTCTTTTGTTTCGCTGGGAGGTTTGTTAATTTGTGTACTGTGAAACAAAACTTAATGTGCTTCAAATTCTTTTATCAAGTTCTTCCTTCTTTTTTTGCAAAATTTCTTCCTTTTGATGTAATTGGAGATACTTTTGATAGTCTGTATGCTTTTTCATGATTTGTTACTCTGTAGAAGGTGGTTGTTCAGTTACCTGAATATGAAACTGGACATAAATTAGTTTTGCACAAAAAGAAAGGGGTGTCTTTCTACCGATTTCTGTATCATTGACGTCAACTGGTCTCTGTCGAAGCAAATTTGCCATCCTATCTTGGATATTCTGAATTCATTATAGTGCCTTTCAAGCTTCATTT
Source organism: Rubia yunnanensis (assembly GCA_037428765.1). Classification (NCBI taxonomy): domain Eukaryota; kingdom Viridiplantae; phylum Streptophyta; class Magnoliopsida; order Gentianales; family Rubiaceae; genus Rubia; species Rubia yunnanensis. The sequence continues at coordinate 1,554,623 of CM075062.1, forward strand.
GTTGCAGAATGTTGTAAATTTTGATTTAAAGCTATCTTATTGGCAGGCTGAATAATCGCAAGGCCAGGATGTCACGTGTCTATCGCGTAATGTCGAGTGCAGAAACTGCTGATAAAGCAGGTCCTTCAGGAATTCTTCCTTCACATGACCTGCCTGGCCCTACTCCCGTAGATGTCAATGCCGCACCCGACACAAAGGAGATTCAGTTAACGGGGATTGGGGATGCAATGTTGAAGGCTTCAAGTAGTGAGAGTCCGAGGATTGCACCAGAAGTAGCACGGGATACAACCCGGTCTGAATCCTTAAGTTGTGAGCCGGGGCAATATGTTTTGCTCTTGGACCATCATGGGAAAGAGGTAGGCAGGGGGGTGGTGCACCAGGTTCACGGAAACTGGGGTGGAATGAACATGAGGGAATCAGGGACATATGTCGTGGATGTTCACGATCTCAGAGTCGACAGATTCTCGAACCTTCCTTACCCATCTCAGCTGAATGGCACATCGTTTGATCAAGCTGAAAAAACATTCGGCAGGATGCGTGTTCTATGGGATGCTAGCAAACTTGCTAGGTTGCAAGGTCTGTGAAATCTACTAATCCGACGACATTTTTCTGAATGAGTGGCGGTTAGCAAGTAATTTTTCTGGCATGATGAAAGAGGAAATGTTGTCTTAACTAGGAATGTAACTTGACGGAATGTTTGGACAGTGGATGCGTAGTGCTGAAACATGGAGCACTAATGAGCTGATGTCTCTGTTTCTGGGAGATGGCCAAAAGGTCAAATGGCTAATTTCTTTTTAAATGTTGTTTCCTGTAACAGCGGTACGCAATGTACTCAGACGATTCAAGTTGGTGTCTTAGAATGGTGTTATGGGTACAATTGTGGCGTTATTTACAGTTTCTTGAACAACTTACTGATAGAGGTACGATGCATGCAGCCTTGCACAATCAGTCTAATTTTTTAAAAAAGAAAGGTTAACGGAATTGAAAATATGATATCATAAGTACAAAGAGACAACATTATTAAGCTATACCAATTACCAAACTGGTTATTTTTTCGGTCAAATAATAAAACATTCTAATCTATCAATTCCCTTGGTTGTTTGTCTATTATATTTTACACATTTCCAACTTCACTAAACTTATACTCTCTCTGTCTTGTATTTGGCACACTTACTACAAGTAGATATTTTCTTTTATTTGGCATTCTTTCTATTTTTTTGTAAGATTCCTTCAATTTTATTACTCTTTCTATTTTCTACATTCAATTTCATCCACTTATTTTTCTTCCCTTAAATTCAAGCACCTAAAACTTTGATGTCATAAATAGAAAAATAGAGGAAGTATAACCATTCACTTTTACTTTTTGTTCAATTTTTTCTTTCCATTTCTTATTTTATTAATCTTTGTGTCCAAATCAAGTGTGCAGTATTAAAAATCTGAGGGAGTAAAAAGTTATTTATTGTACCTTGTTCGACACACATGTTTCACCGTTAATATGTTTAGCTATGCATAATAACGGCAAATAAAAATTATTTTCTAGAAATTACTTGTTACGACGAATTTAACAGATACGATAATATTATATCTCATGCGAAGTATATTTATTCAATTATGCGACAGACGGCATAACACTTTTCATATTATTACATACAATAAAAGAATGAGCTCCTAAAGACTACTTTTTGTAGCATATTTTTAAATGAGAAAGTATCATGAAAGACGACATCTTCATAAGGTCACGAACAATTCATATGGGCTATTAAATTAGATATTGTATTTTTTTTATAAAATTTAAATATTATATTTTATATGTTAAAACAAGTAATAATATTATTTTAAGATAAAAATATATGATAAAAAAATATTTTCAAATATTTTAAATTGGACAAATAATTTGACAGACGCTACAACTATTGCGATTTGACACCCCCTGGCCACCGCCATTGATTCAGACCACCACCACCATTGATGGTTTCCATGACTTGTTTAGCACAAAACCCTCACAGTAGAACCCATTACAAGCATCTATTGAAAAATCAGCAACCATTTCACTAACAAGATTCCACCCAAAATCCAAGTTTGCAACTACAAATTCAGCAAACAGCCAGCGTTCAAGAGAATTAGCAAAAATTCTGGTTGTTTCTTCACTCACAGGAGCCGCGACATCAAATTAAGGTTGTCAACTCGGCACCGAAGAAATCGGACGAACGGAGCCGAGTTGACATCCGTCAGAGAATTAGCAGAAAAAAGCGTCGCGGAAGAGGGTTAAGGTTGTCACGGTGGCGTTGAAATCAGAGGCACTGTGGCGTCGTGGCTTGGCTCCGGTGGCGTCGCAGAGCAAGGCTCCAGTGGCGTCACAGAGCAAGGCTCCGGTGGCGTTGAAATCAGACGGTGGCGTTGCCAACTCAGCACCGGAGGAATTGGACGGGAGGGAGGACTGCAGAGGAGACACCAGAGAGGGAGAGGAGAGTCAGGCGGGTTTCAGAGGAGGAGTAAAGCGAGAAAGGGAAGGGAAGGGAAGGGAAGGGAAGGGGAAGGGGAAGGGGAGAGGGAGGGAAAAAGAAAAAAAAAAGGAAAGGAAGAAGGAAAAAAAAGTGAAAAATGAAATTGAAAAAGGGAAGGGGAAAATGGAAAATGACCATTTTGTCCTAAACTTAACGTTTTTTATCAAATTTGACGCTTTGACCAAACAGAAGGGGGTACGATTTAACAGTTTTGTTAGTTCAAGGGGAAAAGGTATTAGAAAAACAAATTGGGACCAAAATGGTCAAATCACAATAGTTGGAGAGTCTTCCAAGTCATTTGTCCTTCTAAATTTCATATTAGTTTAACAAATGTAGTGTATAAGGTAATAAATAAGTGACATATTCATAAGTTTATGGGCATACCACCTGTCAGGAGACCCACTCTTTTTAAATTAAGCACAACACTAAGAGAGTTTGTTTAAAAAAGCAAATTGCATATATAACCCTACAAAATTGACGAAAGTGCAGTTATAACCCTGTGATAATTAAAAGTGCAAATATAACCCTATATATTTAGCTTGTGTGCAAATATAACATTTTACGGTAATTTGGGGTCAAAATTAGATGAAAAGTCAACCTTACCCCTCTAATTTTGTAATATAAAAAATGAAAAATAGTGAAGTTACCATTATACCCCTCTGTCTCTTTCTCTCCTCCTTCTTCAATTATTCTCTTCGACGATAAAGGAAATTGTTCTCTCATTCTCCTTCTTGATTTTCCGACGCTTGGTTGAGCGGCGCCAATTGGCCGATGGTGGCGTAGGCCTAGGATTTCGGTGGAGGGCTGGTGGCGAACAGAAATCGACAGTGACCTATGGTGGTTTCCAAATTAATGGCGGTGGCGAACACGCGGTCATTCTTCTGCGCGTGGTGGTTAGAAAAGATCTGAGGTGGGCCTAGGGTTTCACTGGAGGGGTAGTGGCGAACATGAATCGCCCATTCTTCTGCGCGCGATGGTCGGAGAAGATATGGGGTGGGGCGTTAAAGGTTTGCGGTGGTCGAAGAAGGCATGTGGTGGTCCGAGAACCAACGGCCACGCATAGAAGAATTGGGATGGAGGGGCTGAGATTGATGCAGAGCAGTTGGGCTAATCTGCCATGGGAGCTACTGAGGTTGGTTCTGGTGAAGATTGAGGATGAGGAGGTGAAATGGCCGGCAAGAAAACACGTAGTAGCATGTGCCAGTGTGTGTGAGGGGTGGAGGAAAATCTTGAAGGAGCTTGTCAAACCTCCTGTACTATCTGGGACGTTGACTTTTCCCATCTTTGTGAAACAGTTATAGATGATGATTAGATTCTCTTTTTCATTTTCATTATGTGTGTGTTTACGGTTTTTGTGTGTTTAATGTGGAAATGGTTTATGAAATGTTGTGCTTTTGTTGATCAGGTTCAGTTAAGTTCCTGATTTTGTTCTTTAATTGTTCTATGTGTGTGTTTAGGTGTGTTAGTGTGTGTTTATTATGGAAATGATTGTGAAATGCACACTTAACTCAAGTGGGATTTGAGAAGTAAGCTTTCGTGTTTCTGTAAATCAGGTCCAATTTTGAGGAGTGGGATGGAGCTTTGAGGGCAATTTTGTCTATCAAATTTTTGTATTAGGTTTGGTCATTTCAGGTCGGTCAATGGTGGGAAATGGCCAGTCAATGCCGGAATAATGACTCTAGGGTTATATTTGCACTAAATAACTTAGGGTTATATCTGCACTCTCTCCAACATATATGATTATCGTTTGGTTCAAGTCGGGAAAGGGTAAGGAATCAAGAAAGGGAAAGGAAGAGAAAGGAATGGAATGACCCTGTTTTTTAAAGTTTGTTTGGTTCAGTTATGGAAAGGAAATTAAATTCTCTCTCACTCCTTTGTTATTGTTTGGTTCATACTATGGAAACAAATATTAATTTTTAGCATTATTTATAAAATTATATATATAAGTATAAATTATTTCGAATGATTAAATCTGCTAAAAAAATATGAAAACTATTTCATGAACTATTGTCATATTTAGTTCATATAAAAAAATATTTAATACAAAAAAAAAGTTCATCATCTTATTATTAATATGTCGTACAGTATGTAATTTTAAAAATGTAAATTTATATATAGTTTCTCGTAATTAATCTTTTATTAAAATATTATCATCTTTACATATTTTTTAGTTCATATTTTATTTGAAATACTTGATATTTTCATAACTTATGGAAAAAGAGACGGACTCCTAAAATAGTTCGTTAAAAAAACACATTAGAAGATTAATTTAAGGAGTATATTATGAGCAAAACGGTGTCGTATAAGTTAAAAATCAAGGGTTTAAATTTGAATTCAAATTTCGTGTTTCACAAGCATTTTCAAAATTTTCATTTCTTTTTGCAATTGCCCCTTCATTTCTCATCCCCCCCAGTAAACCTAAAAGTCAATTTCCCTCTGCTTTTCACGGAACGCACATCCACTTTGCTCCACGGAGTCACCGACAACGAATAAAACGCCAATATCGCCGTGTCCGCCTCTGCTCGCCGGTGCCGGAGACCTCAGCCGGAGGTTCAAGTCTTCTGTCACCAGCCAGCAGGTGTATTATTTGGTTTGTTTAATTAACTCTTTGTTTGCTCGGGAAAAGTGTACTATGAACTGCGAATTGTTGTGAATTGTGGATATTTTATTGAGATTTCTGAGTGATTGTGATTTTAGTTTGGCCGATGAGTGACTCCAAAAGTGAAAATTCGGACTGATGGCTGATGAGTGATCCAACAATTAGTAGACTGTGATTTTTGGCTGTTGGGTGAATTTGTGATTGTCATTGGTTTAGGCATAGTAATGTTGGTTTAGGAATTGTGTTTTTAATATGCTGGAATGCTCGATTGTGATTTTAATATGCTGGAATGTTCGATTATGATTTTTATATATTTTCTGGAAGCATTATTTAGCTTGTATGCAACTAAATGAAGCATTAATTTAATTTATTTATTTGGAATAGATGCTTGGATGCAACTAAGTGAAGCATTTTATTTTGTTTATTTATTTGGAATAGATGGACGATTCTAGAATATTGCTAAGTGCCCTCAGCGTATAAAATCCTGTATCTACCACACTGCTGCGTGAGCATCTGTAACTCTGCCTAGTGATTGCCGGCCTTTCCTGCACATCTCTTTCAGTCAGTCTTTCTTGTATATATATTTCATATATAATTTTGGTCCCTGTAATCTTCATGTGCGTAATTTCGATAATTTTAATGATTCTTTGAGTTTAAAGATTTAGGGGTAGATTTACTTGCCAGATTAAGCGTACGATTCTGGATCATCTTTATTTTTCTTATTGGTATAATTTCAAGGTTTATGGAGGTTACTAATTGGGATTTTGATTTAATTTTGATATATAGGGCCTTTGTGGCAACTCCAGTCTTGGTTTTCGAAATAATCATTTGATGTTGTAGTTTTCGAAATTAGAGTTGAAATGAAGGTTAAATGAGTTTTAAGAAGAAGGTGCTCAATCAAATCCAAACTTAAATCGATCCAGATTCTGAATCCTGATTTCTGTACTGGATTTTAGATTCGCGAATACATTTGCTCTCTGATGTGAAAATTTTAAAGTATATTTTGTTCGCCCGTTCTTTTGTAGTTTGATATTAAGCATGTTTTAGCTTGTGTTTGATAGGTCATGGAAAATTCAGAGGTGAGTTCTATGGATGCTGTTCCGAGGAGGCCCCGGATCCTACTTGCTGCGAGTGGAAGTGTGGCGGCTATAAAATTTGCTAATCTGTGCCATTCCTTTTGTGAGTGGGCTGATGTAAAAGCTGTGGCTACCAATGCCTCGATGCATTTCATAGATAAGACAATACTTCCTAAAGAGGTGACTCTTTATACCGATGAGCTTGAGTGGTCTTCTTGGAACAAGATCGGAGATAGTGTTCTGCATATTGAGCTACGTAAATGGGCTGATATTATGGTAATTGCACCTTTATCAGCGAACACCCTTGGGAAGGTGAGTGGCATTTCTGTTTCTTTGATGCTAATGAGTAATGACTGACTTAGTTTACATATTTTGCTATCTGATCATGTTGTTTTAGTGTTTGATTCGCATGTGCTATGTTTTTTTAGAGCTTCTTACTTCTAGCATCATGTTGCTCTGGACATAATTGGGTGATTGCAGTAAACTTACTTGGATTTAAGTTGTTTGCTGTATAGTACATTCTAAGAACTTGTTCATCATACAACTCAGTTGAGGCTGTTGGATAATTGATAAGAGCCCAAACTGAGATAATTTATTTCGTACATTTACTCATTGTATGAGAAGATGAATGAGAAGATGCAGGATAGCCAACTTTCTACAATCTGTACTCTTGTTTGGAATATAGATGTGGGATGAACAAGCTCTTTTTCGCAACATTTTTGTTGTTGTGGCTTTGTCAAAACTTAGAAAATTTTGAATCAGGGATACAGTTTCTAAGTTTCTTTGTCGACTTGGAATATGTATTGTTACCAAATATTTGTTTGATACTGTACGTACAATGGATACACGCAACTCTAACATCCTCACATTTCTCTATTTGTAGATTGCTAATGGCCTGTGTGATAATCTGCTAACCTGCATTGTCCGAGCATGGGATTATGCTAAACCGCTTTTTGTTGCACCAGCCATGAATACTATGATGTGGAACAACCCTTTTACTGAGCGGCATCTGATGACAATGGATGAGCTCGGAATCAATCTCATCCCTCCTGTAACCAAGAGGTTGGCTTGCGGAGACTATGGAAATGGTGCAATGGCTGAACCTTCGATAATCTTCTCAACTGTAAGGCTCTTCCTGGAATCACGACTTCAGTAAAACTGATGATCGAGCATTGATGAAGCAACTGGGAAACTCTCCTGTCTTTGTTTCTTCCTAATGTAGTAGTTCTAGTCAGTTGTCCATGGTAGCGAATCTGGCGACAAGTACATGAAATGGTTCAGGTGACATTTGGACTGAGCAATTTGTAACTACTGGTATTCTTGAGAATTGCTCAGGGTGAATATTTTGCTACTTTGAGTATGATCTTCAAAGTGATGAATCTTTTGGGCATGATCATACTCCGTATTACAGATACTTTGACTGATGAATCTTTTGCAAGTTGCTGTACTGTAGACTGTTACTGTGAATGGCTCTGGTTGGGTGACTCTTTTGCAAGTTGAGAATCTTGAGACCATTTCTTTATACTACTAAAATAGATCGTACACTAATTATATACTTGGAACTAAATGAGATTTGGAGGCATAAATAATTATCGTTTTATCTGTAGATTCATATTCTATCATTTCAGTAGTGTTGAAATTTGTTAATGATACAATCTGAATATTTTATATGTTTATTTTTATCAACAATGTTGTTTGTTGAGACGATGCTTTCATCATGCACCGGCTTCTGTCTTTGCTTGATTTGTCCGTTTGAAGTCCAAGTATCAAACCCCCTTTTACCTCTGCATTCAAAGACGATCTATGTCTGGCTTGAAAAACCATTTGCACGTCTCCATCACATTTTGAGAAGCTAGCGCCTCATAAAAACGGTGTTGATGTTTATACTGTTGAGGTACCGTAGTTTTTTTCATTTTCTATATGAGTTTTAGGTGACATGGGTTGATGCTTGTAACTTTTTTTATGATATGGTTGATTTTTTTAGTGTTTTTTCCCTTACGTTGATGTTTTCCATTTGTTGTCCGTGTTTCAAATGTAGGGAGTAGGGGATTATTTTATAACTTGTGCGTGTTATGAAAACAAATTGGTGTTTGGAGTACAACTTGTAAGTGCTTCAATAGTTGTTTGTTAGGAGTTGATGTTCGTAGCTTTTTTGGTGATATGGTTGATTTTTTATAGTGTTCTTTTCCCTACGTTGATGTTTTTCTTTCTTGTTAATGCTTCAAATGTAGGTTGTATGTGCTTATTTTATAACTTGTAAGTGTTTTAATCGTTGCTTGTAAGTGCTTCGATCGTTGCTTGTTAGGGGTTGATGTTTTATAGTTTTTTTCAATGATAATTTAGCATTATTGAGGTTTTTATGATTTTCAGTTTATTTTTTATTAGTCGTAGTCGACGTTTTTTTCCTTCAATTTTTTTGTTGATTTTTGTTTGAATTTTTATATATTTTTTGTTCTTTTATTTGATTTTTAAATATATTTTATGTTGTTGTTTTTTAGTTGATGTTTCATAATTTTTCGTTGATGTTTTTCTATTTTTTTTCCCAGATTGTGGGTGGCTGGAAAATGATGGAAAAAAATTGGAAAAAAAACTCCTGGAAAATTATTAGCGATATGTCCCTGTAAAATAATTAGAGATAGGTCCCTGTAACATTATTAGATATAGATCTTTGAAGCTTGAATATTGTTAGAATTGTAGAAATGTCCTGCCTAAAGTTTATGCTACCTCACAAGAAACCATCCCAAAAAAATTAAATCAAATTTCTCTGTTATAATCCAGGGACCAAATCAGCAAATATGCCAAACTTCAATGAGGAGCAGTTTTTCAACAAACAAATAAGCCAACTGAATCAATTCAGTTAGGAAAATAGAGAGCGACTTAGTTTAAATAGTTAGAATCACACCTTTTACAGGGCATTTGGTTGTGAATCATCTTGATGTAATCTTGGTTGTTGGAATATGAGATCAGTACTGTAACTTCCATTCTTTTATCTTCTTATCTTCAAATTCAAGGATTCTTTCGTCAATAGCTTTTAATTCAATTGGAACCTGACATTTGGTATCAGAGCCAAGGATTCTCGGCTTCCAATGGCAGAAAATACACGCTCGAAAGCGGTCGATTCTCAAGCAAAAGAGCTGGAAGGAAAGCTGAATGCGGCTATACAAGATCTGAAGTTACAAATGGAAGCAAAGAAGGACAAAATGCAGGAATCAATCGACAAAAACAACAGAGACGTGGGGGAGATTAAGCAAAACATACAGGCAATGTTGTTGATGATGCAGAAGTGAAACGGACCGCAAGCAGAACGGAGAAAGAAGGATGAACCGGCAGAGAGCTCAAACTACAACTCTCGAAGTCTGCAGCTGAAAGGTAACGCTCGAATCGAGTTCAATTATGAAAAAGCTGAGCATAATTTGAGAACTCCTGTGCTGAATGATAGTAATGTTAGAATTGCTCCTGTCATTTATCAACATACAAAGTATTATAGTCTCCATGAGAGTGTGAGGGAACCTGTACATAATGAAGGCTATAGGAGAGCGAATGTAGCAGTAATCAATAACCCTAGGATTGTGATGAATGAGGATGAGAATAGGAGAACTAAGATAGGAGGAAATGGGGGAATCACTCATCCGAGGGTTGAATTTAACGTATTCAACGGTGAGAAACCAAAGGAGTGGATTAGGAAGTGTCAGAGGTTTTTCAATTTTTACCAGATTCAGGACATTCAGAAAGTAGAGACAGTTGAGCTGTTTATGGAAGGAAATGCCGAGATATGGTTCCAAACGGAAATTTCTGGGAGGTTTATGCTTTGGGATGAGTTTTGTGAGTTGTTGATGAACATATTCTCTGAATTAGGAGGGAGAGATGTTGTCGAAGAATTTACAAAGTTGTTTCAGAGAAGTACTGTCAGATAGTATCAAGAACAATTCGATGAACATATAGAAATGGTGGCAGCTTGGGGTTCAACCAACAAGAACAAAGGCGAGTCAGCCGCTAGAAGTTCTGATCACTACACCTACACGGAAAGTACGGAATCTATGGCAAGTGCGGAATTATCAACGATAACTTTCGGGGAAGATATTCAGACTCAGATTATATACAGAGTTTCTGAGAACAATGAACCGGTTCACAATGAGGTCAGATCTGAAAAACTTTCTTCCAAACGTAGTGTTCCTGTATTGGTTAATTCTAAAGTTTTGTTTGATGAGACTGCAAATTCTTCTGGTAGGGAAAATACTGTGAAAAATAATGATAGTTCTCGGGAGTTGATTATGGGTATTGAAGATATAATATGCATCGATATTCTTGAAAGTACTGTGAAGCCATTGATGATAATAGAGTCAGTTAGCTTTTCAGCAGTTGGTAGTCTGGAATTCATTGATAGTAAGAAGAAATTGATTTCCATTGTTTTTTTGGAAAACTTTGGTGGAACTATTAAGTTGGATATCAAATATTACTTTGTTGGAAATGGAACATTCAAAATGTGTGAGTTATGTGATGATGATTTTACTCAAAGTGGGAGCAAGGAAAGGATTGATGAAAATAGAGAATGTGTTGAACCTATTATGTGTTATGATCCCGACATTCTTGAGAAGTTTTGTGAGAAGTTGTATAGTTTTATCCATACGGAAGAAATAAAAGTTATTAAGAATGAAAAGTTAATTGTTCAATGTCTTTGTTATAATGTCTTCGATGTGAGAATGATCATTATGAAATGGACTGACAGGAGACAAGGAGGTCAATGGGTCAAAAGTGTTGTCGGATATAAAGAGGATATGATCCTGGAGGAATTATGTACTTCTACTTTGAATTGTGAAGAAGAAAGTAGTGGTTGTAGTACTTGCTCATTGAGTACATTAGTATATTTCATTGTATGCTTGGAGTTTGATGATGGAAAAGCTGCTGAACTAGAGGATGGATTCAAGAGAATTCTAGTTTTGGTATTTCAAGCAAATCAAGGTGTTGGTAATGAATTTGAGGTACAGTTTTGGCTATTCACAGTGATTGAAAACCATTGTGGCGTGGAACGAGAAAGCAATGGACGGTATGAAGCCTTTGGTAAATGGCTGCTCCTCGATATGATCAGCTCTCATTTCTGCAAATGGGGTGTTGTTTCATTTAAGTACATGGTATATTTCTACTTGCCTTCTAAACAAAGCAATTGTTACTTTGCTAAAAAGGTGTTTCAAAACAAGGGAAAAAGAAAGAAGCTTGAGCTTGATGGTGCGCATAAATTGAAACTGCATGATATTGCTGATTTTTCTCTTAACTTGGAAGAATTTCGTGGAAAATGAGCTGTTATTATGGGAAACAACATAGAGCTTTTATTGATAATTCAGGATATGTGGTTGAAGCAGCTCTTTCTGGATCCAAAGGAGATTGATCAACATCTGATTGAGATAATTTGGATTCAAACCATGACTGTGCTACATTCCATCTCATGAAATACGGCTGATGATATCTCGATTGCTCAAAATCAGTTTCTTCATTATCCAAGCTTGTACTTAAGAGGGAGGAGAATCTCTGAGTTTATGAGAGGACTTACATTACTTTCAATCGATGTTATCCAATCTGTTGGTGTACTTGGAAACAAGTTTCTCCCAGCTAACAAGAATACGGAGTCGGGAGTGGAGAGTTTGTTTATAATGTTTCATTATTACAGCATCCTTAAAAAGTTTCTTACTTAGGCGATAAAAGTGTGCATAGCTTTTGGAGTTGCCTCTGCACCAACCTATCTCCATGAGGAGTGCATTTATCAGACCATCTATGATAATGTCAAGACCTGCAATATAATGCTTGATTTCGAGTTCAATGCAAGTTTTGGAGATATCGAGATTACAGCAGCATGGGAGGTCACTTAAAAAACAGTGAAAGGTAATGTTTACAACTTTGGTGTAGTAATTCAGATAGTGGCAAAGTGGAAACGATCAGTTAATAATGAGAAGACAGCAATCCCCTCTTATGTTTGGAATTACTAGGAGAAGGGAAATCTAATAGAGGCTAATTGTAGGATACTCTATCGAAGATTCAAGAAAACAAAAGTTGAAAGGATGCTGATATTGTTGGGTCTGGTTTATATGCATCGTAAGTATGGGAAAAGAATAGAGCTGTATGTACACGAATCATGGGAAATGAGGCTGATGTTTCATTACACTGCATATGAGATTTTGGTTGATACTGACGTGCATGCATTACAAGATTTGCACCAGAATTCAATTGTATGCATTAATGTGCACAATGCAGTGGGGTTCTTTTTGCATCAGATGTGTCATAATGACACACTACAAGACAAAAACATTACCATGTTTACATTTGAAAACAAAAACAAAGGTGCATGTTAATGGCTGTGTGCAGATGGACTTTGTGCAAATGAATGGATTTGTGGGGTTTAATGATGAAGATTTAGAGCTTGAGGACAAGTTCCATTCAAGTGGGAGGGAGTGTTATAATCCAGGGGCCAAATAAGCAAATATGCCAAACTTCACTAAGGAGCAGTTTTTCAACAAACAAATAAGCCAACTGAATCAATTCAGTTAGGAAAATAGAGAGCGGCTTAGTTTAAATAGTTAGAATCACACCTTTTACATGGCATTCGGTTGTGAATCATCTTGAAATCCTGGTTGTTAGAATATGAGATCAGTACCGTAACTTCCATTCTTTTCTCTTCATATCTTCAAATTGAGGGATTCTTTCGTCAATAACTTTTAATTCAATTGGAACCTGGCATTCTCACCCAATTGGCTCCCCAAGCCCAATTACTCTGGGCCCAAAGTCCAAAAAAACCCGCTAAAATTCGAGCGCTCCTTTCCACGCGGGAAATAAATTTCGATGCCAAAACAATCGCGCGTGTAGCTCCAGCTAAGCTCACTGCCACGCTGACAATCCGCACCCATTCCAATCCACCAATCACAATAAACCCTCCCTCCCCCCCTTCCTATATAAACTCTCCCCTCCCCGTACATCACCTCCATCACAGTCTCCATCGTTTCAAGCACAGCACCCAAATCTCACACTCGCTTACATTTCTCCACCGGGAAAACCTCCAATCAATCAGCAAGATGAGTTCCGGCGGCGCTGGTTCCAAGGGCGGCAGGGGAAAGTCGAAGTCCGCCACCTCCGTTTCCCGTTCATCCAAGGCCGGTCTCCAGTTCCCCGTTGGAAGGATCGCTCGTTTCCTCAAGGCCGGGAAGTACGCCGAGCGTGTCGGCGCCGGTGCTCCGGTGTACCTCGCCGCCGTCCTGGAGTACCTAGCAGCTGAGGTGATTTCCGCTTGCTAATCTTCTCCTCCTCCGGCGATTTTGTAAATTGAGATGAATGAACTGTAGCTAGGGTTTCGGATTTGTGAATTGATAGGATAATTATATGTTGTTCTTTCATTAGGGAATTACATTAAATTGTTGATGTTGGACGTGTATAATGGAGGTTTTATGGCCAATTTATGCAGTTAATATGGAGAAGAAACAGAGGAAGAAAGAAGCTGTAATTAGCATCGAATTGGGAGCTTGAAGGGAAGAAATTAGCAAGCAAAATGGAAGCAAAGAAGTTGGGCTAAATTCATATTCTTAAGCCCACTAGTTAGTTTGTAATAACTACTCTTCCTAGTCCAAGATGGATTAGTTAGTTATTTTGGTTGGTAGGGTTTATATTATTTTACTCATTTTTTGAGCTCTATATAAATAGAAAGAGCCAAGTGATGAGAACAACTTTTTGGATCACTTGGAGGAGGGTTTGGACGAAATTCTTCTTCTTCTTCCTTGGGAGCTTGGCCGAGAGCTCTCTCTTGGAAGAAAATAGTAGGTTTTATTTTTCTTGTCTTGGTTTCTTGTAAATTCTTGTACTTTTCTTAGTTCTTAGTTAATGAAATCCTTTCCTTATCTTGTGTTCTTTGTGCATATTATGAGTAGCTAAATTTCTTAGTTGGCTTGGATTGATTCAAGGTTGATTCATAAAGTTGTGAGGATTGATATGCTTAAAAGTGTTCTTGCAAGTTCTTGGTTGATTATTGTATAAACTTAGGCTTTGTGGGTTGAGTTTGATCACCTCAATTCATGCTAAGCTAGAGCTAATTAAAGTAGCACTTTCTTGTAAAAAACAGATAACTGATACAGACTGTAATAGCAGGAAAATAATCAACCGGGTAGGTAGCTGTCTTTAGCAAATACTTGGATGTCTACCTAAATTAGGTCCTCTTTGTATTAATTTAACAATCTAGTAAGTTTAGCAAATACTTGCTTGCTAGTGGGTAATAAGAGAGGATTTTAGGAGTTCAGCAAATACTTGCTCTTATATAACTAATTGAATTGCGGGGATAACTAATTTGTAGCCGAGGATCAACTGAAGAATCAACGAGTTAATCTAAGCCAACTTCCTTCTTCATTATCTAGATTCCTTTCAATTTATTTTAGTGCTTTCAGTATTTATGAGTTTATGTGTGTTTATGTCTTTGTGTTTTTAGTCTCTTTTGTTTAGTAGTTTTTAGTTAAACAAATCTCAAGTTTAGGCGTGGTTGCTAAACCAATTAAATCTTTAGGTCAATCAATAGAATCAAATTGTTCCCTGTGGATCGACCCTGCTTACCCTGTACTAGTTTTATTATTATTGGAGTATTGCAGGTTTTATTTGTGTGAGGTAAACGACGCTCACCAAATTGGCGCCGTTGCCGGGGAGCGGTTGTTGATTTCTGTTGTTTGTTCTACTGATATGTGTGTTAGTTTTTCAGTATATGACCAGGTCTGATAAGCAGGTATTGGAGTTTGATTCTGAAATAGAAAAGACAGCCAAGAAGAATCGGAAGGAAGCTAAGTTGGAAAAGTTGAAGGCTGCAGGGGAACCTCAGTTTGCCCAAATCGAGACCCTTCCAGAGGCAGAAACTGAAGTTAAAACCGATCCTTCTCTAATGGCGAATCCTAATCTTAATGCTGACAATCCCTATATGTGGGAACTTACTGGTCACAGTGAAGAAGACCCCCCTACTCCCATCCAAGTGGCACCAACAGGGAGTCCCATTGAGATTAAGTTAGGCCTTTTGAATGTTCTTCCGAAATTCCATGGAAGGAGCACCGAAGATCCATACAATTTTCTGAATGAGTTCATAAAAATTTGCAAGGTGCAAAAGAGGCCTGAGAATGTCACGGAGGAGCAATTCAAGCTAGTTGCATTTCCATTTAGTTTGACAGGGGCAGCAAACCAATGGCTTTCTAGCTTACCACCAAATTCCATTACTACATGGAATGGTCTCAAGAAGCAATTTCTGGAGTATTATTTTCCCTCCACAAGGACTGAAACGTTGAAGAGAGAGATTTCTAGTATCCATCAAGAGTTTGATGAGCCATTAAGTGCATTTTGGCTTAGGTTTCGAAGGTTGGTGGATAGTTGCCCTAATCATCGCTTTTCGGAGGGACAATTGTTGCAATATTTCTACCAAGGGCTGACTTCGGTGAACAAAGACCTTATGAATTCAGCAAGCAATGGGGGATTTTCCCATCTTCGAGTGAATGAAGCTAGGGAAATTGTCAAGAAATTGATTGATTCCAAGAAGGAATATGACAGAGGTGATGTGAGGATTTTAAAGAAAGTGGTGGATACAAGCTCTTCGGGTGAGGATAAATTCAATGAAAGGATGGATAAATTGGAGAAAATTCTTTCAAAAGTGGTTGATAAAGTTGCTACTCCAAATACAAGCTCTTCTTCTAGCCCTTATGATCGTCCATGTGATACGTGTGGAACATATAGCCATACCACTTTGCAATGTAATTTTGCATTGGAAGAGCCACTTGTTCAAGCGAATACTATGGGGAATTGGAATGAGAGGCAGCCTAGGAGAGATCCTTATTCAGCTACTTACAATCCTGGTTGGAGAGATCATCCAAATTTCAGATGGAGAGATCAAGGAAACCCACCTCAACAAGCCTATGTTCTACCGAATCAAAGAATTCCTCAAGCTTATCCTCAAAATCAGCCACCTCCTCAAGTGAAGTCAATGGATGAGAAGCTAGATTTGATGATGAATATGCTTCAAGATCAGAAAGAGAGTTCTAAGAAAGCCGAGGCTACATTGGACGAGCATACCCGTCAAATTTCTCAATTGACAAATTCTTTGAATGAGCTTCGAATGCAACAACCTGGACTTCCTTCTCAAGTACAAATGAATCCGAGGGAGACAGCAAAACAGATCACTCTCAGAAGTGGAAAAGAAGTTGAGTCACCACCAAAAAAATTTGCAAGCGAGACCAATAAGGATCATCCTCAGCAATCTGGAGCAAACCCTGATTTGCCCAAACAGAGGCTGGTGACAGAAGCTGAAAATCTGGTAGGGGGTAATTTTGAATTAACCAAGGAGGAAACTCCGAGGAAGGTTCTGAATGATCCTCCAGTGAAAATTCTTCCTCCCTTTCCTCGTAGATTAGCAAAGAAAAAAGAAGAAACCATTGATTTCTTGTCTATTTTTGGAAAAATGGATATTAACATTCCTTTGTTGCAGGCAATGAGACTACCACCAGTGAGCAAGTTTTTGAAGGATTTTGTGGCAAGGAAACCACAGAACTCAAGCAAGGTGATAATGAGTGAGTCGGTTTCGGCAGTGCTAAAAAGAGAATTACCTCAAAAATGTAAGGACCCGGGTATGTTTTCTTTACCATGTCATATAGGAGAGGTAAAAATTGAGTCTGCTATGTGTGATTTGGGAGCTTCAATTAATGTTATGCCCTTATCTGTTTATAAGAAATTGATTGGAGCTGAATTGGTAGATACTAGGGTTGTGATTCAATTAGCGGACCGATCTTGTGTATACCCCGAAGGTCTTTTAGAAAATGTTCTTGTCAAGGTCAATGAATTTGTGTATCCCGCTGATTTTTATGTGGTGAAAATGAATCATGATAATGGTGAGAATAATTCTGGAGTTTTGTTAGGTCGGCCTTTCTTAAGGACGGCAAATACTGTTATTAATGTGGGAGATGGAACAATTTGTCTTGATTACTATGGTGACAAATATATTTTCAGCATTGAAGATGCGATGAAAAAACCACTTGATGCTGAAAATATATATGCCATCGATGTAATTGACCCTTTAGTCCAAGATTTTCTTGAGGCTGAGTTCTTGCAGGAAAGAATGGAGATTCCATCATCTACAGGTGCTACAGAGCTGATGGTGCAAGGAAAGAGTGATAAGGAGATTTGTGAGCTGCTGTGTTCTTTATATTCTCAAGAAGAAGTTTTGAGCACTGGAACCACTCTCGATTTGCCCAAACAGAGCCTTGCCGACAGACCACTGCCTTCTGAAATTTCACCACCAGTTTTGGAGCTTAAGGCACTGCCACCAAACCTGAAATATGTGTACCTTGGGGAATCTGAAACTTTGCCAGTTATTGTGAGTACCAAGTTGGAGGAGTCTCAAGAAGAAAAATTGATTGCCTTGTTGACGAAGTACAAGAAAGCAATTGGTTGGACTTTGGCGGATATCACGGGAATTAGCCCTGACATTTGCACACATCATATTTTATTGGAGCGGGAAGCAAAACCTGTTCGAGATCCTCAAAGGAAGCTCAATCCTAACATGAGGGAGGTAGTTCTCAAGGAAATCCTTAAACTTTTATCCTTGGGAATTATTTACCCTATTTCGGATAGCAATTGGGTTAGTCCGGTCCATGTGGTACCCAAGAAGTCCGGTATTCAGGTGGTGCAGAATGAAAAGAATGAGTTGGTTCCTACTCGGCTAGTCACCGGATGGAGGATGTGTATCGATTATAGGAAGCTTAATGCGGCAACTCGGAAAGATCATTTTCCACTTCCTTTCATCGATCAAATGTTGGAGAGATTAGCGGGGAATAAATTCTTTTGTTTCTTGGATGGATATAGTGGATATTTCCAGATATGTGTGAACCCCGAGGATCAGGAAAAAACTACTTTTACATGTCCTTTTGGCACCTATGCTTATAGGAGAATGCCATTTGGATTGTGTAATGCTCCGGGCACTTTTCAAAGATGCATGATGAGTATTTTCTCGGATTTGATTGAATCAAGCATTGAGGTATTCATGGATGATTTTTCAGTGTATGGGAATTCTTTTGAGATGTGCTTGAGTAACTTGGAGCAAGTATTGATTCGATGTGTGAAAAGAAATCTAGTCTTGAACTATGAAAAATGTCATTTCATGGTGGATGAAGGCATAGTTTTGGGGCATGTAATTTCCGAAAAAGGAATTCAAGTTGACAAGGCTAAGGTGGAGACCATAGAACAACTACCTTATCCTACCAATGTCCGGGAGATTCGTGGATTCTTGGGGCATGCTGGATTTTATAGAAGGTTCATCAAGGATTTTGCCAAGATAGCGCAACCATTAACCAAACTTCTTCAAGATGATGTTCCTTTTGAAATGAATGAAGAGCGCAAGCTTTCCTTTGATGTGCTTAAAGAGAAACTCATCTCTGCCCCGATAATGCAACCACCAAATTGGGACATGCCCTTTGAATTGATGTGTGATGCAAGTGATTATGCGGTAGGGGCTGTTTTGGGACAAAAGCTAGGGAAGGAAAGCCATGTGATTTATTATGCTTCTAAGACTTTGAATCCGGCTCAATGCAATTACACCACTACTGAAAAGGAGCTGTTGGCAGTGGTATTTGCTCTTGATAAATTCAGATCTTATTTATTGGGATCAAAGATCATTGTCTACACCGATCATTCGGCGTTGAAATATTTGTTTACAAAGAAGGAATCCAAGCCGAGGTTGATTAGGTGGATTTTGTTGTTACAAGAATTTGATTGGGAGATAAAAGACAAGAAGGGTGCTGAAAATCATGTTGCTGACCACCTGAGTCGGTTGGTAAAACCTGAGGATGCAATCCCAATTCAAGAATTTTTTCCCGAAGAACATTTATATGCTGCCACAGGCCTCGAATTGGCCAAATCGAGCCCTCTTACAGCAGCATTGCATGGGAAATCTGCTCATGATCCATGGTATGCAGATATTGTTAATTTCATCACCACTGGGGAAAGTCCAGAAACCTTCAGCACTGCCCAGAGAATGAAGCTCAAGAGTGAGTGTAAGCATTATATTTGGGATGAGCCATATCTGTGGAAAATCGGCTCGGACCAAATCATTAGGCGATGCGTTCCTGATGAAGAACAAGGTACAATTCTTTTGCATTGTCACTCTTTTGCTTGTGGAGGTCATTTTGGTCCTAAACGTACAGCTCGAAAGGTTCTTGATAGTGGATTTTATTGGCTAACTATTCATAGAGATGCTTACATGTTTTGTAAGAGTTGTGCTAGGTGCCAAATGACAGGAAATATTTCGAAACGTGATGAAATGCCTCAAACTCCCATTATTGTGTGTGAGATATTTGATGTGTGGGGTATGGATTTCATGGGACCTTTTCCTAGTTCATATGGTAATCTTTACATATTACTTGCGGTTGATTATGTCTCAAAATGGGTGGAAGCGAAAGCCACCCGCACTGATGATTCTCAAGTTGTTTCAGGATTCTTGAAATCACATATTTTCAGCAGGTTTGGAGTGCCGCGAGCAATCATTAGTGACCAAGGAACTCATTTCAAAAACCGCACCATTGCAGCCCTTCTTAAGAAATATGGAGTGCATCATAGATTGGCTACTACTTATCATCCTCAGTCCAATGGCCAAGCGGAGGTGTCAAATAGAGAAATGAAGCAAGTTCTAGAAAGGACAGTGAATCCATCTCGGAAGGATTGGAGTAAAAGATTAGATGATGCTCTTTGGGCTTATCGAACCGCTTTCAAAACTCCTATTGGAATGTCCCCTTATAGGCTTGTTTTTGGGAAAATGTGCCATTTGCCAGTGGAGATTGAGCATAAGGCTTATTGGGCTGTGAAGGAGATGAATATGCAACCTCTCAAGTGTGAGGAGGAAAGGAAGTTTCAACTTCAAGAGTTGGAGGAACTCCGTTTGGAATCTTTTGATCAAGCTATGTGGTACAAAGAGCGCGCTAAAATGTGGCATGACAAGAATTTGAGGTCCAAGGAGTTCAAGATTGGCCAGAAAGTACTACTCTTTCAGTCTAGGCTTCGGTTGATGCCCGGGAAACTAAAATCCAAATGGGCTGGTCCCTTTGAAGTGGTCTCTGTTTGGGCAAATGGAGCTGTTGAAATTAAAAGCATGCATACAGAGAAGTCTTTTCTGGTTAACGGTCATCGTCTCAAGCCATTTCACGATGCATCTCAAGTGGTAGTAGTGGAAGAAATTTCACTATGCCATACCTCCAGTACTTGACCGTATGACAAAGTCTAGCCACGGACTGTAAACGCGGGCGCTTATTGGGAGGCAACCCAATTTTTAATTTCATGTTCTTTCTTTTATTAGAATTTTAGTTTTTGGTAATTTACTTTTATGAAGTTAAACTTCTGTTTGGTTTTATTTTATGTGAAATATAATTAATACTAATTTTTGATGCTTTCCATTTTATTGTGCAGGGGTGTGCACAATTCTTCTTTAGGAAGAAAGGAAGAAAAGAAGATGAAGGATTAAGGCAATAGAACTCTCTTTGATGAAGTGCAGTCACTTCGGGCAGATGTGCAATTTTTGCACATGAAACTGGACGCTTTAGCTGCTCAAAATGGACATATTCAGTCTGCCTTAAGTCACCTCTGCACTGCTTGGGTTGCTAGCAATTCACAACAGCATCCACCACAAAACTTAAGTTCCCTAATTCCCTTCTCTATGTTTATGTTTGTTTTATTTTATTCCTAGTTGTTAGTTGGTTTTTTCCCTGTTCCGCTTGACTTGCTTGAGGACCAGCAAGATTTAAGTGTGAGGAGGGTGGTTTAGTGGTCTAGGTGTCTGTTACTTATTTGAATGTTTATGTGTGTTTTATGTGTGTTTGTTGGTCAACAATTCAGCATGATAGGAGTACTGGAATTGACTTTGAAATGGAATAACTGTGCATGTTGAGAGAATTTGAGTAGTAAATAGGATTGCTTGATATCCCCTTGAGAATTTGAGATGATTGACCCCTGAAATTAGTTGCACTTGAATGAACTTGAGATAAATAAGATGAGTTTGAACAAAGCCTAGCAGATAGTAAGGATTGAGCCTAAAGTAGAGCACTCTCTACATCCAACTTGTTTTTGAGAGTTGTGGCAGCTAGGTTAATGCATGATGAGGTGATAAAAGGCAAATTAGGACTAACCCCACATCGTATATATAGCCATCCTTTATATCCCTTAGTGAACCCCTTTGAGCCTAACTTTTTCTTTGCTTTAACCCCTTAAATAAAAAAATAAAAGATTGTATAGTCCGAGCCTTGTTGATATCCTTTTCTTGACCCTATTGTGCATACTCTTGAAGGCTTATGTATTGAATTCATCCATGGTGTAATATTGCATATAAGGCATTCCACAAGTAGGGGTATGGATCTGAATTGTTGTTCTGTAATTATGTTGTGTTTCTCTGGGATTAATTGTGAAAACAGTGCTGTTAAAGAAAAAAAAAAAAAAACAAAACAAGTGCTGTTGAAAGAAAAAAAAAACAAAAAAAAAAAAAAAAAAAAAAAAAAAAAAAAAAAAAAAAAAAAAAAAAAAAAAAAAAAAAAAACAGTGCTGTTGAAAAAAAAAAAAAAAAGAAAAGAGGAAAACAGAGCACTCAGATGTGATATGGGAATTGCCTAGTTGAGATGGATGGTAAATATGTGATGGAGTATGCCTAAGATGTTTTGAATGAACTTAGAGCCCGTAGGATCTTACCATGTTCATACACCCTTAACCCCATTACAACCTAAATAAAAGTCCTTTTTGATCTTCATGTTTTGATTAATGCTGCCACGGTATATATTTGAGTGAAATAACCCTTACTTTTGAGTGGATTGAGTGACAACCGTGAGGAAGTTCATCTTGTCTATTTTGATCGGGTTGAAAACAAGTTTGACTGATGTAGGGGGGATTGATTTGATAGTTTAAAGGGGGATGATACCAATGCTGTTTATGAAAGGAGACTTGATATCATGCATAGTGAACTTTGTTGATGAGCCAATGAAAGGAAATTTGAAGTGCTGAATATTTGACCAAGGTTTTGTATATAATTGTTTCTCTTTTCTGTTTTTTGTTTTCTTTTTTTCTGTTTTCTGTTTTCTGTTTTCTGTTTTAGGTTTATTTCTGTTTGCTTTGTAGAGTGTGTTTAGGAGATTGGGAATTGTGACTGAACAACATGCTTTATGAACATACTTGAGGGCAAGTATGACTCAAGTGTGAGGATTTGATAGGATAATTATATGTTGTTCTTTCATTAGGGAATTACATTAAATTGTTGATGTTGGACGTGTATAATGGAGGTTTTATGGCCAATTTATGCAGTTAATATGGAGAAGAAACAGAGGAAGAAAGAAGCTGTAATTAGCATCGAATTGGGAGCTTGAAGGGAAGAAATTAGCAAGCAAAATGGAAGCAAAGAAGTTGGGCTAAATTCATATTCTTAAGCCCACTAGTTAGTTTGTAATAACTACTCTTCCTAGTCCAAGATGGATTAGTTAGTTATTTTGGTTGGTAGGGTTTATATTATTTTACTCATTTTTTGAGCTCTATATAAATAGAAAGAGCCAAGTGATGAGAACAACTTTTTGGATCACTTGGAGGAGGGTTTGGACGAAATTCTTCTTCTTCTTCCTTGGGAGCTTGGCCGAGAGCTCTCTCTTGGAAGAAAATAGTAGGTTTTATTTTTCTTGTCTTGGTTTCTTGTAAATTCTTGTACTTTTCTTAGTTCTTAGTTAATGAAATCCTTTCCTTATCTTGTGTTCTTTGTGCATATTATGAGTAGCTAAATTTCTTAGTTGGCTTGGATTGATTCAAGGTTGATTCATAAAGTTGTGAGGATTGATATGCTTAAAAGTGTTCTTGCAAGTTCTTGGTTGATTATTGTATAAACTTAGGCTTTGTGGGTTGAGTTTGATCACCTCAATTCATGCTAAGCTAGAGCTAATTAAAGTAGCACTTTCTTGTAAAAAACAGATAACTGATACAGACTGTAATAGCAGGAAAATAATCAACCGGGTAGGTAGCTGTCTTTAGCAAATACTTGGATGTCTACCTAAATTAGGTCCTCTTTGTATTAATTTAACAATCTAGTAAGTTTAGCAAATACTTGCTTGCTAGTGGGTAATAAGAGAGGATTTTAGGAGTTCAGCAAATACTTGCTCTTATATAACTAATTGAATTGCGGGGATAACTAATTTGTAGCCGAGGATCAACTGAAGAATCAACGAGTTAATCTAAGCCAACTTCCTTCTTCATTATCTAGATTCCTTTCAATTTATTTTAGTGCTTTCAGTATTTATGAGTTTATGTGTGTTTATGTCTTTGTGTTTTTAGTCTCTTTTGTTTAGTAGTTTTTAGTTAAACAAATCTCAAGTTTAGGCGTGGTTGCTAAACCAATTAAATCTTTAGGTCAATCAATAGAATCAAATTGTTCCCTGTGGATCGACCCTGCTTACCCTGTACTAGTTTTATTATTATTGGAGTATTGCAGGTTTTATTTGTGTGAGGTAAACGACGCTCACCATGAATTAACCGCGATGAATGTTTTAAATGTGATTTAGGTTTTGGAGTTAGCTGGAAATGCGGCTAGGGACAACAAGAAGAACAGGATCATGCCGAGGCATATCCAGTTGGCGGTGAGGAATGATGAGGAGTTGAGCAAGCTTTTGGGCGCGGTGACGATTGCTAATGGCGGCGTTTTGCCCAACATTCACCAGACTCTCTTGCCAAAGAAAGTAGGCGGCGGGAAGGGCGACATCGGTTCAGCATCTCAGGAGTTTTAGATTCATGCCTTGTTTTGATCTGTTAAGTATATGCGAGGATGTTCCGGACTTGCCTCTTGCTTATGGAGTTTTGTAAAACCCTAGTTATCGGAATTTTGTCACCATACGTCTATTATTAATGAATATTCAAGATTATTTCTGTCTGATTTCAATATTCTGCACAGCATTTCTGTTTTGGTGATTCTGCAATCTAGCAGCCTTGTTCATCGTTTGTAAAAGTACAACTTAACGGCGGCCGGAGAGAACTATCTGTAAACAGCCCATTTTGTGATTCTCTTTGAACAAATGCGTCGTGCAATTTATTTATTAATTATTTAATAATAACATCAATTTTCGTAGATTAATTTTCTTTATAGCGGGGGCAAAGGTCTAAATATAGATGCTCCCTTATCCTATCTCCCACGACGGCTGCCGTATGGCGGCGGTTCCGACGTTCAACCTCGCCGCCGATTTGACGGTTTCTAAACTGTGTCTAGGTTGTGTTTCTTCCTCGAGCCGAAATTGTGTCTAATTTCAATTCGAACTGCTATAAGTTTCTGCTACTAATGTTTGCTGGGTTTTACTGACAGGGACGATGACTTTCGGTGAGCAGAATACGCTGCCGCAGTCCTTTGAGTTGCTGGACAGAGCTTTTGATGCCGGAATCAACTTCTTCGACTCCGCCGAAATGTACATTTAATCCTCCATTTTCTATGTTTTGAGTTATCCGAGTCTAGGGTTTATTTTGTTTGCTGCGTAGTACTTTGGAAAATTGAACTTGTGGTAGTTGCAGGTACCCAGTGCCTCAGCGGGCAGAAACTCAGGGAAGGAGTGAGGAGTATTTTGGGCGGTGGATGAGGGAGCGGAAAATTCCCCGCGACCGCGTTGTATTTGCTACCAAGGTCAGGGTTCTTTGTGTATGTGTTAGCCCAATTTCGAGGTATATGAGGGACTAAAAGCATAATGAAATAATAGTAGGCATTGATGCATTTGGACCTTGGTAGGAGCTTTTAGTTGACAGAAAACAATAGCTGAGATATGAATCTTGTTTGCATTCTTCACCTAATTGAGGTGTTTATAATTTGTGTGTTTTCTTGGATATAGGTCAGCGGGCCATCTGGACAGATGAGTTGGATTCGCAATGGACCTGCAAGTTTGGATGCTTGGAATATATCTGAAGCCATTGACAATAGGTTTGATAATGATGTTAGTTTGTATTTATCTCGTGCAATTCTCAACTTCTGTATATATGCGATTTTGATGTTTTCTTTTCGATTTCATGTATTGATGCAGTTTATTGCGCGTTCAAACTGATCATATTGACCTGTATCAAATCCACTGGCCTGATCGGTTTGTATGTTGATCCCTTCTTTTCTACTGCTATGTTCGTTGGTCAAATGAGTGATATGGATCTATTTTTCATGGGTCCTTGTCGAATTTCTTGCAGTTATGCACCAATGTTTGGAGAAACTGATTATGATCCCAACCGGAATTTTCCATTTGTGAGTTTTGATGAACAGCTAGATGCATTAGGCCGGGCTGTTGAGGAAGGTAAGGTTAGTAAAAATGAACCAAAGGTTCCCTTTGTAATCATCTTATTTCACTTTCATTATCCGATGGATATGTTTCTGAATCTGAACTAACCTGCAGATCCGATACATTGGACTGAGCAATGAAACTCCGTATGGGATAATGAAGTTTCTGGAAGTAGCACGGAATAAATCTCACTATCCAAGGATAGTATCTGTGCAGGTGTGGTTTGGTTCACCCCCTTTGTGACTGAGTTCTGATATGAATTTGCATCTCTATCGATTTTACTTTAGCGCCACATCTGTATTTTAAAGCTAATTTGGGGTTCATTCTGCTTTTCAGAACTCTTACAACTTGCTCTGCCGAAGCTTTGATTTGGGGATGGCTGAATGCTGTCACCACGAGAGGTACTAATTACATGTGCAATGACCTCAACAACCTAGTTTTCCAGTTTATACATGCAGTAGAACCATATTGATAAATTTTATTAAATTTAAACCTATTTCGGGTGATAAACCAAGTCAAGAGAGAGGGTGTACGAATTTTCCTTTTATGTTTAGGGCCATATTTCTTTCGGAATTGCTTATGTTGGTTTAGGTACAAAGGCTTGTTATTATCTTAAAGGAGTCGAACCTATCCATATGAATCCAGTGCTACCTTGTTTATTTTCTTTTTCCTTTTGAATGTATAGGGTCAGTTTGTTGGCATACAGCCCATTGGCAATGGGTATTCTTTCTGGCAAATATTTCTCACACGACAAGGGTCCTGCTGATGCTCGCTTGAATCTTTTCCGAGGTTAACTGTTTTTTTACTAGATAACTGAACCTTGGCTGGACTGCTGTTCATTTTCCTTAGAAACTCGGTGTTTCTTGCTCGTGCAGGAA
Organism: Rubia yunnanensis; assembly: GCA_037428765.1. Lineage (NCBI taxonomy): Eukaryota > Viridiplantae > Streptophyta > Magnoliopsida > Gentianales > Rubiaceae > Rubia > Rubia yunnanensis. Next base: position 1,580,975 of record CM075062.1, read on the forward strand.
GATACGCTGAAGGAGAGTCAAGGTACAACCTGTCAAGAACCAACACAACAAAAGCTACAAAAGTAAGGCAATTCTTGTCCCAAGCTATCTATTCTGTTTTATTCTTCTGCCATTGCAATATTTAGAGGCACTGGATATGGGCATCTTAAAGTGATGATAGGTTTTTAAGGATCATTCGGCCATTATACTCGCATCGCATTCTCATAACAGAATTTTTACTTAATGGTGCAGGAATATCTGGAAATTGCATCAAAATATGATATCAACCCCGTGTCTTTGGCTATTGGTAGGAATAGGATGCCCTCTCCTTTTCTTTCTTGTCACTAGTTTTGTGAGCTTATTCATCCTAATTGCATCATTGCATTTTGTTCTTGGAGTCCTTTGAAATCTACTGTATTTGATTCTTTACCCATCAAGAAGATACCCGTATGATGATTAATATGAAGGGTTGGATTCCCTAGCACCTCCGTCTCAGATGGTTTCAAATTTTCATTTCTTTTCATAAACAAGAAGATACCATGATCATACTGATTCGACATTTTCTCGAGCAGCATTTGTTATGAGACACCCTCTTGTTGCTAGTACTGTGTTTGGAGCGACAAAGCCGTGGCAACTTGAAGAGCTCCTCAATGCCTGTGCGGTCAATCTGAGTCCGGGTATGATTGCAGATATCAACGAGGTTCATTCAAGGTTCCCGAATCCCTGCCCATGATCATCCCTTGTAAGAGCTAGTTTGCATTTCTATCATTTGGAGTAGTTTTAATTCAGCTCAAATCAAGTTAAATCCATTCTATTATTATTATTTGATTGATTTTAGTTCATTTCAGATATAATGAGATAAATAAAACATCTACTCCCTCTGTCGCAGCTCAAACTGCACACTTCACTTTATGTCACTATGTCAGTATTCACAATCCAACTTTGATCACACATTTGAATAAATATATGAAAAATAATATTATCATATGCTATATGGTTGGATTTGTCGTAACAAGTAGATTCTAAATATTAAAATTTTATTTGCAATATCATATTAATAGTCATATATTTCTTGATGAGTCCGTCTCTTGAAAGATGATTTTTCTATAAGTCATGAAAAGATCAAGGTTTAAAGTGCAAATTAGAAGAGATAATGATAAAAAATTTAGATTGTTTGAATTGGATAATAAACTTTATATATACTATATGCTACATAATAAATATTGAATATTATAATAAATATTTAATAAGTGTATGTAAATATGATCCTTTTTTAGTACTTTATTTTTCTCGATAATTGTGTTGTTTTTTTGCAAAATGTGAGGTGGAACGGAGGATTAATTTGGTTATGTGATTAAAGGCAAAAGGTTTCAGTTATTGCTAGCTACTGCTGGGAACCAAGTCAAGCACTGAATGAAAGAGCCAAGTCGGGCGAGCAATTAAATTCATTTCCATTTTCAACTAATAATCCGTACTCAGTCCACAGTTGCATAGGCTTAGGACTAAGTACAGAAGAGATGGGCCTTTTTGTCACCTGATTCTATAAAGTTGACTTATTTCATTTATAACAAATAAATACATAATTGTATGATTAGTTATTGAGTGATAAATTGATTTGAAAGAATATAGGCTTTGGGTCTATCAATCGTACATGTAAGTGTGTGTATATTTCTGCATAAGAGCGACAATTTGAGATCTTAAATTCTAAACCAGTTTGTTTGATTAAATGAGGCCACACATGAGTACCATTTTTCTGAACATTCACACCATATATAAATGTACTTCCTCAGTTTCTCCAGTAGTGACACGCTTACATTAATGAGATGTTTCTTTTATGTTGACACATTTTTTACTTTTGACAAGATTTTTTTAATTTCATTAATTTATTTTACTTTTTACTTTCTACCTTCAATTTTATCTATTCATTTTCTTTTCCTAAATCCAAACATCTAAAAATATGATATCACTATTAGTGAAGGGAGATAACATGTATAAATATTGATTAATCAATTTTGATTTTTTTTATAGTTCCGATCAATCAATCTAAAGTAGTTTATGCGTAAAATTATTATAATCTCACTTTTTCTGGCTGAGAGAAACTTAGGCTGAGTCTAAAAGATAAAAAATGCCTAAATACATTTGAATTGTAAAATGGAATTAATATAAATAACAATTTTTTCGTGTGATAAACTGTAAGATTCTTTATACGGTAACTTTTATATTTTTAAAAGAGAAATTCTCAGGAAAAATGGTCTTTCCATACGCTTATGGACAATCTACAAGGACTTTACCGTTAATGTTGTAATTTTTTATAAAATTTAAATATTGTATTAAATAAGTTTAAACAAGTAAAAATATATGTTTGAAGGTGAATATATAAAAATATGAGTTCATCTCTTGAAAGACAGTCAAAGTTTAATGTGTGAATTAAAAGAAACGAAGATAAAATTTTTGGGCTTTATAACTACTACATGCTGCATAATAAAATTTTAATATTGCAACTAAGACATTTTCTCTTTCATTATTTTAATTAAATTCCATTTTCCATAAACCTATGAAAATATGGTCTTTTCCAAGACTTTGCCTAAAAATATATGATATAAAAAATATTTTCAAAAATTATAAATTTCGTAGTATCTAATTTAACAAATACAGGATATAAGGTAAAAATTAAGTGATATGTCAATAAGTTTATGGATATATTGCATGCTTCTCATGCTCTTTTCAAAATATCAACTTTTTATGAGTTTTAATTATGGCAAAGTCTTGGGAAAGACGGTCTTTCCATAGGCTTATGGAAAGACGGGGTTTGATTAGAATAATAAAAGGTAAAAGGTCTTAGTTGCAATAATAAAGTTTTAATATGAAATATGTAGTAGTTATAAAATTTATAACCCGATTCATGCAACCCGAAAATTTTATTTTAATTTCTTCTAATTTACACTTTAAACCTTGGTCTTTCCATAACTTATGGAAAGACCGTCTTTTAAGAGACGGACTCTTTAATTATTTATTATTAAATATTAAATATTTTTTAGTTAATTGTTTAAAATTTAAAATATACATAATATATACGGTGAATTCAAGACTTTGCACAGATTTTGTAAATTTCATTTTAACCTCCCACTTTTAAGTAAAATCAGACAAATAAAACCAAAGTTTAAATGCTAATTTGATTTCAAATTTAACCTATTTTATTGGGTAAAATATTGGGAAAGATTGTTTTTCCATAACCTTATGAAATTACGGGTCTAACTAGAATAATAGAAAGGTAAAAAAAATTAGTTGTAATTTTAAAATTTTATTATGTAACATATCGTAATTATAAAATTTATAATTCCATTAATGCAATCTAAAATTTTATTTTTATTTTCCTAATTTACATTTTATGACAAAGTTACGAAAACATTGATTCATTTTCTTGGCCACTGGTCGGCCTTTAACACAACAATTACGAAACCGCCACCTTTGCAGCTCATCATATCATGACCCCCAGAAAAAATAACAAAAATTAGTTACTTACCAAAACCTTCTTTCTTCATCTTCTTCCCACTTGCCACTCCTTTCCTTCACATTTCCCGGCCCGCCGGACCGGACCCCGGAACCGCCCATCCCGGCCGCTTCCGATCCCCAAATTCAACCTAGGGTTTTACTCAATTACACTCACAAATCCACTCACTCTCCCGCAATTGGTATCCAATCTCCGTTCTCAAGCTTCTCTGATCCGATTACCTTTGATTCATAGAGAACCGCTTGTGGTAGGTTTAGGTTTGATTGGTTGATGGGTTCGAAGCCATGGCTCCATCCGGCTCCGACCTATCGCGCACTCGAGAGCTTCTGGCCCACCGACGATGACGCGCCGGGCCCGCGGTGCGGCCACTCGCTCACCGCCGTCGCCGCCACTAAAGCTCATGGCCCCCGCCTCATTCTCTTCGGCGGGGCCACCGCGATAGAGGGCGCCAATGGTGGCGCCTCCGGCATCCGTATGTTTTGTTTAATTTTATCCTTTTTTTCGCGCGAAAGATTAGTGTTTTTACCGACCTGCTTAATTGTTTTGACTGTGGTTTTTTTTATACCAGGGTTGGATGGAGTAACCAATTCTGTTCATTCATATGATGTTCTTACTAGGAAATGGTGCAGGCATGTAATTCTCTTATGTTTTTTTAGTGGCGTGATATTGCGGGGGTTGTTTGGTTTATGATTAGCTGGTTTGTATTTGATTCTTAGACTTCGGCCAGCTGGTGAACCGCCTTCTCCTAGAGCCGCCCACGCTGCGGCAGCAGTGGGTACCATGGTTGTGTTTCAGGTGATTTGAATTTTGATGATGAAGTAGTTGTTTGAATTAGAGTGAAATATCTGTTTCGTTTGGAAGGTAGACATAAGTTTGATGATGGGTTCCTTTAGGGTGGGATAGGTCCTGCTGGGCATTCGACGGATGACTTGTATGTTCTTGATCTGACCAACGATAAGTTCAAGTGGCACAGGTGATTTTCTGGAAAGTAATTGAAGGAATGTTACTTTTTCTCACTTTTCAGAGAGTTTGAATTTGATTTGGTGAAATTGTTTTAAGTGTAGAGTTGTAGTTCAGGGACCGGGTCCTGGGCCACGTTACGGACATGTCATGGATTTGGTTGCCCAAAGATTCCTTGTAACTGTTACTGGCAATGATGGTAAGGACTTTTTTTTTCTGGTTTCAATGGTTGATGTTGATATTATGAAATTGTTGTGGTAGTGTAGTGCCTGAGTTTACGAGTTGTCTCGAACTTGTTTCAATGCCACCAATACTAAATGCCACTCGACTTGTGACTGCACCTTCAATGCCACTCGACTTGTTTGTCCATGTCATTACGTGTTTTATTTTTTGTCTTTTTGTTATGTTTTGTCATTCAAGATTAAACTCTTTGCAGGAAAAAGGGTGTTGTCAGATGCTTGGGCTTTGGATACTGCTCAAAAACCTTATGTATGGCAAAGGCTTAATCCTGAAGGTGACAAGCCATCTGCTAGAATGTATGTACGCATCCTTCAATAGTTTCCCTGTGTCCTTTTCCCTCTGTGTGTGTGTATTTATATGTATGAGCTTCAGTACCTACGTAAAGCGAAAGTTAGTTTAAAGGTTTTTCAATTTTTTTTATTTAGTTTAAAAAATTGAAACCTGCGGTTATTCAGCTGCAGGTTTATCTTTGGAACACCTTAAATTTTGTAAGGGTTTATTTAATGTTTGGATCTTATTTACTTTCTATTTCTGAATTTTATCTGGTCCCAAATCCTTGATTACCTTTTCATCTTTTTATAACTTACTTGAATATGACTGTGCATCAATGATTTGATTCTTGATAGGTATGCTACAGCTAGTGCACGGTCTGATGGCATGTTTTTGCTTTGTGGAGGGAGAGATGCTTCTGGAACTGTAAGATGAAAGTTGGAACTGTCTTTTCGGTGTTTTATAGTGTGAATACGTTCCAATTAATGGAAACAACTGACAAGGCTTGCATTTACTTGAGCATATATAAAATTGTCTTGTACTCGAGAAAGAACCTGTGGAGCAACAATAAACCTTTTTCAGTTTTCATTTTACTGGGACCAGTGATGAATAGGCTTCAAGATGTTTTGCTCACCATTAATTCATTCTCATTTCTATTAAGTTGGCATTGATTTAAGATCCTCGGTTCTAGTATCTTAAGAAGTCTGACCTGTGGTCAGGAATACTACTGTTCTATACCCTGCTTATCAACGAGGACTAGTACTGCTTGGCAAGAATTCATTTGCTATGGTTTATTTGTAGAAGTTGCCACATCAGTTTAAGGCCTCTCCGTGGCTTGCTTTCGTAGTATTCGTAAGATAAACTGGTGTTTAAATCTGCTTATTACATGTACCATTGAAGGCTCTTGGAGATGCTTATGGATTGCTGATGCATAGAAATGGTCAATGGGAGTGGACTCTTGCACCTGGTGTGTCACCTTCACCTAGGTATCAACATGCTGCGGTAAGTGTAGGCTGTTTAAAGAAGTGCTAGTCAATAATGTGTACTGCAAATCTTTCTCTTCCTCTGCGTTCTTTTCTGAATCTATCCCTTAGTTAAATCAATACATTTGGCCGTCAGGTTTTTGTTGGTGCTAGATTGCATGTAACTGGAGGTGTTCTTAGAGGTGGGCGTGGAGTTGAAGGTGAAGCTGCTGCTGCAGGTTGGTCAGATATTTTGCTTTCAGAATCAAGCTATGAAAATAAAATTCCTATCTATTTGGTACTTACTGTGACTTTATTGTGATTTATATTGGTAGTGTTGGATACTGCTGCTGGAGTTTGGTTAGACCGAAATGGTTTAGTCAATCCTTCAAAGGGTGCCAAGGGCACGGAATATGATCCCTCACTGGAGCTGATGCGACGGTGTCGTCATGCAGCTGCATCTGTTGGTGTTCGAATATATGTTTATGGTGGTCTTAGAGGAGGTAACTATGAGTAGCTATAACTGAAACTTTGTGTGAACCGAATGACAGCAACTCCGCTAATTTGTGATGCATCAACTATGTGCTGGGACATGAAATTTACATATGTGGTGTGATTGCTGATTGTTAAGTTAAACCAGGCTCCCAGTGCCTGCAAAAAATTGTGTGCCATGTGAGGTCAAATGGTAGTTGTCTGTTTACTGTAATTGTAGAACTGGATGTTAGTTGGGCTTTCAGTTTGCCTTACCTTTACAAGTTGCCATTACTGTTTGGTTTTGTGAAAGATGGAATGGCAAAGATACAAGGAGCATTCCTTGCAGTGCTGATATAAATCGTGAGATGGCTTTTGTCAATCCCCATTACAAAACAAAGAATTTTTAGCCCGGTTTTTTATGATGATTCTTGTTAATGCCGCCTAGGGATATAATCCCTCCGTCCCAGAATAAATGACACACTTTCTATTTTCGTCCGTCCCACATAAAATGGCACACTTTAATTCTTACCCAAAATGGTAAAGAATATATTGTAAAATTCCTACAATATCCTATTTAATTTCAACAACTTTATGATTGGGTTCACCTTTTCCCCAAAATATCCCTACTTTTTTTCACAATTATTCTGTCACCTCGTCTTGCATAAAATACCGAGCCAAGTTTTAACGTGCCATTTATTCCGGATGGAGGGATATATCTTTACTGGAAATGTCATTTGCCAACCGGTGATGCTTTGATGAGATGGTAGCAAACCCCAATACATATAGAGTGCTTATTGTTAGGATGAGAACTCGTGTTGGATGTTGGATAACTTTTTGTTATCCGGAACTTATTCTCTTATTTGTTCAGGTTCTTAATCTGAGCTATTTGTATATGTGTTTTCATTGCTTCGCGCAGACACCCTGTTAGATGATTTTCTAGTTGCCGAGAATTCTCCATCTCCATCTGATAATCTGGACAGTCCAAGTTCAAACGCTAATTCAACTCTTCTAGCACCTGTTATAGATACGAATGGGGATGCTGAAGTCCCTGCATTTGGCCATTTAAGGTTTTATCCTAGGCTTGACTTGTTATTCTTGTTTTAAGAGATTTGTGCAGCATTTTCCTTACCCTTCAAGCTTTCTACAGTATGGACAAGCATTCGATGGATAAGTTAGCAGAGGCTTCTGCTGCTGAAGCAGAGGCTGCTAGTGCTGTCTGGAACGTTTCACCAACAGCATCCTCAAATTCAGAAGAAACACCAATGTCAGATGACAATTCCCAAGCTGCTGATACATCAGAGGGTAGTGAATATGAGGCTGATGTTCGGCTTCACTATAGAGCTGTATGTCCTTAGCCATCTATACTTTTATTTACAATTTACCTTGCTGAGTGATACTGATAAGCTGGTTTTGCTTCTACAGGTTGTGGTGGCAAAAGAGAATGTGGGTAGCTTAGGGGGAATGGTCAGACAGTTGTCCTTGGATCAATTTGAGAATGAGAGTAGAAGAATGATCACGCCACAGACTGAATTGTCAAATCCAACCAAAAAGTACACCAGGCAAAAGTCTCCTCAAGGATTGCATAAGAAGGTAAGCTTTACAAATTCCAACTTGACCCTTGTATTATAAACAGCATGAAGTAGTACACTATCATTACTCTCACTCCATCGTTTATGTCACTGCAGGTCATATCAACTCTGCTGCGGGCCCGAAACTGGAAAGCTCCTACTCACAGAAAGTTCTTTCTGGATTCTTATGAAGTTGGTGAGCTTTGTTTTGCTGCTGAGCAGATTTTCATGCATGAGCCAACAGTCCTCCAACTCAAAGCTCCTGTCAAAGTCTTTGGCGATCTTCATGGGCAGTTTGGTGATTTGATGAGGCTTTTTGATGAATATGGGTTCCCTTCTACTGCAGGGGACATAACGTAAGCTAATCTGAAATTGATCCCTTTTGGTGAGAATGTTTTTGTCAATACTAACGTCATTTATTGATTCACTCCAACCGTATAGTGTGTGGCTTAGCTCTCTGGTCTGTGTTGTCTGTGGTTTTGTATGGCATTTAGGTTGCATGGCAGTTTTATTTTGCCAAGCAGCTAAGATTTTTACCACACAGAGAACAATTGGTCTATTTGATGCTTGGTACTCGTTTTGAAATTGATCACTTAGATGATAATTTTTCTTAGGCTTCAATTGATATTTCTAGTCTACCTGTCCACTTATGATTTGAAGAATTCACTGTCCTTGTTATATTGACCTCAATTTGGATTTATCTTTCAGCTATATTGATTATCTTTTCCTGGGAGATTATGTTGATAGAGGGCAACACAGCTTGGAGACCATCACCTTGTTACTAGCATTGAAGGCAAGCTATCTATCATTAATGATTATTTACCCCTAACCCATTCCTTTCTATTGTAGCATATGCTTCATGTGATTACTTGTTTGTCTGCCAGATCGAATATCCTGATAATGTTCACTTGATACGTGGGAATCACGAGGCTGCCGATATAAATGCACTTTTTGGTTTTCGCATTGAATGCATTGAGAGAATGGTATGCTCAACTTTGTGACGTTATTGTATGTCAACATTCCAAGGTATTAAAAGCTTATTTCCTATAGGGAGAGAGTGATGGGATATGGGCTTGGACACGTTTCAATCAGCTTTTCAACTATCTTCCACTAGCTGCATTGATTGAGAAGAAAATCATCTGCATGCACGGAGGCATAGGGAGGTCAATAAACTCAGTGGAACAGATTGAGAAAATAGAGAGGCCCATAACAATGGATGCTGGATCTGTAGTTTTAATGGATTTGTTATGGTATATAGTCCTAAATGTGTGGTGTGATATAGCTTTCATTGTTTTTCTTTTTTCTCTTTTGTTCTCACGGTTTCTATGCAGGTCTGATCCCACAGAAAATGACAGTGTTGAGGGCCTTAGACCAAATGCAAGAGGGCCTGGTCTTGTTACTTTTGGGGTATGCCAATTCTAAGTCTTTCTTTACAAGTAAAAATGTAGTTGATAGAAGCAAATCGGCTAGCTTGTTTTTTCCCCGGACTCTAAGCTCGAAGCCTGTGGGCTGCTGCTTATTATTTTAGAGTTTAAAAGGCGCTTAACTATATATTAACTATAGCCAAGTACCTATACTACTGTGACTAGTAAATTCTTGTTTTAAAGTTTTTCATGCTTACATTTTGGCCTTGAAATTGATGGAATTTATATTGCTGCAGCCTGATCGAGTAACAGACTTCTGTAAGAGGAACAAGCTTCAACTTATCATAAGAGCTCACGAATGTGTGATGGATGGATTTGAGCGGTTTGCCCAGGGGCAGTTGATTACTCTTTTCTCCGCCACCAACTACTGTGGTACATTTCTTCGTACTTATTAAGTTCGGTTTCTTTGGTGATGGGTCATCTCTGTCTAATTCAGAGAATAATACAGGAACGGCAAACAACGCCGGGGCTATACTGGTGGTTGGCAGGGGACTGGTCATAGTTCCCAAACTCATCCATCCCTTGCCTCCTCCACTTCAATCTCCCGAGACATCTCCAGAACGCATGACCGAGGAAACCTGGATGCAGGTAAATCATCTTTTATCCTGTTTGCAACCTTTTTAGTCGGCCATTTGATGCTAATGTTACGCGTACACAAATCTTACCCCCGTGATTTCCGCAGGAGCTCAATATTCAAAGGCCGCCTACTCCTACAAGAGGGCGGCCTCAACCTGATCATGACCGAAGTTCTCTAGCCTATATTTGAATGTTTGATCGGATAGGTGGGAATCCTAACGTATGGCGCGATATCTAAATTAGAAGGATGAAAAGCAGAAGTACACAGGTTTGGTAAATTGACTGTAATATATGCGTACGAGGGCTTAGAGATTCGAGTGGTGAATGATCTTAGATGCCGATTTCTGCATGTTCTCCAGTCATCTGCCCATATAGAGAAGATGATTGTGAATTTGGGATGCATTTTACTTTTTCTTCCTATTTTTTCTTGTGAGTAATAGAGCTTGTGTGTGCTGTAATATAGAAAGTTTTGTAATCATATACTAGTATTCTTTAGTCTTTAACATCTGTAGAGAAAATAAAGCTGGTGATTATTTTTGAGTTAAGCTAATAAGGTTGATAGATTTGTGTTCAATCAATTTTTATTTTGTTTTTGCGTTCCTTTCTTTTTCCAACATCCACTAGATAAAAGAACGGTAAAATGCGTATAATTGGCTATAGATTGGTTGGTATTTTCTCTACTACTTTAGGCGAAACATATAATGGGTAAGAAAAGCTTGTTTATTTCGACTGTAGGGGTTAGAAATTTTTTGATAGGAAATCGCCAGGTTCAGCTAAAACATTTGATTCATTTGATACCAAAAAAAAAAAACACTAAACAGTAAACAAATACTCCTTTAAGCTAGACAGTTATCATCAGTTCCGTTAAACTAAACTCATCAGTTCAAAAATCTCATCAGTTCCTTTAAACAACAATCCAAATGAACAGAACGAAAATCTCATCAGTTCCTTTAAACAACAATCCAAATGAACAGAACGAAAATCTCATCAGTTCCTTTGAACTAGACAATTATGTTCATAACATCAGTTTCTTAATTATCATCGAAATTCCAACCAATCAAAAACAATCCAAACAATTACAATATCGAAGACCCAATAAAAAGCAATCCCACCAATTACAATAAATCAATCCTGCAAAGGATCCCGATTCTATGAACCTCAATCAATTCATGGGAGGAAAAATACGGGAGTAAGGAGAAAGAACAGCCTCCTGAACATAACCTTTAGAAGAAGCATCAGAACTAGGCGCCCACCGTATCTCGCTCATATTCGGCGTCTCCACAAAAACCATCGCAAACTCCCCCACCTTCTCCACCTTCCCCCGTTTCCCAGCCCTCAGCAACAAGCTATTCCGGCTGTACGAAAAGATCCCGTTGCGAAGAATCAGTATGTCTCCAGCCTCAAACGCATCGCACTGATCTCCCCAGAACTGAAAGTGCACCGCCGCTGTCTCATCCGCCACCAGCGCCAAGCAAGTCTTCTGCTGCCCTTCCATTCCCGCCGCCCCCTTCTCCAGCAATATGAAGCGGCTGTTTACGTTGTTTTGTGCCGCCGGAACCAGATCTTTAAGTTTCTGCATTGTTGCTTTCTCTCAGTCAATTTGTCGAACACCTGGCGAGCGGAAAAGAAACAAACAGCCACAATTTCATTATCCTACGATATGATTCTTCCGTTCATAAAACCGGAGTGCATTAAATTAACAAAAGTCATAGATTGATGACGACAATTCGAAAGAGAAAAGTCTACCTGTGAATTTGCAGGAGAATTTCTAATTCCGGCGAAACCTACAACCTCAGAAAAGTAAGAAAGGCAGGAAAGAAGAACCTTCAGATTCTAACTTTGAATACTGATAATGGAACTTTCACAAGACAATGAGATATTAATCAAATAAGAAAAGTATTAAATGATTGAAATAGATAGATCAAAAGGGCTTTTGATTTCATTGAGTGGAGACCAAAACCAGCAAAAGGATTAAAAACAGGGAACAATTCTTGACCATATCCACAAAGCCGTACTACAATACCACTACTAGATACTAATCTATTCCGCCCTAGAACTCCTGAGACATGGATCCAATCTCTTTCCCTTCCTTCGCCGCCTTCTTCGGTAGCAGTGTCGAGTGGATGTTAGGAAGAACACCGCCATTCGCAATGGTTACGGAGCCCAACAGCTTGCTCAGCTCCTCGTCGTTCCTCACAGCCAACTGAATATGCCTCGGGATAATCCTGCTCTTCTTGTTGTCCCTCGCGGCATTTCCGGCGAGCTCCAAAACCTAATTTCAAAAAAATCACAAAAATCCCCAAATCAGATCCATAACAACAAACTGGTAGCAATAATTGAAAGGGGGTGAAATTGAAACTCAATTTATACCTCGGCGGCGAGATATTCGAGGACGGCGGAGAGATAGACCGGTGATCCGGACCCCACGCGCTGAGCGTATCGTCCTTTCTTCAGAAAACGGGCGATTCTGCCGACGGGGAACTGTAGGCCGGCTTTTGCGGATTTGGAAACCGATTTGGTGGCTTTCGGCTTGCCTCTGCCGGCGCCGGCGGATTTGGTTGCTCCGGTGGAACTCATTTCAGGAGATTGATGGAAGAAATTCGATGGTATGCAAATGGGGGAAATGGAGAAGTGATTTTGGATGTTGTGCTTCTGGAGTGGGTTTATATAGGCGAGCGCGTGGGTTTGTTTCTCGGTTTTGATTGGTTGGTTCATTTTCGCGCGGATTGCCAACGTGGAATTTTTCTTTGAATTTGGTTTTCTTTTACTCTTTTGGATTGCCAGCGTGGATCATCTTCGTGTGCTGATTGGTTGGTTTAAATTCAATCGGATTGCCAGCGGGAAAGGCGGGATTGTGTAGCGGGCATTTCTCTTTTTCAAATTTTAGGCGCTGCTTTTTCGATTTTCATTTTCGGGTCTTAATTTCAAATGTTTACTACCGCCTAAATGAAAATTTTTTACTAGAGTTTCCAAATTTTATTACTTTCGGAGAACGGAGTAATTAGTAATTTATCAGCCCTGTATTATATTCTTCTATTTTTCTTTTTCGATATGTTCAGAATTTGATCAAGTAAATGAGAAATGTTTAATATTGTAAAGGTATTGGAATAACAAATTGAAATTGAGAGCCTTTTTGCAACAAGAGTCTTGTAGGAATCACAAATTGACATAAATTTGAGTTTTTGTTTATGAATAGTAAGAATTTGAAATTTATATTCCTCAAACTCATCCTTCTTGTTTTTTATCCTTTTAAAATTATTGTTATTAGCTCCTTATTTGTTGTGGACTAAGTTATAAATTGATATATGGTGATTTTTGCATAATACCAATTGTCTGAGGTTATACAAAAGTTAGTGACTACGTATATGGCTACAAAGTTGAAGTGAGCTTAGTTGACGTATATTTTGCTATTTAGTCCATAACTTATTTGTCTCCATTGATCGCATTTACGCGATAATATAGATGCACATTAGGAGTATGTTAGAGTCCCGTATTAATTGTGAATTGTGGTTAAACTCAACATATAAGGTCAAATATCATCTCTACCAAGTTATATTTTAAATCACAATTATAATAATTATAACATTTAATCTGTCTTAACTTCTCTTGAGAAGTCATAACTATATTCTAGCTATGTATATGAATCAATAATATAAATAGAAAGTGCTTATAAAATCATCTTTTCTTTCATAAATGTAAAAAATATATCATTAGTGTGGATATAATCCTTTTTTGTCTTCACTCTTGAGTTTTAGTCAGCAACCGTCATGCTAGTTCCACGTGAAAAGATCAAAATGCTCCCTTAACTAAAAAAGAGGTATTGTGAGGATTGCAAAATATCGGTTTCACTCATTCCTTACCATTTTGAGGAATAGGTCCTAAGAACTTCAAACCTTGAACTCTCAAATCTCATTTCATCACGTCGCCCTTACTTGCCAACTACTCTATTGATGAAGACTTTGGCGTTGCTGAGCTTTGTGTGTCGAGTGTCAAGCCATACAATCAAGATTCCCGACTTTGGAGTCTTGAGGATCCTCGTGCTTGTTATGGATCCATGCAATTTCGTCGTCGGTACCATTCACGCACATGTCATCAAAACCGATCTTAACCACATGATTGCTACGTTGGGAAATATATTTAGATTTGAGGTGAGCATCATGGAATTCTACCTCGAAATATTCTTATTCATCGTAAGGAGGGGCCCATGACATTCCGGCTCTAACAAAAAGTGAAATGACAGAAATACCTTTTCAAAAAGAAAAATTGATTTCTCTCCGAGCCCCACAGCACATGGTCGTTCTCCACTGGAGCACCTCCAGTTCGACGCCTTCAACAACCCCCCGCTGCCGCCTTCCCTCAGCCCCGCCCTTACCTGCCGTTTCCCGGAGACCCATGCCCGAACCTAGCCTCGATCTTCTTCCTCCCTCCCACCCGCCGCAACTTTCCGTCTACCACCAGCTAGCCCGCTGCCACCATATCCAAGCCAGCCCATTTCCCTAGCAACCCGAAAATGACTCGAATTGAATGAGTCAAACCCGACCCACCGTAGCCTCATCAGTGTTCACACTAGCATGTTTAATTCATCACTCGAATCTGTCACACATACACCCTTCCTCCGTCTCAAATCAGCCATCAAGCACCTCTAACTCATCATTCATGGTGGCCGGAGTGATGCAGCGGCATCATATGGTCAACGCCATTTTCGAGTTCCTACAATTTAGGGTTAGGGTTAGAGTTTTTTATTTTGTTATTCTAGTTGGTTTTGGTTAAGTCTATTTTCCTTTTTCTAGTTAGTTTTGGTAAAGTATGCTCTTCCTATTCAGATTGTTATTAGGATTGAGAGTGTTATTTATAGTTATATTCTTTTGCTTTGTAATTCAGATTTGATAATAAGAAACTGAGATATTCTTCTCTTCTCTTGAGTCAATTTGATTAAATTCATCATATGAAGAAGCAGGTCTCTAGAGATTTGTTTGAATCCCTAGATCGAGCTGAAGTCATGTTCGTACGTTGTGCCAGGTTGGTATCAGAGCAATAACACTTGCGGCATGGCAAGACCTCGACGTGATCCACCGCAATCTGAAGCGGAAATCACGCGTCAAACCCTCGCTCACATTCAAAACCATATTCAACAACTTGTCATAGCAATGCAAGCTTTAACCATGCAGCAAGCACCACCACCACCGCCGGAACAACAGGATGAGCATCACGATCACACCGATGACGGCAAAAACTCTTTTGCTAGAGGAGGCGCAAACTGTATTGTGCCGCAAGAAGATGATTGAAGTTGGGAGCAGGGTTTCATATTCAAAATCCCTGAGTTCCATGGTGGCCCGACCGCTGAGTAATTGCTTGATTGGATAGTTACAGTTGAAGAAATCATGGAATTCAAGTGTGTTCCATTGGAGCGTCGTGTCCCCGTTATAGCGATGCATTTTTGCACGTTCCATTGGAGCCTTGTGTTCCCGTTATAGCGATGCATTTTTGCAACATAGTTGCAGCTTGGTGGAACCAAACCAAGCCTTCACATGTTCGTTTGGGAAAACCAAAAATTATGTTGTGGGACAAATTGAAGAAATATCTATGCAGGACCTTTCTACCATTCAACTACGACCAAATCACGTGTCTAACGTTTGCAAAACTTGCGACAAGGAAATCGGTCCGTAGAAGAATATGCCACTGATTTTTTTTGCTCCTCACACATATTGATCTTCAGGATTTGGAAAGTCAAGTTGTGGCTAGGTTCATCGGTGGTTTACGCCAACAAATTCAGCACATGCTGAGTCTTTTCCACCCTCTCACCATGGCCGAAGCACATCAGCAAGCGTTAACGGGCAAAGCGCAAACTAAGATCAATTTTGCACCGTGGTGTTTTTTGCGACAACCATGACATTCTCCTACAACAAATGCCCTTCCAGTTGGACCTGAACCCATTCTCGCCATGCCCTAAACATCCATTGTCCCAGACTCCCAGCTGAATCTCCTCGTCCCAATCGACCGAATACTTTACGTTGTTTTTCTTGTGGTGAACCAGGCCATCGATAATTTGCTTGCCTGACACGCAACCGCGGGGGTTTGTTACTTGATGTTTCAGGGCGTGATGTCGAACTTGAATATGGATATGATCCCGACAAGTCACCGAAAGAATTAGAAGCTGACACGGGGGTGCCATTAATGTTGTGAAGATCTTGCCTCGCTCCTCTAGCCCCTGTTGATTTTCCCCAGCGTAATGCTTGTTCTAATCCTGTTGCATGATTGGAGGCAAGGTTCACACATTTATCATCGACTCTGGTAGTTTGTTAAGGAAATAGAAACCATTTCCTTGTAGGAAAGGTTATGGATGTTAGTTACCTTATAGAATTAGTTATAGATGATAGTTTCCTTATAGACTTAGAATTATATTCCTGTTAGACTTTGATTTGTTGTAAGCCTATATATTGTAATCATCATCATTGATGAGATGTGTCATTGATTAATATCAGTGCACCATAATAAAGTCATTTATATTTTATCATGGTATCAGAGCCTAAAATCCTGAAACCCTACAAGAAAATTCCGCTGCCATTTTTCCCGAGCTCCTACTGCCGCCAACAACAGTGCGTTCCTCCACGCGCTGCCGCCGTGCCACCGTTGAAGCTCGTCGTTTATCGACCACAGCCGTCGTGACCTAGCGGCCGCCATATGCTACTATTACCGACTTGCACGCGCCGTCTGTTACCCTTACCGACTCGCACACGCTGCCGTCGATCTCCACGCGTCGCTGCACCGATCTCCATGCATCGTCGCTCGTTCAACGTGCCGGTGTGTCTTGCCGATCTGATCTGCTGCCGGTTATTGTACCTGCTACTGATATGTACCTTACTTTACACTATGTCTGCCTCCGGAAGCAATCCCAAAGATCAAGCCCGTACTGATGTTGGTTTTGAGGCTACTGCGCTTCAGAACATTAATAGCCATGAGGTAATTATGACTTTACTGAAACAGTTGCAGTTGCAACCTGGCCCTAAGATACTTATACTTGTTGGTCGTTTGTCGACTGACCCCTACTTCATTGGCACTTCCGACGGACCTGGTTTGGTTATTGCACCCACCATCCCGAAGGGTCAAGAGAATTACCTTGAATGGTCTCCTACAAATACTGCTCTACCAGCTGCTACTGTTACGGTTGTTACTGCTACTTTTACCCCTATTTAGATTTTTTTTAAAATGTTTTATTGATTAGCAATTTCATAATCTTCTTTGCAAGTTGGACATTCTTGTCATCATGCTCCAACTTGAGGGAGGGTGTTAAGGAAATAGAAACCCTTTCCTTGTAGGAAAGGTTATGGATGTTAGTTACCTTATAGAATTAGTTATAGATGATAGTTTCCTTATAGACTTAGAATTATATTCCTGTTAGACTTTGATTTGTTGTAAGCCTATATATTGTAATCATCATCATTGATGAGATGTGTCATTGATTAATATCAGTGCACCATAATAAAGTCATTTATATTTTATCATAGTTGCAAAAATGTTATCGCATATGAGGCGGTCCAAAAATTGTTACTCAAGGATGAAGAACACCCCAATCCGTACAACCTATCATGGTTGCAGGAAAACAGTGAGGTGCGTGTCACGTACGCGTCGTTCTTTGGATGCATTTTCCATCGGGGATTCATATCGAGACCAAGTTTATTGCGACATTGTGTCGATGGATGCGTGTCACCTTCTTCTTGGTAGTCTGTGGGAATTCGATCGCAAGTACAACATGATGGTTTTCTAAACACATACAACTTCCAAGTTCAACAATCGTCACATGGAACGCTTTGTAAACACATATTTGGTTTCTTACGCGTATTTTTGGCCTTCGCTTCGTCGTGACGTGGAACGCTTTGTTGAGCGTTGTATCACTTGTCAAACTTCTAAGGGTCAAGCATAGAATGCATGTCTGTATCTTCCTTTGCCTATTCCGAAACAACCTTGGACCGATGTTAGTATGGATTTTGTGTTGGGGCTTCCACGTACTTAGAAGGGATATGACTCCATATTTGTGGTGGTCGATCGTTTTTCCAAGATGGTGCATTTCATTCCCTGTAAACGTACTACTGGCGCTGTCCAGGTTGCTTATTTATATTTTAGGGAGATTTATCGTCTATATGGTTTGCCGTTGTCCATTGTTTCCGACCGGGATTCCCATTTTCTTGGACATTTTTGGAGGTCCTTGTGGAAACTCCTTGACACGAGTCTTGATATGAGTTATGCGTATCACCCTCAGTTAGATGGGCAAACCGAGGTTACTAATCGTTCTTTGGGTAACCTATTGCGATGTTTGGTTGGTTTGTCTATTAAGTCGTGGGATTCTAAGCTTGCGCAGACTGAATTTGCTCACAACTATGCTCTCAATCAGAGCACTAGGTTTAATCATTTTTCAAGTTATTTATGGCGTTATTCCTTGTTGTCCGCCTGATCTCTCTTTGCTTATGGATTGTTTGCGTATGCATGGGGGTGTTGAAACTTTCGTTGATAGTATTTTGGATACTCACGCATTGGCTAAAGCAAACTTGGAACCTGGCAAACGGGTCTCTTCGATCAGATACGGGTGAGACCCAATCGGTTCGGGTATGATTCAGTAGATTGTTTTATCTTCGGGTATCGGGTCTTGATCAGGTGTGTTCAGGTTCGGATGTCTTTTGGTAGTTTTGAAAAATATCCGAACGGGTCGGGTTTGGTTCTAGTTGTTTCAATTTCAATACAATTCGGGTATAATTTTTTTGAATCGGGTTCGGATCAAATTTGGTTCAGGTTATTTCGGTTTCAGGTACAATTCAGTTTTACATTTTTTTAATCAGGTTCGGATCAGGTTTGGTTTGAGTCAGTTTAGTTTTAGTACTTTTCGGGTACATTCTCTTTCGGGTCGGGTTTGGTTGGATTCCAATATATTCAATCCAGGTCTTGTTCAAATAAGTATAGCAAATTGTCATTATAATGAAAATAAAATTTTAATATATTAATTTTGTAAAAATACCTTAGCTGAACTAATCTGTTATATATATATAATTTTACTAGTCACTTTTTTAATATATACTTTCAATTTTTCGAAATGAAAAATTATTTCTTTTGTAAAGAACATGACATTTATGCATATTGCAAACATTGATCTGTATACGCTATCACATAAAGATTATATTAGTATGTAAAAACAAAATAGAATAGTTTGTATTTAATTTTTTTTCTATTTTATGTTGTCGATCATAACTCACAAAACTCCTAACTTGCAAGTTATAATATATTAATATATATATATATATATATAGTAGTTCTTCTGACAGGCGGTCTGTCCATAAGCATATAGACAGGCCATTAATTTTTTACCTTATACATTCACATTCAAATACATATTATTAATTGTTTTAACTTTAAAAATACAATATTTAAATTTTATAAAAAAAAACTTACAACATTTAAAGTAAATATCACCGTGAACTGTCCATAAAATTATACAGTATTTAAATTTTATAAAAAAACTTACAATTCATGATTGCTTGCAATACATTTTAAAATATTAGCATATTAAATTAAGATAAGAAAATATTCCTAGAAAGACATGCTATTTTTTCTTAATTAGGTGAAATATTAGTATATTACCAATAAATCCCTTTAGAACTATTTAACTTTACATAAACAGTCTTGGCCGACTTTATATAGAAATTAAATATCCCCTATTTACTAATTATAAATCATGATTCTCATAAACAGTCTTGGCCGACTTTGTGCACAATCATTCATTCAAATTCAGAATGCGGAGTTTGCAGATTTCTACTACTCCCTCAATCTCATTCAAATATGCACATAATCTTTTTTCACTCAAAGTTGTCAAACTTTAACCATATATTTGAATAGATATACGAACAATAATATTATCGTATGGCATGATACTTATGTTTTTGATATGCTATGGAGGAGTAATTATACTAATTAAGCATATTTTAAATTTAAGCATTAGAGAAAAGGCAAAGTCTTGGGAAAGACGGCCTTTTCATATGCTTATGGAAAGACGGGGTTTAATTCGAATAATAAAAGGTAAAAGGTCTTAGTTGCAACATTAAAAATTTAGTATGCAACATGTAGTAGTTATAAAATTTATAACCCGGTTCATGCAACCCAAAAATTTTATCTTAATTTCTTCTAATTTACACTTTAAACCTTGGTCTTTCCATGGCTTATGGAAAGACCGTCTTTCAGGAGACACACTCTAGAGAAAAATAGATCGTAAATGCAATATTATTTTAGATGTAATTTTATATTCTTACAAAAGAATTGGATGATTGAAAATATTGATTTAAATTTTTTTGCAAAATTTAATGAAAATAAATTTTCCGAAAGAAAATAATAATAACAGAAAGTTAATATTGTATGAAATTTTTTCTAATAATATATCAAATAACTAATCAATATTAATTTTAGCTTATAAAATAATTTTAAATTAATAATTTACAATGTTCTTTTATTTAATACATATTATACTCTTAAAATAATTTCTTCTAACTATGCTATTAATACACAGTTTAAATTTATAAATTTAATTTATTATTTGATATTTTAATATTAAATAACATATCAACACTGTTTATAATCGTAATGTTATTTTCAACTAAATATGATCAAGTCAAAATTTTAGATAGTAACAATTGTAACACACTATTCAATCATATCCGGGTTTTGTTTGGTTTGAGTTAACATTAATCCGGATGTCTTTAAATTTGAATTAACATCAATTTGGTTCATTTCGAATCGAGTAGTAGTTGGGTATGATTAGGTTTCTTTCATGTACGGGTCCTTTTCGGGTTCAGATTCAGGTTCGGTCCAAGTGCGGGTCCTTTTCGGGTTTCGGTTCAGGTTCGATTCGGGTTCAGGTGTTATTCGAGTTTGGGTCTCATCAGATCTGGCAATTTAATTTTGGGTACGGTTCAATCGGGTGATTTCGGTTTTCTATTATTGATTGGGTCTCACAATTTGGATGTCGGTTCGATTCGGTTCGGTTATTTATTACCGGATTTTTGGGTTCGGTTATATTTTGCCAGGTATCTGGAAGCGTATGTATCAAAGTATAAACATGCTGCCGATATTCATCGTCATCATCTTGTCTTTGACGTTGGTGATCTTGTCTGGGTTGTACTTACTCGGGATCGTGTTCCTTCTCATGTTTATAAAAAATGGAAAAATTGAATTTGATTTTTTTGACAAGGGCAAAATGGTCTTTTAAGCAAATTTCGGCCATAAAATAGTTGCCTAAAAAGTCAGCAAAGTCAAGGGTTATTTTGACACTTTCTAATTTTGCAGGATTATATTGACACTTTCAAGCTAAAGCTAGAGTCATTTTAGCACTTTATTCTTTTATCATCATATAACAAGAGTATTTCCAAGCAACAAATGGCACCACATTAGCGTTTTGGCTAACATACTCATGTCACTTAACATGAGTAGAAATGCATGGTATATACACCCGCGGGTGTACCCCATTGGTTGGGAGTTGGGTTCTCTTGGAGAAATCCACGGTTCGAGGCTCGACAGCCACCGTGTGGGATGTCCTGCCAAAAGCTTGGTCTTCGGGCCAAGTGGCTGTGCAGGCTTCTGGTGGGCATCGAGTACGGGCCGGTCCAATGGTCCTGGTTCTGGGCTACCGTGACTTACCTCTTACATGATGGCTGTGGTGTCGGCTGGTGTGGACTGCTAAGGGCGAGCAGTGATCGCCTTTTAGAAATGCATGGTCTATGTGCATAACTACGTTATTAATAAACCATGATCCATAGCTCGTGCATTCAACTAAAGAAATCATATGCACATACATTATACAAGTTTAACAAACATGCAAAGAACCTAATTTACAAAGTAACTCACTCAATATCAATTAATTTCTTCCCATGATAATGTACTACATTCGTAAAAGAATGATCTTTCTTCTTCTTAAAACAACCTTCCAACAATCCCGGAGGAATCGAAACCATAGACTTAAGACCTTTCATAGTCCCTCTCGCCCCGTGAGCCAACAACAACGCCGCGATCTCCAAATGCCCCGCCTCAACCGCCACCTGAAACGCCGTGTAACCGACGTTATCCGCCGCATCCACCCGAGCGCCGCCACCGACCAGAACCTTAACCCCCTCGAATCTCCCCTTCAGCGCCGCCCTGTGCAGCGGCGTCCACCCGTTTTGATCCTGGCAGTCCACCTCAGCGCCGCCGGAGAGAGCTGTCGCCATTGCCTCCACATCTCCGCGGTACGCCGCCGCATGCAGATCATCTCCGAGCTGTAACATGCTGTAGAGATGGCGGTGGCCTTCCTCCACGGCTATGGCGTATGGAGTTTTTCCGTCTGAATCGATCGCGTTCTTGGAAAAGGTGGAGTGTTCCAGGAGGAGCGCCACTGCTTCGTGGTGGCCTTCTTCCGCCGCGTAATGGAGCGGCGCCCGGAGTTTACAGTCTACGAGGTTGGGATCCGACCCGGACGAAATCAAGAACCGGATCACCGCGACATTCCCGTGGATTGCAGCCACGTGTAGAGGCGTTCTTCCTTTGGAATCGGTTACATTCATATCCAACTCTGGATAACCTAGCCGGAGGATTTGGAGAAGATCCAGCCGGTCGCCGCCGCCTGCGGCGGCGGCGTGTAAGAAGGAATCAACGGAAGTGTCGAGTTTGTAACCGGCTTCAATCAGAATCTGAACGATGTCGGTTGCGCCCTGTCGGAAATTCAATCCACGATTTAAAATAAGCAAATATATTCATAATAGTTTACACTAGTTCACAGTTTTATATCTTACATTTGAAATTGTTTACTCCCTTTGTCTCGTATTATTCTGGACATAATTTTTTTACGGTATCTAATAAACATGTTTGACTATAAATATATGTAGTTACGGAAATAATGACACAAAAAATTGATATTTAGAAAGTATATATTACGACGAATTTAACCATATCTCATATAGTACAATTATTGTTCATATATTTATTCAAATATATGGTTCAAATTTGATATTTTAATAAAAAAAAATATTCTGTACAGAATATGGTGTGATTGAAGTATGTATAAAAAATTTAATATCCCATTCATCTAAGAAAGTTACTTCATATGTCCAAGTCTATTTGCACAACAATCATTAATCATTATCACGACGTATAATAACACTCAATACAAAATTAATATTTAAAATTTATTTATTACAGCTATTTGAACAATACCATATTATTTATTATTATTTATATATTTATTCAAACAACAACAATATTATTAAATTATAAAGAACAGCAATGAGTAAAATATCTTAGCATTATCGGAAAGACCAAGGAGAGGAATCATTATGTCAAGTTTGACTCCAATGAATTGAAAGGCATTTTCGTGAAATTCTTTCATTCCATACAAATAAACTTGAGTCAATGTATTGAAAGACGGTCTTTCCATAAGTTATGGAAAGACCAATATTTAAACCAAGTAGTAGTATTTTCTACTGATTTATCCCCAAACTAGATCCATTCTAATTCTAAATACCAGATCCATACTAGCTGTTCGATCCGAAGGACTAACAAAATTGAAGTACTAGCAAAATTCTTGGATCATCTTAATAGGTTAAAAAATCAATGGAAATTCATATTGTAATTTCTCAGTTAAAAAGTTGTATTTAGAATATATACATTTATTCATTTATATTTTAAAATCTTATTTTTTCAACCGAAAGTAGCTATCAATTTAATTCATAATGGTATTTAATTAAACTTCACTCAAAAATATTTTTTCCGTTTTTAAGAATTGAAATAATAATAAAAATACACGCACCTGATCAACCGCCGCAGCCATGGCGGACCTATTCGTCACCGGATGCCTAGCGTTGACATCCGCTCCGGCGTCAATCAAGGCGGAGACGAAGTACGCGTCGCCGCACCCGGCGGCTCTTAGTAGCAGCGAGTTCAGCTGAGCCCGATCGCACCAGAACACCGCCTTAGAAAACAAAAACGCGACTTCGAGAGACTTCCGATCCGGCGACACCATCAGCGCCTCCACCACGTGGGGCCCCACGAGGGAGATCGGAATCGCGGCGTCGCGGAACACGGTGGGCCCCGGTTTGGCGAACAGGCGGCGGAGGACGTCGGGAGAGGCCTTTCCGGTGGGGAGCATGGAGGTTCGGACCAGGACGGCGTCGAGCGGGGACCGGAGTGGCGGGTGGTCGGAGGCGGCGGCGCGTAGGGTGTACGTGGCGGCGGAGAGCGGCGGGAGGATGGAGAAGGAGTGGGATAAGGTGAAGGCGGCGGGGTTGGTGGTGGTGAGCGCCACCGCAACCGGCATGGTGTGCATGACGTTGGTGAGCTTGAAGGTGGCGCCGCCGCTGCACTTGTGGGCCGGGATGAAGGGCACGCAGAGCTCCTGCACGTCTGGTTTCACGAGCTTGTCCATGGTGGATTGAAATTTCGGTTGATGAAGAAGAAATGGTAAAATACGGAAGGAGGAGGAGAATAAGAAATTGTCAAATTAATTGATTATATTTTTTTGGGAGGGAAAATGATGGATGCTGATGGGAGGATTAGTTTGGGGTTTATTTAAGGGCAAAATATTGATATGACTCTATGTTTTGGAGGTTTGTACTAATATGATCACGTGAAGTTAAAAAGTGCTATTATGGCCCTGTGTTTTACATCAGAAGTGCCGCTATAATCTTGTGTTTTGCATCAGAAGTGCCGATATAATCTTGTGTTTTGCATCAGAAGTGTCGATATAATCTTGCGTTTTGCTTCAGAAGTGCCAATATAACATTTTGGCACTATTCCGGCATTGACTTGGCATTTTTCGGCATTGACCATAACTAAAAAGACTAAACCATAATCTTAAAACTAAACATGTAAAGATAAAATTACCCCTAGCTCTTCTTCTTTTCTAAACACAACCACTGCTCCGCCATCGCCACCGCCGCCGCAGACGAAAAAGAACCATCACCAGACAATAATGAGGAGTATACCAGATCCGCCACTGCTGCTCCACCACCACCTCGCCACTGTCACTTTCAGTCCATAACTGCCACCAATCCCCTCCGCAATCCAGTCAGAATCTAACCAAACAGAGTTAAAATTTCCAATAAAAACCTTAAAAGGAACGCCGCCGTCGACGTTAACAGAAAAGGAACGCATCTAGGTTTGATTGGATTGATCCGCAAATGGGGTTGTGGATTTCATCTTCTCCACTGAAAATGCCACATTTTGCCAGAGGAGCCATGGATTTCAACGTCCCAAAGTAAGCACTGCTTACCTATTCAAGACCTTAAAGAGGTCAATTCAATCAAAACTTTTTGCTTACCTATTCAGGTAAGCTTACAAGGTTTGATTGAAGAATTCAAATCACAATATAACAGTAATTCAAATTCAAAATCCCAAATTTGGACGAGCTGAACATGGGAGATTGAGCAGTGGAGGCGGTAGCGTTGCGCCCTTTTCTCGATGGTAAAACAAGAATCTACCTTTCTCGACGAGCTGAACCATGGTAGAACTAACGATGATCACATCGCTTCCCCTGTGCCACCATAGACCACCCCACCATGGCAAAAACCTAAAGCGAACGCCCCAGAAATTACCGTCTGGAAATCTCGAGGGGCAACGCCGGGGAGATAGAAGGCGTGGGTGGAGGAGACGAGGAGGAGCGGCGACGGAAGAAGAGAGTGAATCCAGAAATGAAGAAGAGGAAGAAGAGAGTGAAAGGAAATTCCAGAAAATGATTAATTATACTATGAGTATAATTGTCCTTTCACTTGTTCTGAATTTTTATTTTTAAAAATATTAGTATAATAGTCATTTCATGTATTTCCGGTCAAATTCAGGCCTCCAGTGTTATATTAGCACATTCAAGCAAAACACGGGGTTACAATAACACTTTCGAACTTCACAATGTCATATTAGCACAAACCATCAAAATATAGGGTTATATGAGCACTTTACTCTTTATTTAATCTTTGATTTTGACGGGGTTTGTTTATTTTAATTTGTTGAGTAAACAATATTTCCACTTTTTTTCCTCTCTTAGAAATTCGACAATTTTTTTGGAAATGCCGTTTTTTCACATACTTATGGAAAAACATAATTTAATTAGAATAATAAAAGGTAGAAGATTTTAGTTGTAATATTAAAATTTTATTATTCAATGTGTAGTAGTTAAAAAGTTTATAACCCGATTCATGCAACCCAAAATTTTATCTTCATTTCTTCTAATCTACACTTTAAATTTTTATATTTCTATGACTTATGGAAATATCATCTTTCAAACGAGACGCAATCTAGGAATTCATCTATATGTTGCATTATGGATGACTACATATATAAAGCTAGCTTTCCAACTTTATGTTCCATAGTACTTTTTATTGGCAGGAGTCTCATTTATTTATAAATAAGTTTTAAGATTAGGCAAAGCGTTGGAAAGATCGTCTTTTTATAGGCATATGGAAAAGAAGGGTTGAATTAGAATTATAGAAATATAAAAGGTTTTAGTTACAATATTTAAAAATTATTACGCAACATGTAGTAGTTGTAAGTTTATGACCCGATTAACGCAACTCGAAATTTTTATCTTGATTTATTCTAATTTGTAGTTTGAACCGTAGTCTTTCCATAACGTATGGAAAGACCATTTTTCAAGAGACAAACTCTTAAGATTATACATAATATTGTTAGATAAAGGGAATATACATGAACACAAAAGCTCAAAAGACTTGGACGATACAGTCTCACCTAAATTTTATTGTAAGATGGGAGGTCTAAATATAATTATTTTAAAATGAGAGATGACATAGGTAGTTTTATAATTTTTAAAACTTTATTTTATCACTTATTTTGTTTTTTCAGCATAAGTTATGACGCGAAGATATCATAAGAGTTTTTCCCCTTTTAAAAGTTATATAAATAATTTATGTCAAAATTATTACCTCCGTCCCAACGGGAACGACACAATTGCTTTTGGCTCTTGCTTTTATTCAAGTTGAAAAGTATGGATATTTTGAAAAATATGTGGGTTTAGTCTAAAAGTTGTTAAAATTAAAGAAAACATCGTGGGTGGGTTGAGGGTGTGGGGGATTTACGACATATTCTTTGTTATTTTGAGTAATTATCAAAATATGTCATTTTTATTGGGATGTACGAAAAAGGGAATTGTGTCATTTTTGTTGGGATGGAAGGAGTATAATTCACTTCAAAGACTAAAATGATTAATGGACATTTTCATTTTCTAACTATAGTAGAAACTCTATGAACTAATCTCACGAGACCACTAAAATTTATTAATTAAAAGAGTTATAAATTAGCGTTAATATCTTATTAATTTATAATGAAATACTCAGTTTCTAAACACATTTCAAACTTCCACTTGAACAATGCACGTGTATATCAAATGAAACTTGAAAGAACCTTCCAATCTCCCACCATATTATACTTTGTTCAATATATCATTTTATGGACATTATAAAATAATCCCTACATAAATACAAGATCAAAATATGCTAACACAAACAAATCATATATACAACATTGCTTTCCATCTTAAAGGTGTGAAAAAAACAACAATGACTGACAAGATTCGAAGAGCATTATGCAAACACAACAAGAATATTACATCGTCTTCTTCATCTTCACGAACCTCACTTTTTCTTCTCACTTTCTCTCTCAAGAAACCATCATTTTCTCTCTCTTTTTTGCAGGTTTCCGTTGACGCTCAATCTTGCTGGCCGCAATTTGTTATTCGTTGATTCCAGGCGATTTCGACGCTCAATCCGTACCGAATCCTGTTCCTCGTCCATTTTTTTGGAATTTTCAGTCGGTGTTCACCTCCAATTCAGCATCCCTATGATCGATTACAGTAGTCTGTAGATTACCTAGGGTTTAGAGGTAACTTTAAATCGAACCTATTGCAACATTGCTATACGTTTTGTTGATTGTATTTGACGTGCTTTTGAGTTGATATTTATTTAGGATTTTACTGAATTAATGTTTTTGTAAGCCTCGGCTAAACTCATAGCGGCTAACTCATTATCTGTTGCAGAGTTGTTATATCGTGAATCTAATATAATGTTTTAGGCTTTTGAGTTGATATTCCTTCTGGTAAACTGAATTGATGTTTCAATCGGTAAGCTTGTGATGTTTCAATCTGTGAGGCTTGGCTAAAATCAAATATGATAACACAAGCTTTCGTATAGATATTAATATATTTTTATTAAATTTAGATGATGTTTTATATATATTGTTAATTTGATTTGCTATTTTAAGGTTTTAAGTTGATATTTCATTATTTATAAATGATGGTATAAGTGAGATTGGTTAAAATTTGATACTAATATTTTATCAATTTTAGGATGTTAGTAGTTGTTACTGATAGACCGAATTGATGTTTCAATCTCTAAATCTGTAAGTGTTTGATGTTTCAATCGGTAAGCTGATGTTTCAAGTTTTCGTATAGATGTGTTATTAGTTTTAAAGGATGTTATGTGCTAAAATCAAAGTTGATGTGTCAAGTGTTCATATAGATGTGTTATCAGTTTTAAAGGATGTTATGTTTATACTGCTAATTTGATTTGATGTTTTAAGATTTTAAGTTGATATTTTATGTTGGGTGGTGTAATGTTGAAAATTTTCAAATTTTAATTTGATGTTTCAGACTTTGGTGTATTGACTTGTCATTATTTTAAGCTGATGTTATAAATATGTAAATATTATTTGATATTTTAAACCATATATATTAATCCTATTTGATGTTTTAGAAGCACATATGTTAATATTGTTTGATGTTTTAAGTACTCAAGCCGATAGTTTGTGATTTGTAAACGATGTTACAACCATGAGATGAAAAGTTGTGTAATTTTAATTGTTTGATATGATGGATTGGTGTTTATCAAATGTGGTTTCATTGTTAATTTTTCTCATTTGATGTTTTAAGGTTTCATGCTAATGTTTCAAAACTTTTAAAAGAGGTTATAGATTTTGTCATTCTTGTATGATGTTTCATGGCTTAATATAGATATTTTACAAAATGAAGCATAACATGTGTTGAGTGGTGTTATGCCGAAATGTTTTCAAATTTTATAAGATGTTATGGTTAAATTTGGTACAATTTCCTCTAGTAATTTGGTTGTATTAGATATAATGAGTTTGGTGAAGTTATCAACTCTGATATTATTTGTATTAAAGGTCAGGGATGTTACCTTTTGTCGTTGGATGACTACTTGTGCTTGTAGGGATGTTACCATTTGTCATTGAATGATAGTATATTCTATTTGAAGGCAATGATGTTATCTTCTGTCATTGGAGGATAGTCTATTTGGTTTTAGTTTATAATCGTTGATTGTGTTAGTTTGTAACAGGATGTATCAATGTTTTTGTTTGATTTTGCACTGACTTAAGTTGACGATAAATGGCTTATTTTAATGTTTTTTTACAGGTGTGATTGATGTTGATGTCGTTGTGGTAAGAGACGAAGTAGAGAATGGAGTAGTTTGAAGGCCGGATGGAATGAAGAGAGATTGGAGGAGTTTGAAGGCAATGTAGTTAGATTAGGGTCTACAGAATTGGTAGAAAGACTTAGCATCAAAGAGAAATAGAAAGACTGTATTGTATCAAAGAGAAATAGAAAGACTGTATTGTATTTTTATTTAGATAACTCAAATCTCTCTTATTGGATCTAAATGGCTCGAATCTCTCAAGTTTACCTATTGAGATTATTCATTCAGATGACTTGATCTTCTAGATTTACATATTGACATTTCATTTATGATTACATTATATATGGTTGACATCACTTGTCCCTGATTGGATACTCCTAATTCATGGTAGCTATCAAAACCAAAAGCGCCACTTAAACAAAAAAGAAAGAAAAACTTGGAAAATTGTTGATCTACAAGAATTATTAGACATAAACACAAAGACTCAAAGCCTTTTATCTTATATACTAAATTAAACGAGGTTCTAAAACAATTACTTCCTTCTACAGTTCCATTCCATAAAACAACTAACAAGTCAAGATGATGCATACAATTGATGTGGCAAACAAGATCAATAATCAAAGCCAAAATCATTCTAGGTACTTAGACGACATAGCTAGCATACCGGTGGCATGCACTTCTTAATAATAACACGATCCCTACTAAATAGTTCAAGTCCTTCAAATAGCAGCAACATTGATATCTACAATAGCAGGCACAACATGCCTCGGAACATACTCCTCTTCTTCCCTGGGCTGGTGAATTGTGACAAGATCGGGCAATGGTGTGATAGGACCAACCTTACCGTTGGGATCCCAGGAAAGCATGATCTTGACCTTGATACCGAGAACACCCTAACGATGATTCAAACAAGAAAAATCATAAACTTGTAACTAACCTGTCTGAGCCAAGAAATTAGAGTCCGAACGAGTTTTCAGTAATGATAGAGTTATGAATTGTAATTTACATGTCTGAGTAAAACGTTTCTCACAACAGAGTCAATGTACCCATTGACGGGCTGTCCAGGGAGATCATGTTCCATCCTTGAACTTCATTGATTTAGTGTAAAAAATCTGCTCAGTGTCTCTCAACTATCTCATCATAATAATGTTTATGTTGAACTTCATTCGGATTTTTGTCTTGTCAAGAACTCGTAGGGTCAGAATTTCTAAGGGGAACCATTGAGAACGGTTTTTAACGTCTCCCACATCATCGTCCTATGCCCACTTCCTCTAGTCTAGCCCTAGTCGCCTGTCTCAGTGAGCGCACATCTCTTCAATGTTGGCATCACCGGGTAGCACATCCTCATGAGTCTATCCTCTGTCATCCAGTTTCTAGTAAACAATTACCAGTGTCTTGTAATAAATTGGATTCAGTTTGTGGCTCTTATCAACTAGGTAAGAGTCATCGACTGCCTCTTCCTAATCGTGTTGAATCCTCTTTGAAACCATTTAATTTGATTCATTTTTATGTGTGAGGAGCATCCCCTTTCTACAAATGGTTGTTGGTATTATGTCTGTTTTATCAATGATTGCACCAAATTCACGTGGCTTTACTTCATTTATGCAAAATCACAAGTGTTTTCCATTGTTGAGCTTTTTATTAAACTAGTTCAAACTCAATTTTCCACTCAAATAAAATCTTTTCAATCTGATTGGGTTGGCGATTACTGCAATGTCTCCACCCTTCTCAAATCACTTGGCATTTGCCACAAGGTATGTTGTCCCTATACTCCGGAACAAAATGGTTCCACTGAACAGCACAATCGGAGCATTGTAGAAAAGGGTTTTTCCCTTCTTGCTCACTCTCATCTCCCTGTCAAGTTCCGGGAACAAGCATTTCACACATTTTTCTACCTAATCAATCGTAAGATAACCCCTATCTTGAGTTACAAGTACCCTTAAGAGTGTTTCTATGGAAAATCCCCATACTACAACTTTCTAAAAATCACTTGGATGTCTTTATTACCCATTTTTGCATCCCTACACCTCCAACAAGCTCAAGTATCGCTCTTTGCCTTGTATCTTCCTCGTTTATAGCACTAAACACAAAGGCTATCTCTGTTATCATATCCCGACCACTCGCACGTATATATCTCGATAAGCCTTGTTTGACGAGACTGTCATCCTCTACTCTAGTTATGTCTCTTCCAGTTCACCATCTTTATCTTCTCCCAGCACAGTCCCTCTTTCCACTCTCCATGGTGCCTCCTTTGCTCATCCACCTATCTCTACCATATCAGCCTCATCGAGTCAACCCACTTCTTCACCTCCAAGCAGTCCTAATCCTACTCCTTCGACGGCTCCCTCCTCATCCGAGCCTTAACCTCAGTCATCATCTCCTTCTCCCTCACCCTCTCCTGTATCCTATCCCAATGCCCCTAGTTGGTTCCGCCAGCCTGACCACTCCAATCATCACATGATCACTCATTTCTCCACTCACTCCCTCAAACCCAAAGCTCTTCTGTCCACCAAATACCCTCTTCCAGCTGACCTCATTTCCACTCTTGAGCCGAAGCTTTTTCACCAAGCTTATAAAGACCACAACTGGAAGCATGCTATGCAGCTTGAATATTATGCCTTAATGAGTAACAAGAGGTGGGACCTAGTCCCTCGTCCTTTGGGAGCTAATGTTGTTGGCTATAAGTGGGTGTACTAATTGAAGCAGAAATCTTATGGCTTGATAGAACGCTATAAAGTGTGTCTGGTTGCCAAGGGATTTCATCAGGAGGCCGACGTCGACTACTTTGACTCATTCAGTCCAGTTGTTATGCCTACCACCATTCGCCTAGTTATCGGCCTATATGTCTCGCGTGGTTGGTTTCTCTTCCCAGTCGACGTCAACAACACCTTTCTCAGTGCAAATCTTGCTGAGACTGTCTTCATGGAGCAACCTCGAGGGTTTGCTGCTTCTGACTGGCCGTCATATGTTTTCAGGCTTTGCATGGCCCTATACAATCTAAAATAGGCTCCCAGGGCGTGGTTCCACAAACTCACCGCCTCCTTACTCCGCCATGGTTTCAGGAACTATCTCTCTTATCTTTCTCTTTTTGTTCAAAAGAATGGATCTCATGTGGTTTATGTGCTTGTATATGTGGACAACCTCATTATCACAGGTTCTCATGCATCCTTCACCGATGAGTTCGTTTGCTCCTCACATTGTGAATTCTCTCTAAAAGACCTTAGTTATCTGCACTATTTCTTGGGTGTTGAATTCATCTAAGACATCTTAGATCACAGTTATATGTCAGGAGCTCCCCTGATCTTGTCACCTGCAGAACCTGGCTCTCGGCTAGTCGCCGATGGTGATCCTTTTCCTGATCCAGCCTTATATTGGAGTATTGTCGGTCCCCTGCAGTACGTCACCATCTCTCGCCCTGAGACTTCCTATACTGTAAACCATGTTTTCCAGTTCACACACTCTCCCACGGAAGGTCATTGGTGTGAGATTAAACGCATTCTTCGCTATCTGAAAGGCACTATATATTCTGGCTTGGTTCTTCAGAAGGCTCGAGGCCCTCTTTTAATGGCCTTCTCCAATGTCGGTTGGGTGTCTTATCCCAATGACTGCCAATCTCAGCATGACTTCATTGTCTACTTTGGTGGAAATTTTGTCAGCTAGCATCTCGCAACTAGGAGGTCGTTGCTCGGTCAAGTACCGAAGCTGATTATAGGGAAATTGCTTTTGCTGCTGCCAAACTCATCTGGTTGCAATAGTTGTTACAGGAGATGCATGTTACAATTTAGCAACCTCTGATACTTCTGTGCGACAATCTTAGTGCCACCATCCTCTCTGTGAATCCTATCTTTCACCAGCTGTCTAAGCACATCAAAATTGACTATCACTTTGTTCGTGAACAAGTTTCCTCAGGAGGCATGGTTGTCCGTCATGTTTGTGCTCTGGACCAGATAGCTGACATTTTCACGAAGGTTGTTGAAAATCAGCATTTTCTTACGCTACGAGACAAGCTTCGTGTTCGTGCCTGGTCATGAGCTTGCAGAGGGGGGGGGGGTTGTGTGTTAACATGTATAGATTTCCTTCTATAGTTGGCAAGTAGATATTCCACACACATGAATCCCTTAATCAAAAAGATTGCTTCTTATATTGTAAACTGTATTTATCCATCGTTCTCTGAAATGAAAAGTAACACAGAAACTTTTCCTAAACCTCTTCCATTCTTTACACATTACAATTTATCATGCAAGAATATTACGATATATGTTATGAGATCTTACACAATAATATTCACAAGACAAATTCTATTAGCTCGATTAGCATTCTCTGAGGTGTGGCTCTGTATATTTAAAAAACAAGTAGGTATAACTTAGCTTTCTGATTGCGATAAATTGCAATTAACAAAACACCAAAAAGGCCTGCTTTGGATGATCAACGCAAACAAACAAGAAGTCTATTTGAAAATGTCATTGTTTATTTACTTCGAACTTTGAATAGAGCACGCTAATTGAATTAATGGGTCGGTGTTGCAGGACTGACCCGTGACACCATTGTCAAATTACATGGCATATTGTGCACTTGAAACATTCCTTTTCACATTACAATATTACATCTAGCCAGCTTGATTGACCTAAGCTAGTAATTATTATATATTACGTTTTCGTATACTATTAAATTCGTTGTGACAAATGTGTTTTTGTCCAGCCGCACTAGAGAGACACAGATAGAACGCTCACACCCGCATCTAATTCTCTCAAGTGCCCGATGCGAGACTTCGTCGTTCAAGCTAAAGTGCACTTGAGTGACATGGATCGGGCGCTCACACAAGCACTCGTTTGTCTCGAGTGTTCGGAATAGGGTTCTGTCGCTCTCTCGAGCTCTAACATTTGCAGAAGGATGTAATTACATTATATAAAATAATGAGAGAAAAAAAATGTATTTTTAACCCTATGTTTTATTCGAAAGTGCAGATATAACCTTGTAAAATATGAAAGTGCAACTCCAACCCTGGACTTTGTTGACCAAATTGTCAAAGACCAAATTGACCGGAAATTGGTGAAATAACCATTATACTGCCGAGTTACAAAAATAGAAAAATAAGAAATGACCATTATACCTCCCTTGTCTCTCGTCTTCTACCCAGCACGGACGCCACCCAGCCGCCACGAAACCTAGGCCCACCCAGCCGTATTGAGAAGGGTAGCAATTGAGGTTTTCACAAGTGATCAACGAGTGACAATTGGTGAGTGGCGCAGCTAAAGTAGCGGGTGATCGACGAGTGGCGCGATTGAGGTTTTCATAGTAGTGATCGGCGAGTGGCTAAGGGTGAGGAGGTGGTGGGTGGCGCAATTGAGATTTTTGTTGTTGGTGATCGGCGACTAGCTGCGAGCATCGCGATTGATATTTTCACTGGTGGAGATGCGAGAGGCGGAGGTCGATGGAGATGCGACCCCTAGCAATGCTGCAGTGGGTGCTCCGCCGAAATTGGGCTGTCGAGATGCGGTGTCGTGGGTGGGGTGTTGTTATGAGAGTGGTGGTGTTGATGGCATGGTTAGGGTCGAGGGGAGAGGTATTGGTATTGTGGGCAGGGTTGTTTGAATGGTGGACAGTGGTGGTGCGAGGCACAATGGGGCGGGTCTAAGAAGGGGGTGTAGTGGGGAGAGGGCATGGACTAGGAAGGGTCTGGGCGGATTCCTGTGATGGGGTTAGGCGAATTCCGATGGTTTTGGGCTGTGGATCAGAGATGGGGTTAGGCGACAGTGAGATGTGGTTATGGCCGGCGGCCGATGCCCGGTGAAGGCGAAGAAATCGTCTAGGGGTAGAATTATCATTAAAAAATCATATTTGAGCCCGAGGGCATTTATTCCTTTTTTATTTTATGTTTAGTCGACAATTGACTTCATTGAGTCAATGTCGAAATTGAGCAAAATGGGGTATAACTACACAATTTTATAAAAAAATTAGGGATTCAAATTTTTCAGTATCATATCTGCAATGTTAAAATTTAACAGTTATTTATGCACTTTATTCAAAGAGTGCGTCTCTTGAAAGACGGTCTTTCCATAAGTTATGGAAAGACCAAGGTTTAAGGTGTAAATTAGAAGAAATTAAGATAAAATTTTTGGGTTGCATGAACCGGGTTATATATTTTATAACTACTACATGTTGCATACTAAATTTTTAATGTTGCAACTAAGACCTTTTACCTTTTATTATTCGAATTAAACCCCGTCTTTCCATAAGCCTATGGAAAGACCGTATTTCCCAAGACTTTGTCTTATTCAAATGACAAAATAAAGTGTCGTGATTAATAAGCCACAAATTCGGTAAAAGTGCACAACTCGCAAAAACGTTTGAAAACAATACAATTGATCGATTTTGCTGTATGCTGAAAAGAAGCGGGCTTTAAAATGGCCCAGTACGAGTTTAGAAGGGCTTAAGGCCTAGAACACTGGGGCCAAAATCGGTAATTGTCACTCGTGCTCTTCCACAGCATTTGCATTTAGTTTATTAGTAAATTAATATGAATTAGATTTAAAAAACTGAACAGAAAACAGAATATTGTTCGTCTAACTTAATTTTTTAAACTAAATTAAATAAAATTATCTACTAGCATGTAATAAAGAGGTAATCAATTTGCTTGAGATTTAAGTTAGACATCCTTGTACTCCATCCATTTTCCTATTTATGGCACCATAGGTTTAACTGTTTTGATTTATGTGAAGAAAATGAGTTGATGAAATTAAATGTAGATAGTAAAAAGTAAAATGAGTGTATGAAATGGAAGGAATTTTACCAAAAATAGAAAGAGTGCCAAATAAAAGAAAATCCATTCATAGTAAGTGTCATAAATAACAAAATATATGGAGTGAAAGATTAATCATTGCTACAAACTAGTTGAGTTAGAAGTTAAATCCTTTAATTCTAGTCAGTGTTGGTATTTTTTTACATCACTTATAAATAATTAATTTTATTAAAATAAATAAATTTAATCAACTTAAATTGAATTTTTTAAAAATCATAATGAAGAGCTATGATAATTATATTATCATTATTTAAAATTTCAAAATTAATTTAATTGAAATGCAGTTAATTATTTTTATGCAAAACACATAAATTATAAAGAATGTGACCCAATGTTCACAGTGGTGAAATTGGGGGTTTCTCAATTCATCATTTCACTTCTCTTTTTTCATTTTCCTTTTTCCATTTGCTTTTTTTTTGAGTAATTTTAATAGGAGACCGTCTTTCCCAAGACTTTGCCTTTTAATAGTGTTTGCTTGGATTTTGGTAACCCTCTCTAGTCTATTTTCAGGCTATCTGGTCATTTTATTTTTTATCTCGGTTTTTTCCTTTGCAAAAAGCACTCTGATTCTGCGATTCAAGTTTGAATTGTTTGCATTTTATACTACTACTTGATAAGGATTCTCGTGCAACACACTAACGATGAACTCGTATTATAATCTAATCATGCGATGCTTATATTAATTTTGACTAATACAAAATTAAATGACACACATGTCACAAGTTAATCTATAGACAATTCCAAGTGTGTACTTCAAATCTCCATTTCTTTTCCTTAATTTGGTTGTTAATGTAGTTAATTAAACATCATTTGTACATGCCACACTAATTAGCCTTTTATTCGGGCATTGACAAACCAACTTAATATATTGGAATCATTTGGTATGCAGTAGGAGATGCGGTAATTACAAATTCCTATGATTTTAGGATGTGTAGCGTTGTTTAGTTTACGGAAAATAGCAAAAATGAGGAAATTTGGGATTCAGGGGAATTTGAACTTCCCAGAGTGGGAAGTATCTTATCGAGCACCCTCCCAGTTGATTACAAATGCTCAATGCTTTTAACGTGTAATTACTTTTTCCTCCCACAAAACTGTGTAAAACTTTCAATTTCTCTCCATTACGCGTAACTTTTTCCACTTCCCTCTGTGCAACCAAACAACATCAAGGTGAATAAATCTCAGAAAATACAAATTCCTTCATGTGCAGCCAAACACATTTTACGTATATCTTAGGAATTTGATCAGGGAAATAACTTCTAATGAAATAGAAATTACTGGAGGAATAAAATTCTCACACAAACCAAACGACTCCGTAGTCTATAAAAACAGCTTTGATTAGTCACAAAATCAGAAGGAGCATATTTAAGATAGCTCAAAGGATGCTTACCTGAAGGAGTAGTTCACAATAAAAGGAAGGGACTAGAATCATAATTTAATTAAAGATCGATATTGTGTTCAAATGTTGCCACTTATTAGTTAAAATTACATTGTTATATATGATAATTTTATAATATTTGATTCTATAACTCCATAAGAAGGGTTCGTTCGAGGTATGAAGTGGGAGAGAAGGAATGTTATAATCTGGGAGTTGAAGAGATAAAGAAAATCTCGTAGGATTCTCAAAACATTTTTCGATTTATTCCGAGGTTGAATCGATTATCAGAAGAATAACGGGCAAAAAATTAAGCTATATTTTAAAAGTTTGATTCCATCATAGATAAGTAAGTGAAATGTCCTCATCAAAATTGTTATAAAATCGTACACATGTATAAATAGCGATGTGATCTCATACCATACGCCTTTAAGAAACGGTGTAACCACTAGTACATGCCAGGCCATTAAAGATGGCATTAGAAGGCGGTTTACAGTGAAAAACATGTAACCGCCTTAAAATATAGGTTTCGAACTCGGAACATGAGTTTGTGTCTCGCCAAAATCGTTCAAAGGCACTTTGAAATCCATTTAAGGCGGTTATTTGAAAACCACCTTTAATTACATTCCATTTAAGGCGATTTTGCATAAAACTGCCTTAAATTGACACTAATCAACGGCCGTTAGACACAACCGTCTTTAATGTTACGGTGTTCCAAACTCGGAAGATGGATCTGAAACACCTTCAAACATGAAAATATTCAAACATTTGAGAGGTACATGAAAATATTAAAACATTTTGTGAAGAATCGGTATAGGCCTGATGCAAGTATTGTACAAAGGTATGTAGCAGAGGAGGTCATAGAATTATGTACTAATTATTTGAATCAGGTTGATTCAATCGAGGTTCCAACACATAGACATGATGGACGGTTGGAAGGTCATGCGCTCCGACAGGGGAAACCGTTCAGCTCTAGTGCGGATGAATTAAATAAAGCCCATATAGAGGTTCACATGGATTCCATTAGAATCGCCAACCCAAACTTCAACGATGCACAGGTTCTACGATTACATAGTGATACTTTTGCGTCATGGTTGCATGATCACTTTTCAGAGGGCGATCATCCAACATCAGCTAAGTGGTTGGCTCGTAGACCTATGGGTACAGTGCTTTTATATGGAGGATTTGACATTAACTGTTTTACATTTGGCACTGAAGAAACTGATGACAAGGGTGTGTCTCATAATAGTGGAATGTCTCTCGTTTATGAAGCTTTGCATGTTAGTAATGGAAGTGAAAACAATCCAATGTTCGCTCACCAATGTTACTTTGGAACTATCCTAGATGTATGGTAGCTTGACTACGTGACTATGAAAGTTCCAGTTTTTGGATGTTAGCGGGTGGATTTCAAGAATGGGCAGCGAACCGAGGATTTTGGTTTCACCCTCGTCGATCGGAGTCGGATAGGTTGGCGGGTGGATCCTTTCATTCTGGCCTCCCAGGCTCACAGGTTTTCTATGTGAGGGATCCTTCCGATCCAAGGTGGGAGTTTGTTGTCAAAGAAAATGGGCACTTGTCAAAGAATTTGAAGCTGAATAAATTGTGGGATTCGATCATAATACAACGGGTGTTGGTCTACGTGATTATTTGTTGCTTGAGGAGGACGATCTTGCGTTGAACTGCTTAGTTGGGTGAAACAATCATGAAGAGGGAATTTGGGTGGATGTCCATGGAAAGGTGAGTCGTAAAAGGCGGAAATCCAAAAAGGTTACTAAGAAGCAAAAACTGAAAAAGTAGTTCAAGCTTGTGTAATACTTCTTGGCATGTTAATAAAGTGTGTAACTTGTTAGTTGTCCTTAATTTTGTAATTAACAGTGCCAATTTCCGATCTATCGCCAAAGATGTATCATACACTAAAAATTAATTTCAAACATCAAATGAAACATCCACACTAAAATAATATACTAATCCAAAAAAAGGTACTAACATAGCATAGCATCCGACATCCAAATAGAATCCACACTAACATAGCATCCAACATCCAACTATGATCCAAAAAAAGTACTAATACACCATCTCAAGAAAACATAACAAGTTTAGTAACACAATATCAATTAAACAATTCAATATCTACAGAATGTCTGACTCCAAGTCAACCTCAAGATCGCTCGTTGATGTTGATCGTTCAAGACGAGGACGGTGGCTAGATGTGAGGTGATGTTCGTACGCCCTCTGTCTTTTCTCAACTCTCAAAATCTTTGCCTTCATGGTGGCTAACTCTTTCCGCACCCACCGATAGCAATCACGGCCAACTCTTTCGCCTTCAAATTCACTATCCTCAAGGTTGCGCTCAAAACAAAATGTTTGGACCCTACATATTATGCGGTCTTCTTGTCATTGATCAATGCTTCAAGGGCCTCGAGTTTACCGTGAAATTCTCTAGCAACATCGTCCACCATCTCATCAAGTCCATCATCACCACCCACATCCCCCTTTCATTAGTTATTACATCATCTACAATATCCGTTAGACCCTCCCTGTGTCATATCCAATGAGTATAACTAGTTTGAACACCACGCATTATAAGATGTTCACGCAACTTCTTTCTCTCAACATGTGCATCATTCTTACAATCCTTGCATGTGCAACGTGCCTTGACCGCGCCGTTCATTGAGGCATGTTCGAAAGCCAAAACAACAAACAATTCTACCAAGGGAATGCAACTGGGTGAGTTTCTACAATCGCCACCTATTAGTTCCAATCTATTCATAAAATGGCGCTAGGTGCATACGTACCTACATTTGAGTGTAGTTCAAAACAAATATATCACACAACATAACCTTAATTAATATCATTTCCATTCACAGTACAACTTCAACACAAATAACCCTAATTCAACTCATTCCTAATATAATTGTTTTGAAAGAATTAAAATTAATGAATCACTTGAACATACCTTTACAAATAATCTCACCAAAAATCACAAAGATTAGGTTATGCCTCTTTCCAATTCTTCTTAATTTTTAATGTGAATAACCCTCGCTAAAATTGTAATATATTCCCGATTTATAAGTTCCGAGTTTGGAACTAATCTACTACTCAACGACAATGATCCTATTCTAGTTCCTAACCCATAAGCAGGATTCGAAATAAGTTCCTCAATCGTAACTAAGATAAGAAGCAGTTATGAGTTCGACATTCGTTTTGTGCTTTCAAATTTCCTGAACCACATCAGTTCCTCAATCGGAACAAAATTTGTATTGCGGTTCCGAATTCAGAACTAATGCATTAGAAGTAACTTTGGCATAACCGCCTTTAATTGCACTCAATTAAAGGCGGTTATTCTGTGAACCGCCTTTGAATCTCTACAATGGAATGCAGTTCTTCAATAACCACCTTCCAACGATAAAAAACCGACTGTGATTTTACAAGGCGTCCACAAATGTTTGGTTCCGAGCTCGGAACATGTCTCAGAAGGCCGTTCCTGGGAAATTTCTTGGAACTGCCTCTGAATTTCGTCTTTAATAGATCATTCTCCACTAGTGGGAGGTGCGCGGTCGTACAACGGGCACGATGCATGTATATCTACGGGTGGGTGTACAATTGTCATGCTCTGGACAATAGAGGCGTGAGGAGATTCTACAAATGGCTAGATAGGCTTTTGCGGCACTGCGGAAACTGGAGGGATGACACTTTGGACAGGAGCTAATGGAGCCATTGGTATGACTTTTTTAATTGGCTCACTAGCAACTATAGATGATAGGACATATAAAACGAAGAGGGATGTCTGTATGTTTTTGGTCGTAGAGTGTATTGCTTGTTTTAGATTATTTCATAAAGTTCGTATTTATACTTACGAAAATGCGTGTTTGAGATGTTCAAATGCAGAAATACAAGGCTTCGGCACTCCATGTCAATACACGTAATCCGAAATTCATGTTTTCGTCTTTACTGGGTCCTCGCAAGAATTGCTCCTATTATGCACCTAAGTTTCACATTCTCATTCTTCCGTGGAATATGGTGGGTATTGTTATTTATGATGTATTTTAGTAGAAAATGATGAGCATAAATACAGTATACATATTAAATGTTTAATTTGAGAAATTGTAAAATATTTGATAGAGTAAACATTGATCATGATTGATAATTTTTGTTGTTTATCAGCTACTTGTTTAACTAAAGTAGTGATATTAATCAATTTAAATTTTATGCAATTTCTCTTTAAAAATTATCATTCATAGTTGTTGGGAAAATGTCAACAGGCTGACTGTCTGTACTGTTAC
Organism: Rubia yunnanensis; assembly: GCA_037428765.1. Lineage (NCBI taxonomy): Eukaryota > Viridiplantae > Streptophyta > Magnoliopsida > Gentianales > Rubiaceae > Rubia > Rubia yunnanensis. The sequence continues at coordinate 1,622,832 of CM075062.1, forward strand.
AAATTAAAAATTCAATAGAAACAGTAATATCGCAATCAGGACATTAAATCGCTTCCAGCAAAAACCAAGACCACTTGGCTGAGAGGAGCGTATCACACATCAATCTCTTCGCCAAACAGGGATCTTCAAGAACTGAAACACCACTTGACCCAAAGCAGATCTATATTGTTCAAACTGTAAACACCTTGAATAACACAGTTCTGAAGCATCCAAATTAATGGAAAACCTAACCAAAACACACAAAAAAATTACTCAAAGAATATCAATTGAAAAATTACTGTTTTCCCATCTCCTCATAATGGAAAGACGGGGAAAAGAAAATAGAAGAGAAAGTAGAGTTTTTTTTAGAGAGGGGAGAAGGAGATACGACTGAAGGCTATCAGACCAAATTTTATGCAAACTAGTGATTAACTCAATTTAAGTTTAAATTTTTTTTCTTTTGCTACTCTTCTTTTTATTCTCTTGGGTTATAATTATATTCATAATTTATATTTTTCTTTTAAACTATAATTCTTAAGGCTTAGCCAATAACTTTAATGAAGATAATTTTATGCAATTTTTACTGATGGTTTTTGTCTTTTTCTTTTCCATGTCACTCTTTCTTTTAATTGTTGCAATATTAAACAAGGTTCTGCAAAGTGGAAGGTTAGTCCAATGGCCGCATATTCCCGTTGTTTGGCCCGCGACCTATTTTTGTTCATATTCGCACGATTAACAACTTTGTTGTATGTGTTGAAATGCATTAGGCTCGCTCATTGGTGATTGACAAAGTTATAATTCAAAATATATTTTCACTGTTTGACTTCCTTATCCACCCACGTTTGCTCGATTAAATATTAACGTTGCATGCGAGGGAGTGTGTTAAAGTTCCTTATTGATGTTTGACAAAGCTATAACTTAATGTATACTTTTATGGGTTGGCATGTGACCCCTTTTTGTCCAGGTTTGAACGGCGAACCTATTTGTTCTCATTTGTGCAATGAATAACATCGTTGCACGTGAGGGGGCATGCTAGAAGTCCACATTGATGACCGACAAAGTTATAACTCAATATATGTTTCCAATGTCTGGTCTCTAACCCCTTTAATTTTGGTCCATATTTGCACGACTAATAACATCACTGAATGTGAGAGAGCGTGTTAGAGTTTCACATTGATAGTTGACAAATTTATAACTCAATAATATTATGGATCACTTTTACATTATATCACTCCCCCGTCCCATCTCAAATTGCACACTTACTTCATTGGCACTATTCTCTATCAAGACCATATATTTGAATATATGTAGCATGGGTAACAATATTATCATATGTAATATTGTTGTATTCATCGTAACAAATAATTTTAAAATATCAATTATTTATTTACCGTTATTATACGCAGTTAAATATATTAACGGTTAAATATATTTTCCGAGCAGCGTAACAGTGATTGATATGCAATTTGAGCAAAGACGGAGGGAATAACACAGAGGACCATAGTACATTAGTACATTGGGTAAATGCATTGTATAACCATCCTCGCATGTGGCCTTCAACTGAATGCAATGAATGCAGCCTAAAAAGCCATATAATGAACAAAACAAGAACCAGGTTAACCGGTAAGCACCATCACATGAGCCTTACAAGAATCTCTCGCCCTATTAATTTACAAAGTAAAGGGCGGTGTATAGTGGAATTGGGCATCAATTAAAGACGAGAATCACGCTTCTTGTTCAATTAAACCGTACGTGACAACTCATTTTTTTAAACCATCCAAATATTGGAATCTCCTAACCAACCAGAAAATTTTATGGTTAGCAAATGTTGTATCTTAACATGATGAGCAAATTAGATTCTGCCACGTTCCACAAATCACTCCTTAGTTTCTAAAAAGAGTTTGCCTCTTAAAGACGGCATTTTCATATGCCATGGAAAGACCAGGGTTTAAAGTGTAAATTAGAAGAAATAAAGATAAAATTTTTGGATTGCATGAATCGGGTTATAAACTTATAACTACTACACGTTGTACAATAAATTTTTATTATTCAAATTAAACTCAGTCTTTCCATAATCTTATTATGGAAAGACCATCTTTCCCAAAACTTTACCTTCTAGAAAACTCTTCACGTTACTAAATATAAAATTTGTAGAACATGTGACAGAATAAGATTTACCCAATATCTTAACAAACATTATTTGGTAGCAGATAAAATTTTCTGCCTAATCAACCACCAAATTGTCATTTATGGGAGGAAACTCTACTTTTGTTTGTTTTTGAATTCTTGTCTTCGCAAAAGTTTAATCCACAAACAGTATTTTAGTGAAAAATGTCAAATGCGTATGTTTGTTACTTCACCATCTTGTGAGATGGGACTTTTTTGTTCTTGAATTTGCCATTTTCCTACGGGTGTTGGTTTTGCCATTTAAGTTGTTTTGTTTTGTTTTGTTAGGTGGCTTTTTCGTGGCATATAAATAGGTAGATTGGTTTAATAAGTATTTGTTGGATTTGTCACGAGTGAGACAAGAAGTGTCGTTAGTCTTGAAAACGGTGCATTAAATTAATTTAGTAGTACTTTGATTAATTAGTTTGAATCCTTGTTGAAACTAAGACAAGGTTTTACAAGATTCATTTCTTGAATATGAATCGGGATTCTACACAAATTTGATCAGAATTTTACACAGAATCGTTTAAACGTTATTTATAGTAGAATTGTAAGGTTCTACTAATAAAACAAAGATAAAGTCTTGTATAACACCGTCTCATGGCGAGATCAGGAATTGAATTGCAAAGATTTCAAGATGGAGTTTCATATTGATGTTTTAAAAGTTCAGAGATTCAATGTGTAATTATGATAATTTACAATTTAGTCCAATTCTATTAATTTTTTACCCCCAAATTTAGTTATTTTTTTTATTTTACCTTTAGTCCTTGGTCTCACCATGAGACGGTCTCACAAGAGACGGACTCTAAAACAAATCATGTTCTAATCATTTTTCATTAGTTCATATATTGGTAATGCGTCAAACAAGGTGTATACAGTTCTATACCTAAAGGCTCAACACTGCGATCATATTATGTTACAGAGTATCACATACATCACGTGATCGATCAAGTGATTAAATGTCTGAATAAGCATTTCAATGGTTATGAGTTCGAAAGCTTCGGCCTCAATATGGGAATTCCCTCTAATAGGAGGAAACTTTGTGAATTGTTGTGCGGAATGGAGAAAGAACAGAAAATATGAACGAAAATAACAAGACACAAGATTTACGTGGTTCACCAATTTGGCTACATCCACGGGAGACGAATTCACTAATTTTGTGCGGAACAGAATTGGAGTTGGTTTACAAAGAGAAGAGAGACACTTTATATGCCGTCTCCACTAAACCCTAACAAACTGGGCCAAAAACACAATTCGGCCCAAATCAACAGCAGTCCAATAAAGAGACAAGCTATACTGTCGGATGCAGCGAGACCCCTGTTTGTTTCCCGGGGGCGACTGCCGCCCCCCGGACCCCCAGGCCAGGGTCGCAGAAGCGGCTATTACAGTATTCAAGGCATACCAATAAATCTCCACCTTGACTTGAATCCTCAAAGTAGAAAACTCCAGATGCACCATTACAGTGCCAGATGAGTAGACTTCGCCCTTCACTACCGGGACTGCTCATAGAGCACCTAATCAGCTCTGATGTTCAGAAAGTCCAAACAATGTTGAAACTTGCTATATGGAACAGATTTGGTGAACATATCAGCGGGGTTATCTGCAGTTCCCACTTTCTTCACCCTGATTCTTCTCTCACTCCTCAAGAAATGATATCTGACATCAATATGCTTGGTCCTCTCATGATGGACCTGATCCTTGGCTAGGCAGATTGCACTCAAGCTGTCACAGTACACAGTAGCCTGATCATGATGTAGACCAAGATCACTAACTAGCCCTTTCATCCATATTATCTCCTTTGCAGCCTTTGTCAGAGCCATGTACTCTGCTTCCGTAGTAGACAATGTCACTGTAGATTGCAAAGTCGCCTTCCAGCTAACCACAGAACCTCCCAAAGTGAATACATAACCAGTCATCGATCTCCTCGTGTCAACATCACCAGCATAATCAGAATCAGAGTAGCCTGTAACTAAGCACTCGGTATCACCTCCATAAATGAGACCCACATCAGACGTACCTCTAAGATACCTGAAGATCCTCTTCACAGCTTGCCAATGTTCCTTTCCCGGTTGCCCCATGAACCTGCTCACAACACTGACTGTCTGTGCTAAATCTGGCCTCGTGCAAACCATAGCATACATCAGGCTCCCCACCGCGCTGGCATAAGGAACCCGAGACATATACTCCTTCTCCTCGTCTGACTGAGGAGCAAACATAGTGGTGAGATGAATATTTGTAGCACTAGGAGTGTCTATAGGCTTGGCTGTAGACATGCCAAACCTAGCCAACACTTTCTGAATATTGCCTTTCTGTGACAAGAAAAGCTTCCGCTGACTTCGATCCCTAAGAATCTCCATTCCTAGTATCTTCCGAGCTGCACCCAGATCCTTCATCTCAAACTCAGCACTAAGAAGTCCTTTCAACTTCGGAACCTCGTGCTTACTCTTTACGGCTACCAGCATGTCATCTACATAAAGCACCAGATAGATGAATGACCCATCTCTCAACCTGCTGTAGTAGACACAACAGTCATAAGCACACCTCGTATATCCCAGCTGAAGCATGTAACTTTCAAATTTCTTGTACCACTGCCTCGGAGACTGCTTAAGTCCATACAAAGACTTCTTCAACTTGCAAACATACTTTTCCTTGCCAGGAACCTGGAAACCATCTGGCTGAGTCATGTACAATTCTTCCTCCAACTCTCCATGTAGAAAAGCGGTCTTCACATCAAGTTGCTCGAGCTCCAAATCCTGATGTGTCACCAAGGCTAGCAACACTCTGATGGAAGTGTGTCTGACCACTGGTGAGAAAATCTCATTATAGTCTACCCCTTCCCTTTGACTGAAACCTCTTGCAACAACTCTTGCCTTGTACTTGACTCCTTCTGCAGGTGATATTCCTTCCTTCTTCTTGAAAACCCATTTGCAACTGATTACCTTTCTCCCTTGAGGCTGTTTGACCAATTCCCATGTCTGATTCTTCTGAAGAGACTCCATCTCATCTCCCATTGCAGCAAGCCATTTATTAGCATCAGTACATGAAGTAGCCTCTCTGAAGGTTGATGGCTCTTGAGTATCCACTTCCTCGGCAACTGACAGTGCATAACCCACCATATCCTCAAACCCACATCTCTTTGGCGCCCCAACTCCAACCCTCCTGGATCGGTCCTGAGCTAAACTGTGGACTGTAGCTCCTGATGGTTGAGGATCTGGTGGTGGAGATTTCGGTATCTCATATTCTGTCTGTGGCTCTTGATCCACCTCAAATTGTTCCAATCTATTTTCACCTTGAGTGACTTCAAGCTCCACTAGTTTCTGGCACAACTGTGGGCTTCACCATAGATCTAAGCAAAGAATTTTCATCAAAGACAACGTCCCTGCTCAGAATAACCCTCTTCTCAGATGGAGACCATATCCTGGAGCCTTTAACTCCATCTCCATAACCCACAAAGACACCCTTCTTGGCTCGGGGCTCTAACTTACCATCACTAACATGATAATAAGATGTACAACCAAAAACTTTTAACTTGGAGTAATCAACAACTTTACCTGACCACAGCTCCATAGGTATTTTGCACTCTATACCCGTGTGAGGCCCGCGGTTGATCAAGTAACAAGCTGTACTCACCGCCTCTGCCCAGAATCTCCTTTCCAAACCAGCATTAGAGAGCATGCACCTCGCTCTCGCCAGCAATGTCTGATTCATCCGCTCAGCTACGCCATTCTGCTGTGGCGTATTCCTAACTGTATGATGACAAACAATCCCTTCATCCCTACAAAACTGATCAAACTCAGACGAGCAGAATTCCAGCCCATTATCAGTTCGAAGCCTCTTGATCTTATTCCCGGTCTGATTCTCCACCAAAGATTTCCACTCTTTGAACTTCGAGAAAGCTTCACTCTTATGTTTCATCATGATAACCCAAGTCATCCTTGAGTAATCATCAATCAGAGAAACAAAGTACCTATGACCTCCCAGTGACTCAACTCGGGAAGGTCCCCAACAATCATAATGGATGTAATCCAATGTGCCCTTTGTTCTATGAATTGCCTTAGGAAACTTGCTGCGGTTATGCTTCCCAAAAACGCAATGCTCACAGAAGTCCAAGCTCTTGATCTTGTGGCCACCAAGAAGATCATACTTCGACAGAATCTGCATCCCTCTTTCACCCATGTGACCAAGCCTCATATGCCATAACTTAGTCATATCATCCTGGTGAACCTCCGAAGATGCGACATTAACAGAATCCATAACCGTGGAACCTTGTAGAAAATACAAAGTACCATGTAGAACACCTTTCAGAACCAGCCTAGAATCTTTGCAGACACACAGAACTCCATCACTCCCTGAGTAGACGAAACCCTTTCTATCTAACGTAGGAAGAGAAATCAAATTCTTTGTCATCGATGGAACATGTCTGACATCGTTCAAAGTACAGAAACTACCATCATGCGTCCTGATCTTGATTGAACCAATCCCAACTACCTTGCACGCAACACCATTTGCCGTAGTAATGATGCCCTCAGCTTGCTCATAATTTTAGAAATAATCTCTCCTTGGGCATATATGGTAAGATGCCCCAGAATCAAGAAACCACGCATTAGAATGATTATTTTGCCCAGTAACAGCTAGAGCAAAATCATCTTCAGAACTGAAATCCCCTTCAGCCACAGCAGCAGTACCAGATGTACTCCCAGAATTACTAGCCTTCTTCGGACACTCCTTTTTCCAATGCCCCTTCTCCTTACAGTAGTTACAAACATCATTGGCCTTGGGACCCTTTGAAGATGACTTCTTGCCCTTCTTCTTATTGCCGGTTTCCTTGCCTTTTGTGTTTCCGTCACTAGCAAACAAGCCAGTGGCCTGACTTTCTGTACCTGTACTGTTTGCCTTATGTCCCAACTCTCTACTATGGAGAGAGGATCTTACTTCCTCCAGAGACACAGAATCTTTACCAACAATAAATGACTGAACAAAATTCTCATACGAAAGTGGTAAAGAAACTAGCAAAATCAAAGCAGCATCTTCATCTTCAATTTTCACATCTATATTTCGCAATTCTAATAACAAAGTATTCAATTGCTCTAGATGGTCTCTGAGTTGCGTACCTTCCTACATTCGGAGACCGAAGAGGCGTTGTTTCAGAAGCAACTTGTTGGTTAGAGATTTCGTCATATACAAACTCTCCAACTTCAACCACAGTTGTGCAGCAGTCTCCTGATCTGAGACCTCAGTGATGATTTCGTCCGCGAGACACAGCATAATCGTCGAGTGTGCCTTTTCTTCCAAACTCACAACATCACCAGAACTGCTCGCGAAATCCTTCGTCAGCGGAGTCCACAAACCTTGCTGTTTCAGCAAAGCTCGCATCTTGATCTGCCATAAACTGAAACTGTTTCTCCCAGTAAACTTGTCGATCTTCACGTTCAACCCAGACATCTTTCTCCCCGATCAGCCCCGATCTGATGAGCCCATAATCCGATATACCCACTACGGATATCGCTGGAAAAAGAAACCGCTCTGATACCAGTTTGTTGCGCGGAATGGAGAAAGAACAGAAAATATGAACGAAAATAACAAGACACAAGATTTACGTGGTTCACCAATTTGGCTACATCCACGGGAGACGAATTCACTAATTTTTTGCGGAACAGAATTAGAGTTGGTTTACAGAGAGAAGAGAGACACTTTATATGCTGTCTCCACTAAACCCTAACAAACTGGGCCAATAACACAATTCGGCCTAAATCAACAGCAGTCCAATAAAGAGACAATCTATACCGTCGGATGCAGCGAGACCCCCGTTTGTTTCCCGGGGGCGACTGCCGCCCCCCCAGACCCCCAGGCCAGGGTCGCAGAAGCGGCTATTACAGTATTCAAGGCATACCAACATGAACAACAGAAAGTGATCAACTAGCGGTTGACCATTTAACGTCGTAATCTTATCATAAAAAATTGTGGTGTCGAAAATTTCCTCTAATAGGAGAAAACCATGTGAGCACCAGAAAGTGACCACCAAGTGATTGACCTTTTAATGCCGTAATTTATCCTCTCATCAATCAATGGTCTCATCAATCAATGGTGTCGAGACGGAAGGATTTTGAACACGAGTGATTTCGCATTTGACTAAATATTATTTCCTGAGTGTTTTATGCCATATGAGTAAGAATCTCACCATTTGTTTACATAAGTCATTTTTTTATTAGTAATAATATAATTACCTCGATTTATTGACAGTGTTAAAGTTGAACTATCAGACTCTATTTGTACCCAAAAGCGATCAAATGGCTCGCCCTTAGCCGTCCCAACCATCCGACATCACAGGTCTCACCGAAAAAATAAATCACAACAGTCCCATAACCGAACACATAATCCTCGAATGTGTTCTGTGCTCTATCAGACTCTTTTTGTAGTAGTAATGTAAAACGGCTATGGCGTTGGGTTTGACTCATTCAACGGCCCGGAGGTGGAAGGAAGTTGGGAAAAGTCTAAATAATCCCATAATATTCACGAGGTGGGACCCACGTCCATCCACTTTTAATGGGCAGAATCGGAATTAGATTTTCACAAATTGGTGAAGAAAGTCTAATCAAGCGCAGGAAACAAATCATTGCTATCACTACGACCGAAGAATGTACTCCCCAAGATAAACCTACACATATTCCGTCCGTTTCAGTGTGTTTTGGTTGTTTACAAGTTTGAAATGTATAGAGATAAATGAGAATTGAGTGAACATGACTTTTTTTTTATTAAAAAAACAATTATTTAAAGATGTTGAAAAAACGTCTAGCGACGATTACTATTAATGAAATTGACATATATCCTAATCAGTGTCAAGCAATAATTAATCTAGTGAAATTATATTTAAACTACATGTCAACCAGACTAACCGTTTGTACTATTAGATCCAATAAAAGTGTAACATCGCCCTCTAGGATATTATCTCGCTTATGCAAAAATCATTACAACTTGGTAAAGAGGAGCGTATTACGCATCAATATCCCTATGCCGAACAAGGATATTCAACAACTATAACTCCACTTGATCCAAAACACGATCTATGTTGTCCAAACTGAATATGAGTACAAACAAGATTCTTGCGGTCGACTGCAGAAAGAACAACTGGCGAAGAACTTGCAGGTGGGGAACGTCGGCAGCATACGCCATGGAGTTAGAAGAAGGCTCGCAAGCTCGAATGGTAACTCTATGATTCTCCTCCTGAGCAACAAGGCTATACACTTTCATAACAGATGGCAATGCTTATGATGTGGGATCGCAAGGTGTGAAAACATTCGTCGAGGCCAGAGGTGAATTGGTAGATCAAATCCTCCTCTCTCTCTTGGAAGACTTTCGCAGCAAGATTGCATTGGCATAATGCCTTGCAATCTTCACAGGTACAAATCAGGGGAGGTCGCATGCAGAGATAATCTGCAAACAACTTCTTCAGTTTGGCAAAGTAGATGTCGATGGGCTGATCGTTTTGCCTGCAGCTTTGAATGGCTTCTTGCGTCTGCAAAAGCTTCACACCATCGGCGTGAATAAATCGTGCCTTCGGGTCATCCCACATATCCTTAACTGTGGCAAACAAACTTGTAGAAGTTCTCAATACCGGATCCAAGGTTTGCAAAATCCAGCAGACAATAGTAGCATTAACCCCAGGCCAATCGGCAGCATCAGGATGATCATCACGGGGTTTGGTAATGGATCCATCAATGAACCCAATCTTGTGCTTGGCAAGGAATGCGCGACAAATCGCATCGGACCATTCAATGTAATTTTCTTAACCTTTCAGCATGGTCGGTATGAGTTGTAAACCTGGACCGTCGCCAGAACCAATAAAGTAAGGATCAGTCGACATACGACCAATCGGTAAAGTAGTCTGAGGGCCAGATTGCAACTGCAACTGCTGAAGTAAAACTGCAATTACATCATAACCACTCATATCCTGAAGTTTCGAAGCCTCAGGAGTATCAAAACTAGTCTGCTGTTCATAACCAGACATAATGGAAAATCAGGAGAGCTTGACCGTGCGGCGGTCAGTAGTGGTGACGTCGGTATCGTCGAAGTGGAGGTGCGTGGCACGGAGTGGCGACTGATGCGCGTGTCACGGCGGTGCGTCGGTGAGTGGTGGCGCGTGGGTTGATCAGCGAATGGTGGCGGAAGCTCAAAGGGCAGCGAAATTTTCTGTTTTAAGGTTGTAGGGTTTTAGGCTTTGATACCATGTAGAAAATAAGGGTAATAACGTGTGTCTGTATTCGTGAATTCAGGATACATTATATAGTAGTACATGATACCTATACAAGTTAGGAAAATGTAAAAGAATACAATTACATCTACAATTATGGTAAGAATACAAATCTAATTCTAATTCCTTGACACTTATTAAGTATATATGCTATGAATTTTTTCCATCCGGTCATCTATTTTCGCCCTCCTACAAAATGGCACAACAATTTTTAAAAAGTGAAATGAGCGATAGAAGTTGAATTGAAAAAATAAAAAATAAATTGAGTAAATAGAGTGAGTCTTCTAACAGGCGGCCTGTCATAAGCTAATGGACAGTCCAGGGATCAATGTGCAAATTAGGAAAAGTTTAAAAAATTTGCGGCCCGAATTAATGACCATCGCTTCTTTCCCAAAATTTTCCCCAAAACTCTACACACGTCTCCATACCTCAGCTCATACACAATGTTTGGGGAATCATTCATCCTAGTAACACTAATCTAGCTGCCCTCATCCATTACAGGCTCAGGTCTCTCGCTTCCGTAATATATGTCCTTCGTGTGATTTACAGAGTGGTTCCCCTTCCCCACCGCCTCATCCATCACTGTTGTCTCCAGGAAGATGAAGTACGGCGAATTGTTCCCCGTCGAAGCTAAGAAGTTTTGGTACGATGCGATTGTCGAAGCCAAAAATGTCAAACAAACCCTCGACGACCGGATGAAGAAGAAAACTGATCGCTACTGCAAATAGGCTGCTTCTGTAACAAAGCCCTAATTGAGAATCAGTTAGAAGTATGATTTACTACTACCTTTATGTTTTTAGGGTTTAGAGGTTACAAACACTATGCCGTTATATGGATTTTGGTCTGTTGGCAACAAATGATGTAATGTTGAGGCATGGAGGATTTTCTCTTGTGAAATTTCTTATCCTTTTCTCAGTATACTGTTTCTTCATGTGTCAATTTATTTATCTCATTCTAGTTGATTATGTCAAGTTCTTTAGCTCGTGGATATGTTTTAGTGAACATGGAATCAAACACGAAAGGTTTTGTGGAATTTAGTCGGAGCTTTTTCATAAACACTTGAAGGAGAAGAAGATGTTGTTGAGGTTTTATGATCTTAACATTAAATTCCTTGCATCGTCTATTTTTTTGGTGCTATAAACCTGTTCTTTTGGTTTGATGCAAAATAATGGTGATTCCATACAGCCCATCTTGCATAGTGGGAAAGAGTCTTACCTGCTGTTGTGAGCTTGTGCTTTTGGTTTTGGTCTTTCGGGCACCTGTGCTCTTTCATATGTCAAATATTCTGTTTCTTTAGATCTTTTGTTGAACAATGGGAGCAGACTGGCTGTGTTGGTTACAAATTTGTATGAAACTGAAACTTTTTTGATGGAAAAAAAGGTATATGTAGGAGCCGGATTATATGTGGTAGAAAATATGAGACTGCCAAAAAGTGATTGCAAATACAAATGCATGTTTTCCAGGGAGGAAGAAACAAGGAGCATGGCGACCAACTTATGAAGTATCAAGCTTATGGAATACAGATAAAGGTTATGTGTTGATATTTGATGGATACTATGTCACATATTTGTTTCTAGATGGTTTATTTATCTGGGATTGGCATTTTGTTTCATCGGTAGTCGAAACTGTACCATTTCTCTAAAGCACTTATAGGCGAGTGTGCAACAAGACCTTCAACTCTGAAGCTGCCATAGCATCTTACAACAAGGCCAATCAATGTGTTGTAAAGTAGTGTAGTAAATTGAAATGATGTCCCAATCAAGCTAATGGAATGCAAGAGATTGTGAAAAGCTATTTTGTAGGTTGTTGTAAAGTGTCGATCTTTTAAATTTCTAGGTATTTTGCTTTGTTGCAGGTTAACAATGTGGCCTTAGGTTGAGATCCAGCTAGTTTATGTCTCGAATATTAATACTATCTTGGTTTGTTTTATGGATTTGAAAAAAAAGTTAAGTTATAAATCATTTTTTTAGTTAAAACATGAATATGTTAGTATACAACTAGTATATGTTATAGTTTACATAGAAGGAGACTAAAATTTGATGATTTAACATTGTCATATTAATTATGCATTAATTACTTTACAAAATGTACTGTTTAAATAAAGACATGCATATGATTTTAAATTATCAATTCCTTTCAATAGAAAAAACCATGAGCTAGTGCATAAGTTACCTTATGAATTGTTTATGTTTTGTTAAAACATGCATATGTTAACCTATAACTAGTATTCTCTTATAGTATACATAACAGAGACCACATAATTTTGTAGTTTAAATTTGTTATATGTACTGCATTTAATATCTTACAATATGTACTGATTACATTAAAATATGTGTTTGTTTTATAAAAAAAATGAGCAGATTTCCCTGATTTAAAATCAAAAGGAAATCACAGAAAGTGTTGTCGGCGTAAAAGCAACACATGTAAAGCATTCTATACTTTGTGTAAAAAACATGCAAATTTTGTCAATTTCAAACACACGAGGGACTCTCAACATCTAAACAAAAAGGAAGATAAATTGCTCGTGACAGAAATCTTCCATTAGGTAACTTAGAATTACAACAGTATTCCTATCTAAATTAACTAACAATCTCTAATACAATGAATCATCAATTATTAATCTTAAAAAGGGGATCATCTTTGAATCTTCAATTTCCGTGTCATCTTCGTCTGAATCCTCCTTGTGTATGAATGTCTTGTGTAGTCCAATGTTCCATTAAAAGTTAAAACCAAAAAAAAATTAGATCAACTCCAAAAAAAAATCATACATACTGAATATTAACAGTTGCAGCATATAAGTAAACATGTACAATTTCTAATTCAAAACGAACAATAATCAACTGAAAGTAGAAGTCAAACACAATAAAACTAACAAGTACATACTGGATTCTAACAAATGCAATATATAAGTAAACAGATGCAGTTCGTAATTCAAAATGAACAACCAACAACATTTTTTAAAATAAAAAAAGTCATGCAAAACACAACAAGTACATATGAGATACTAATAGATGCAACATATATGTAAATAGATACAACTTATATTATTCAAAATGTACAACTAACAACAAATGAAAACAAAAGGTCATAGACAGAACGAACAAGTACACATTAAATACAAATATATGCAGCATATAAGTAAACAAATGCAACTCGTTATTCAAAACATACAACTAACAACAAATGAAAGCAAAAGGCCATAGGGTGTGTTTGGCAGAGCTGTGCTTATAAGCAAAATTGACTTATTTTGAAAGTATGGGGAGATCAGTTTCTGCTTTTCCCCAAAAAATAGCTTCTTAAATTGGCACCTTTTTTTCTAGTTTACCAAACAGAAAACAGATGCTTAGCTTATAAGCAAAACACTTATAAGCCCTGCCAAACAGAGCCATAGGAAGTACAACTAACAAGTACACATTGAATACTAACAGATGCAACATATAAGTAAACATATGCAACTCGTTATTCAAAAGAACAATCACCAAAATAAAGAAGAAGAAAAAAAGGTCATTCACAAAAGGTTACAGACAGTACAACTAACAAGTACACGTGGAGTACTAACATATGCAACATAAAAGTAACAAATGCAGCTTGTAATTCAAAACAAACGATCAACAAAAAAGTGAAGAAAAAAAAGTCATTCACAGAACAACTAACAAATACATGTTGGATAATAACAGCCGCAACATATAAATAAACGAATACACCTCGTAATTTCATAAAGCGTAGAAGACCACGAATTAAAAAACAAGTAAAAAAGCATCAATTTGCACAATAAAAAGGCATATCCAATGACGTTAAACATAGGCCACCAGAAATTCTACAATCCTACAAGCTCATTTTTTCCTACATGCCTTGGCATCAATTGTCGTTAAAGCTCTCTGTAGTAGAAGAATTGTGAATGCAAAAATAGATTCTAAAGTCATGTCAACATGCTTACCAAAGCTTTTAAGGCTTTAAACATAGGTCATCGACTGCTGCTCAAATCTTCAAATTGCGGTTAAACATTGGCTTGATTTCATTCCTCCTCGGCAATCACCGAATGTTCTGCCATCCATTTAGAATCATAATCGGACTGCCCATTCTACTCTTGCATCGTGAAACCTCTATTAACCCGTTCCTAATAATCAACATCCAACAACATTGAATTAGTCCAACGTTAGAAAATGGGACATCTCGGATAAATTAGTCCACAATAATGTGCTCAATCTCTGACTCGGATGAATTAGTCCACAATAATTTGGATGTCAACATTGAATTAGTCCACAATAATGACTCAATTTATGCCTAAACAAACAGCAAACTTCCTCTGAAAACTGAAAGCACTCGCTAACTGCGACGGAAGCTCAATTTCCCCCCTCCCCAGGCCAGCAATGCCTTTCACTCCATCAGCAAGACCTTGGAGCAGAAATGTAGCTCTATAAGTGAAGAGCACCTTCATACTGGTGCTCATAATGGTGAACTATGAAGAGCACCTTCATACTTTACACACTTCAATTCAACTATGAAACAGAGCTGTGGGAAGAGACTCATACTGGTGTTGAAACGGATGAGCATATGTACAGACCCTGCTGCTGTGGAGCTAAATAATTACCCCGTCCTTGCATCTATACCATGCATAAACCTTTCAATAAATATTAAGAATGCCTGGTTAAAGGACTCTTCCCCATAGACAATATCGCAGATGACCAATCATGAATTCACACACAATTAACTCCTTTGGAAACACAAAAGATATAGTATTAGAACTAAACAAGTACAATTCAAAGATGCCAGAAAATAGAAATCCCTATTCCACTAGAATTATACTGTCGCATTCTTTATTCCACTCTTTTTCAACTGTGTGCCAGGTTAAATGCACAGTCTAATCATAAAATACACCAATTTCATGAACATTAGCATCAAACTAAACACAACATTTCAAACCTACAAGTAGCAATATTAGCTCAAGAAAATCCCCTCCAAACGGATCAAAATAACAGCAAAAATAACACTCTAAATCAACCACAATATCCAGTTAAGAGTAGCCAGTTATATGCATTCAGAATCACTAGACAAGCCAAATACACAATGTGAACCCTTCAAGCATAACTGAGTTTAAGCTGACTGGGAAAAAGCTCGACGGCGGAAAAAACATCAATGTCTTTAAGCTAATCCTACATTCCAACAGAATCATTCCAAACTTCAACTATCTGTGCTCTTCACACAATCCAACAGACACAATCCATTGATCAACACATTTTATCCTCACATATAATTATATCAAACACTCAATCTCTTAACCCACTCTTCTTCACATATTAGTACATAAATTAATCCAAGTATGTAATTGCACAATACAATCTAGTCCAATTTCACAATATACGTCTATTAAAAATAAAATCAAACACTGAATTGTCCAAATGAATAGCTCGAATGAAACAATACAGAACATAGGTATGAAGGAGCGAACCTTCGACATCAAACTTGATGGTGCTCTGCAATTTGACGGTGGTGGAGGCGTCGTCCATGTTAATTGCGTAGTCGAGCTGCTCGAGAGCTTTGTTGTAATTGGTGATGTAAGTCTGGAGGTGCTTCTGGTGGTGGAGCTGCATGATCTCAGCGCTTATGACGGGTTCCAGAGCTCCATAATCATAAGGGAGATTTGGCAGCGTGAAGATCTGCAATCCACGGAGCTGCTACCAGAGCCCTAACGAGCTCCCACCGGCGAGGAGTTTTTTGGTGATCGTTGCAAATTTTCGGGGAAGAATCGATGGTCTTTTAACCCGGCCCGGTCTGTGATTTTTTTTAACTTTCCCTAATTTGGGAATTGGTCCCTGGTCTGTCCATAAGTTTATGGACAGACCGCCTTTCCTGAGACCTACACGAGTAAATAAAAACAAGGCAAAATCTTGGGAAATACCGTCTTTTCATAAACTTATGGAAATATGAGGTTTAATTAAAACAATATTAAAAATTTATTATGCAACGTGTAGAAGTTATAATGTTTATAATCCAATTTATGCAACATGAAAATTTTATCTTTATTTCTTCTAATTCTCACTTTAAATCTTAATTTTTTTTAACTTATGAAAATACTGTATTTTTAGATCTTCTAAGAGACGGACTCTAAAAGCAATCTAAAACTTATCAGAAAAAGGAAGGTATCATTAAAATAACATAATCTTTAAGCTCTAAACAGTGGAATGGATTTTGGATTGAATTTAGGTAAACGGGTATGTATTGGGTTGATTTCACGTTGAAGTTATTAACCCAAAAAACTAATGTCGAATTGAATTTGGTTTCAAAGATTTAGATCTACCTATCTAGCAATTTCAAATCAAGTACTCCCTCCATTTAACCAAGAGTGACACCCTATCTTTAGACTCTTAGATTAATGTGAAGAAAATGAGAGGTTGAAATTGAGTATGAAAAGTAAAAAGTAGAATAAGTGGATGAGATTGTAGGAATCCTGCCAAAAATGGAAAGTGTGCCATTAAAAAAAATCCAAATAAGGCAAGTGTGTCACTCTTAGTGAAACGAAGGGAGTATGTAAGATTATTACACTTTCTTTTATGAAAAAAAGCAAAGTATTGGGAAAGATTGTCTTTTCATAGGCTTATAAAAATACGGGGTATAATTAAAATAGTAAAGAGTAAAAGGTCTTAGTTGCAATTTAAAATTTTATTATGCAATAGGTAGTAGTTATAAAGTTATAATCAAATTCATGCAATCCAAAATTTTTATCTTCATTTCTTTTAAATTTACACTTTAAACATTGATCTTCACATAACTTATAAAAAGACCGTATTTCAAGGGACGATATCATAAAAAAAATGACAATACTATTTACATATCTATCTCTCCTTTCTCATAATACAATTCTTTCTCCACATTAATTTAAATATATACAATATATTAATTTATATAGTAAGATGTCAGTGTCATGAGAACAGAGTAAGTAGTGAGAGATGGGAACAAAACTTGCAAATTGTGCCACCAAGAAGAGAACAAAATGGAAAGGACAAAAAGACAAAAGCAGTGACAAGGAAAGAGTTGTGCGTGTGGAAATTAGGGGTGTAATTGAACACAAGGGACAAAAGGATGAGTGAAATTTAACTTATTCTAAAATTGGTGGGATGCCCATTTGACCCAATCCCTAAATCACTGTTCCCAGTTGTTGACCTAACGCACAAAACGCCAAATTATGTATGGGCCCTAACTTTTAATTTATTTCATTTTCTATTTTTTAGTTTCCTTCCTTCGACCCAAGGTTTGTGCCAATGGTTTCCCTAATTAGAGCATTTTATTTTTCAGTACAGTGCATTCATACATCTGAGTTCTTTGTTTAGTGCATACATGCCTCCAGTTTTTTTGAAAGTGAACATATGTTCCTCTAATTTTTTAAATGTGCATGTATAATCCTTTCAGTTTTCTAAAGGTACATATATGTCCTTATAGTTGGAAGACCCGCATTTAAAAAACTGAGAGTTACGTGGGCACAAACAAGGAGCTGAGAGTACACATACACTTTCAAAAAACTGAGGGATATATATGCACTAATGTTGAAAGAAATTTCACATCGGTTTCTTACAAAGATAATGACTTAAACTATATAAGGTATTGAGTCACCTCCACTTAGTACCAATTAATTTTAAGATAAAAGACCAAAATATCTTAAAATTTAACAACCAAACAAGAAACTGAGGGCATGAATGCACTTTACTCTTCATTTTTTTACACGTGTTGATAAATCATGGCATTGAAATTAAGAAGAGAATAGAATAGAATTGGCGCCATAAAGAGCCAACTATGCGTACACGGCATGCCCCTTATTTGCGGAGGAAGGAAAACTATTTATAGAAATTCTTGAACAATATCATGGGCACTCGGTATATTTTACTCAAAAGTATGGTTTATAATTTTTAAAATTGGGACTTTGGAAAGTAGAGTTGCATGATTGTGGAACTCAAATTCTATTTTTCATGATTATAAAAACTTCTTTAATATAGATTCAAAACGCGCTTATAAAATTGCAGTGGATCAAAATGTTAGTACTCCCTCCATTTGTCTTTTTATGACATCATACATATAGTTGTTTAAATTTATGTGAAAAAATGGGTGAATAAAATTGAATGTAAAAAATAAAGAGTAAAATGTGTGGATGAAATTAAAATAATCTTGCCAAAAATAAAAATGGTGCCAAATAAAAGAGGGGAAAGTCTCGGGAAATGCGTCATTTCCATAAGCTTATGGACAGTCCACAGGGGCATTTACCTTAAATGTTGTAATTTTTGAATAAAATTTAAATATTGCATTTTATAAGTTAAAACAAGTAATAATATGTGTCTGAAGGTGCAAATATTTAAAAAAACATTTTCAAAAAATTTAAATTTTGTATGTAATTTAACAAATGCAATATATAAGATAAGAAATAAGTGGCATGTCCATAAGCGTATGAACAAGAGACCTGCTCAAAACAAAATATCTATTTATCATATACCATAAATAACAAAATAGAGAGTTCTCCATTCTATTCATGTTAACATTTTTAGTTTCTTACTTGAATTTGCAGTGAATAAAATGAGTTGATAATTTAATTAAAGGAGAAAAGGTAAAGCAGGGGGAGTACTTAAGCAGCTCAAGCTCTTAATGCAACTTGCTTCTGATTTATTTTATTTTTTTGAAAACATGCTTCTGATTTCTTGAGGCTGGGGGCCTTAATAAATTCCCCCACCCTGGTGTGGTTTAATTATTTTTTTTTCAAAGATTGATTGTGAATGGAATAAGTGATTGAAGAGTTTAGAAAAAAAATACAATAATTGAATAGCATTGAATAAATCTTACAAAATAATAAGGTGTCCATGTATTAAAATGGAGGGAGTACATCTTTTTAGCAAAGTTTTGAAAAATACCGTCTTTCTATAAACTTATGAAAAAATTAAGTTTAATTAAAATAATAAATGATAAAATGTCTTATTATGCAACATGTAGTAGTAATAAAGTTTATAACCCGATCCATGCAACCCGAAAATTTTATCTTCATTTTTTTTAATTTTACACTTTAAACCTTAGTTTTTCCATTACTTATGGAAATACCATCTTTCAAGAGACGGACTCCGTATTTTATTCAGAAATGTGGTGGGAAAGTAGTAATTAAGGTGAAGAGGTGTGGTTAGAATGGTAATTAAAGAGGGTGAGATGAGGGAAGCGTGGAAGAAGGAGGGCAGTAAGTCAAGAATGGTTTGTGTCCGGCACATGCTTCGCTACCTTTGCAATACGACCCCCATTCTCCACGCTTCTTGTTTGCCTTTTTCCCTATTGCTACTTCCACTCCACAAAAGGAAACTTATCATTATTTACCACCAACATGTAATAAAATACTAACAAAACCAAATTGTGCTTCTTGTAATCATTCCATTTCATTATTGACACACTTAAAATTTTCACTTGATTTCATTGTAAATAAAATGAGTGGATGGAGCTGGATTTAGAAAAAAAAGTGGAGTAATTGAAATAGTCTTTTCTAAAAGAGAAAATGTGGTACCCCCTTCATCTCAGCTAATTTTGTACACTTTAATTCATGTCAGTTGAATCAAAAAAAGTTTGATCATTGATACTCCATCCGTTTTAATTCAAGTTTCACCTTTTGACTTTTAGCAAGTGACTTGAAAAATGTTTGATCCTTAATATCTTTAATGAAGAATAATAAAAACTTGTGAATAGTAGATATTGTGAAAATATATGATGTTGTGAAAATATATGATGTTGTGAAAATATATGATATTGTGAAAATATATGTTTGATTCATCGACCCTGGTGCATCGAGCATTCGAGCCAGGTGCTTTGAAGACTCGAGCATTTGAGCCGGGAGCATTGACCACTCGACCTTGGAGCATCGTGCACTCGAGCCAGGTGCATCGAGCACTCGAGCACGTGGAGAATCGAGCACTCGAGTACTCGGGCATCGAGCACTCGAGCACGTGGAGAATCGAGCACTCGAGCACTCGGGCATCGAGCACTCGAGCACTCGGGCATCGAGCACTCGAGACTGGAGCATCGAGCACTCGAGACTGGAGCATCGACCACTCGAGACTGGAACATCAAGCATTCGAGACTGGAGCATCGAGCACTCGAGACTGGAGCATCGAGCACTCGAGACTGACGCACTCGAGACTGGAACTTCGAGAACTCGAGACCGCAACTTTGAGCACGCGATCGAAAGACCACGACCCATGGAGTCCTGACACCACGGAGCCCTCGAATCTTGAAGCCCTTGAACTATGGAGCCCTCGAACACGACCACACCACCCCTCGACAACTAAGGCACTCGACAACTATGGACCCCTCGAGAACTAAGGCACTCGACACCTCGAGCACACCACCCCTCGAGCATACCAGCGGACCTCGACCCAGCAAGCTTTACTCCCTTCAGATTTCATCCGCCAGGCCACTACTATTAATTTATTCTTTTGAAGACAACGAGGTTGCCTTACCGATGTAATATCCCAAACATCTTTGTACTTCTTTTGGTTCTACATAGGTTTGGGGAACCTAATATATATCCCCCACCTTATGGTGCAATTAAAAAAAATGTTATAACGAATCTTAATATGTATCACACAATAGTATTCATATTTATGTACCGATTCAATTTTAGGGTCAAAGTTAGGAAGTTTTAACTAAATGAATAATTAAATTGCAATTTGAAATAAGACAGAGGGAGTATTTATAATTATATGTAAATCTAATTTATGAAAAGTTGATAATTTAAAAATACATGTTATTGTAAATCAAACAATATCACATAATACAATATCATAACTTATTTATCAAATCAATTATGAGGTCAAAGTTAAGCAATTTTGACTAAGTAAATAGTTAAATTGCAAATTGGGTTTGGACAAAGGGAGTAATATACAAAAATACCAAAAGATAAAAGTATGCCAATATTAATGGAATGAAGTGGGTACATTTGAAAGGTCATATTCTTTTGATTTTATTTGTAGTTCAGTTCAACTAAGTAAAATTTTAATATAATGCTATTTAATTTAGTTTTAATCTACTATTTTTAGCTTTTATTATACTAAATTTAATTTTGTTTTTATTCATTAAAGGAATTTTTTTGGAAAATACCGTCTTCCCATAAGCCTATGGAAAGACAGTGTTTAATTAGAATAATAAAAGGTAAAAGATGTTAGTTGCAATATTAAAAATTTATTATGCAACATGTAGTAGTTATAAAGTTTATAACCTGATTCATGCAACCCAAAACTTTAAACCTTGGTATTTCCATAACTTATGGAAAGACCGTCTTTCAAGAGACAAACTCTCCATTTAAATAAAAAATTAGTTCCGAAAAAAAGATACTAACATTACAAACTTTAACGTTCCTAAAATCTATTTTTACATACATAAATATATATATATATATATACATATATATATATGTTCATGTAGCAAGGAAAGTGAAGAATTAAAATAATTCGAATAATTTTTACACATATTACTGACAAATTAAGAAATAAGAAGTTCCAATTGAAATAGATACAAATGGAAAGTAAAACCTTGCACAGTAAACTCAACACAAACTCTTAGAGCTCTGTATCAATAAATTTTAATAAATTTTATATAATTTTTGTAATATAATTCATATGTACACATAATTAAAATATTAATAATACTCTTACAATTTTCTAATCAATGAATAATCATGCTAGCATATAAAAGTGCTACAAAGAAATCAAGATGCCTATGGAGATTACCTCCACGGGACCCCAACTAGCCAGTTTCGCATATCTCGGCTAAAGGCGATCATGCGCTCGCACTTAGCGGTCCATACCAGTCGACACCCCGGCCATTGTATGAGAGGTAAATCACGGTAATCCAGCACCAGGACCAATGGGCTTGGTATGGATTTGATGCGCACAAGGAGCTTTGCAAAGTAAGAGCTCCCCATACTGCCGCTGCCGAGTATCGAACCTGGGATTATTGGCTTACCCACCCATTTTCAAACCACTGGGGTACACTCGTGGGTGTGGTTTCACATATCTCGACCTATATAACATACTGCTCCTTTTGAAAAGAATTCAATAAAAATATATACGTCATTCGTCTCAGCCAAACTTGCACATAATTATTATTGGATTTTGGACTAATATTAATAGAATTCCTAAGTAAATATTTATTGTTAAATATTTAAAAACTTGAAAGGTCATGCACAATAGAATTTGTTATTGGAATCGTAATGAATTAATGAGATATTAAATCCACGAGGGCTAATTGGCAGTGAGTCAATCTCCTGAAAGACGGTTTTAACATAAGCCATGGAAAAACCAAGGTTTAAAGTGCAACATATACTCTAGAAATAGTTCTCTGGGTGTTTTAGGTGAACAGAGGTGCCACTTTGACGGACTATCCAATAGTTGAATTCGTGTGGCTACAGTCATAGGTCGGAAGGTATAACATTGACGATAATCTGGTAATTATATTTATGCACTATGTATGTATCACATGATTCTGGCTTTCATAGTATTAGGTGAATACTTACAATTATTTTCATTATCTCCAATTAATATGCTTAACTGTAAGTATATGCAATTGCGTATAATACTAGCACATAAAAAGTTAATGTTTAGAAAATGCATGTTACAATGAATCTAACATTATCTCACACAATAATATTATTGTTCGTATATCCATCTAAATATGCAGCCAAATTTCAATAATTTTAACGGGAAAAAAGTCTTTACAAATTTGACTGGGACGGAGAGTGTAACGGAACTTTGAAATAAAATTCCACATAAACCAAAAGTTCTGTCCTTGTTACTCTCACACGCACAATACAGCTGTTCTTTCAATGTCTTGTAAGTAAAGCTAAAATCCAGTAGTAGTACTACTTCGATTGTAATCAATCAACCGTTTGATCCTTCTTTTTTGTTTTAATTCGAATACGTCCCAACAAATCAACTTAGCTTTCTTTCTTCTCTATTGCATTTATTGCCTGTCCTTTCTTTAAATTTTGTTTGTTTTCTCTTCAATGAGAAACACAAATCTTTTTTTACCAAAACACATCAACGACAGTCATTGATGAACATTTAACCAAATTTCATTCCAATAAAAAAAATATCTTTTATTTATATGAGTGTATGCAGTGCCATTGACAGCAATACATGCAAATAGAGTCATGGGGTGATAAGTACTACTTATACATAAATCTATTAGGTAATTAAATAAAATAATTCACATCTTTATTTTTAATAATAAATAACGAGTTTAGAGTGAATTGATCGTGTGCGCGTTTCGAATTATTAACAGAGTGCTTTTATTATATTTTTGAAATTGTCATGCATTAGAATTAGAATTGTAATATTTAGCTAGTGTCTCAATGTAAATGAGTTTATCCCATCTGATGTAAACCTACGGGAAACCGCTTGATGTAAGCCTTTGGGCAACAACTGATGTTTAATAGAAAAGGACCGGGAAACCCTATAAACCCGATTAACTAAAAAAAAGAGAAAAGAAATTGGCATGCATTGCATGCACAACATGATGGTATTAGATGGATCATGAAGTGCGTTATCATTTTTGCTTTATTTTTCGCTTTTGATTAGTAGGTGATATGTCCATTTTAAATATCATAATTATTGATATTAAGTTATGCATTAATTATTTGGGCTATATATTTAGGGGTGGGGGCATGTACCCTAATCAAACAAAACTTCCCTGAATCAATGCCTCGCCTCTAAGCAAAACAACAAAACGAGGATGACAAAAACAACTGTGGAACCAAACCTTTAGTCCATCCAAATAGGAGTTTAGTATTTTGAGGGCCATTATGTTGAACATGTATATCCATGAGAATTCAAATAGCTAAAGTGTAAAATATTCCACTTTAAAAAATTTTGCCGGCATAGTCTAGAGAAAGATCGTCTTTCCACATATTTATAGAAAGATCAGGTTTAATTAAAATAATGAAAGGTAAAAAGTGTTAGTTGCAATATGAAGAATTTAATATGCAACGTATAATAGTTATAAAGTTTATAACCCGATACATATAACTCAGAAATTTTATCTTCATTTATTTTAGTTTGCACTTTTAACCTGATTTTTCCATTGCTTATGGAAATGTCGTATTTCAAGAGATGGACTTTTATTTTAAGTGTAATATATTCAAAAGGATTAAATGGGCATACACGTGTCATTATTTATATGCAGTTTGATTTGTGGGTTTAGAAATGATTAAACACTAGAATGAAAGAAATGTTCTTGGTTTAGGGCTAAACTAATATTTACAATTAAATTTAGAAATTCCCTAAACTCCCCAGATGAAGGATTTTACTTTTTATTTCCTATTTTTCATTCCCTGATTGAGTAAACTAATGTCCATATTTATTTAGATATTTACATCAATCGCCATATAAGACTACGTGCAATCATCTTCATAGAGGGGCAGAACAAATGAATGCGATTTAATATCACGCCATATGAAAGGTATATATTTAACATATACTCCCTCCGGTTTTCTAACCTTCGCTCTTTTTTACTGCAAAAATTTTCAAGACATGTTTGACTATCAATAAATTTTGTTACATACAATAAGGGAAGGCATGTGAGGTATCTTTGGATTCACCGTAACATGCAATTTCTAAAAAGTAAAATTTTATAGTCTATTATTTTGCAAAATTATAGTTATAGGTGGTCAAACATGCCTTGAATAAATTTCCGAAAAAATTGAGCAATTGTTAAAAAACCAGAGGGAGTAGATGTTTGAAAAACAATTTGTGTAAATCATATGTTTAACTGTTTCACTAGACGAGCATCTAAGACTCTCGGTATATCACGTGTAACTGCATATACTCCTATCATAATAACATTTGTCAAACAGTCACCTTTCATTTTCTACTGTCATGTGACAGCCGAATCAAACCATGAGGGAAACCCGAATTCAAGGTCATATGCCATTTTTGGCAGTGCGCAACCCATCTCTAGAGATGATGCGTAACCGCCACTCACTTTCTATTGTCATATGACGAGCGAGTCAATATTTAACTGTTTTAACTGATGTGTCTCTCCAGACATCATGCATAGTTGCATATACTCCTATCATGGTAACATTGGTAAAACAACTGTCTTTCGCTTCCTGCTGTCATGTGATAATCGAATCAAACTATGAGGGAAACCCGGATTTATGGTCATATGCCATTTTTGGAAGTGCGCTACCTATCTCAAGAGATGATGTGTAATCGCCTCTCATTTTTTATTATCTTATGACGATCGAATCAATATTTAATTGTTTTAACTAACGTGTGTGTCCAGATATCACATGTAGCTGCATATACTCCTACAATAGTAACATTGATCAAACAATTGTCTTTCATTTTCTGCTGTCATGTGATAGCCGAATCAAACTATGAGGGAAACCCGGATTCATGGTCATATGCCATTTTTGGCAGTGCACTACCCATCTCGCTTTTTAGTATCATATGACGACTAAATCAATATTTAATTGTTTCAACTAATGCACGTCTCAGGATATCACGCGTAGCTGAACTACACTCTTATCATAATAGCATTGGTCAAACAGACGCCATTCATTTCCTACTATCGTGTGATAGCTGAATCAAACCATGAAGAAAACCTGGATTCATGGTCATATGCCATTTTTTGCCATGTGCTACCCATCTCATGAGATAATGTGTAACCGTCGTCGCTTTCTATTGTCATATGGCGACCGAATCAACATTTAACCGTTTTAATTGACTTGTGTATCAGGATATAACGTGTAGTTGCATATACTCCTATCACAATAACGTTGGTCAAACAATTGCCTTTCGTTTCCTGCTGTCATGTGACAGCCAAATCAAACCATGAGGGAAATCCGGATTCATGGTCATATGCCATTTTTGGCAGTGCGCTATTCTTTTCAGGAGATGATGTGTAACTGCATCTCGCTTTCTATTGTCATATATGGACCGAATCAATATTTAATAGCTGACGCGCTTCTCAGGTTATTACATGTAGCTCCATATACTCCTATCATAATAATATTGGTCAAACAGCCGCCTTTCGTTACCTACTGATTATTACTATTATTATTATTATTATTATTATTATTGTTTTAATAATTATAGAAATTAGAATAAAATGTAAAATGTGATAAGTTGAAAGGCAAATGAAGACGAGCGGTGATCACCTTCAATGCAAATGAAGTTAGAAATATCTAATCAAACAAAGCTGTATGGACACGTGTCGAGTTATACCGGTTGGAAGTGCCAGGCCCCTCGGCCCACCAGGACCCGGGCCCAATATCCTCGTATCTACTCAAATGGAATGAACCTCCCGAGCAGGACCCGCGTTACTGGCACGTGTCGGCGACCGGTAAGAGGCTAAGATAAAGAGTACTGTTCGTAGATGAAAATAAATGACAAATTCCAGAGCTAAGGAAACGGAAACTCCTAAACTCAAATAAATACAAATGAGAACGCACTGCTGGTATTTATGTTTGGACCCCCTAAACTTTTGATAAAATTGTCCATGGTCCTCAGAGTTATAGGAACAGAGCACGCGCGTACTTTTTTAGTACTAGGGTACCGTGTAATGGGTACTTGACTACTTGTGTATCCTCTAGTTTTTTTTCAAGGGTGTTACAATATCACGCACTTTATTTTACTAAGTTAGGCAATATTATGTATATATGTGTATAATAAAAATTTTAGTTTTCAGAAAAATAAAAAATATAAAAAATGGTTTTGCCGGCGCCACCTCCGCCGGAGCTGGCACCACCGCCACCGCCGTCGTCTCCGGCCTTCTCCGTTGCCGTCCCCAACCATCTGTCCCCAGCCTTCCTCTCCATCGCCGTCTCCAACCGCCATTCGTCTTCTCCGTCGTCCCCAACCATCTGTCCCCAGCCTTCTCTGTCGTCTTCTCCGGCTAGAACGGGGGCAAGGAAACAAGAACGAGAACTGGAGAGGCGAAGGAGAATCGGGGTAGGAGAACCGAGCAAAGGAGAACCGGGCGAAGGAGAAGCCGGATCGGAGAAGGAGAGCGGGGAAAAGAGAACGGGGAGAGGAGAAGGAGATCGGGACTGGAGAAGGAGAGTGGGGAAAGGAGAACGGGGAGAGAAGAAGGAGATCGGGACCAGAGAAAGAGAGCGGGGAAAGGAGACGGGGAGAGGAGAACCGGCCCGGGGCTAGGAAAAGAGAGCGGGCCAGTTACCGCTCGTCGCCAGAGAAGACGAACTTTCATCGGAGAAGACGAAACGAGCGGCGGAGAAGTGGGGAGAGGAGAGTGAGAGTGGAGGAGAAGGGAAACGAACGGCGGAGAGCGGAGGATAAGAGAAACGAGCGGTCAGCGGCGGTGGTGCACGGCAGACGGCGCTGGCGGTGCACGGCGACCGGAGAGCAGTCGGCGGTGGCAGCGATGGTATATAATAAAATTTATTTAATATTAATTTAAACATATTTAAAAATTTTAAATTAAATTAAAATTACATATTGTATACATAATAGTATAAATACATGGCATAATCAAGTAAAATACGGGGCATGATATAACGATCCACTTTTTTAATGGCACCAACAAGGTAACATGCTTTAGAGTAGGCTCTTGAAAGACCGTCTTTCCAAAAGTCATAGAAAGATTAAGGTTTAAAGTGCAACTCAAAAGAAATGAAGATAAAAATTTTGGGTTGCATGAATCGGGTTATAAACTTTATAACTAATACACGTTGTATAATAAATTTTTACTATTAAAATTAAGATCTTTTACCTTTCTATATTTCAATAAAACCCCATTTTTCCATAATCTTATGAAAAGACGATCTTTCCCAAGACTCTACCCAGGCTGTATATTGAAAAGTAAAATAATTGAAGGAAATTATATAGGAGGGTGCAAAATAAAGGCAAGTACTATTGGGAAAAGGTCGTCTTTCCATGGAAAAAAATAATTTAATTAGAATAATAAAAGGTAAAATATTTTAGTTGTAATATTAAAAATTTATTATGCAATATGTAGTAGTTATAAAGTTTATAACCCTATTCAAGTAACCCAAAAATTTTATCTTCATTTCTTCTAATTTGCACTTTAAACCTTAATCTTTCAATGTCTTATGAAAAAACCGTCTTTCAAGAAACATGCTCAAAAATAAGTTGAGTTGATGAAAATAATCTAAATTTTGATAAAATAATGAAGTTGTCATTGTTAATAACCAAAATGAAAAGGAAAGATTGCCAATATTGGACTCATCGTAACATAAAATTTCAAATTGTTATTTATCAAAAAATTTCTTACACACATATAAATAAAGATACCCCTTCTGTCTCATATTAAATTATACAATTTCTTTTTACGGTCTCCAATACACACGTTCGACCATTAATATATGTAACTACGTATAATATCAGTAAACAAAAAATTCTGTTTTAGAAATTACTTGTTATGGCTAATCCAAAAATATTATTATAAAATTACTGTTTATATATCTATTCAAATATGTGGTCAAAGTTTTTTTATACGACATAATATTGTTATATGTGATATTTTTGTGCAACTTAATTTGGGATGGGGGAGTATAGTTAAACATTGATGTTGTTGACTCTCAAAAGTCAAATTAAGGAATTTTTACTGGGACAAGATCAGAGGGTTAAAATCATAATAGGGCAAAATACACTTCTAACCTTAACTTTTTACTGAAAATGTCAATCTAACCCTGCAATCTGAGAAAATGTCAATCTAACCTAAACTTATTATCAATTATGTCAATCCAATCATAAATGTTGGTCAAATTGTGTTAATGCACACAAACTCCCTAATTCCGCCATTGACCAAAAACTAAAATGACCAAAATACCCCCATAATCAAAGCTAAAAATTTGATGCCCATTATACACTTGTGTATCTTTCTTCATGATGCACCCCCACCGTGTCGCATCCACCACATTTGCTTCTCCGCCCCCTCTGCACACCCCCCCTGCTGCCCGTTTTAAATCTCTCCCCACCCCAACATGAACTCTTGTCGTCCACCACCGCCTCAATCTCCTCTTCCCCGGGCACTAAATCGGAAATCCTCCCCCCTTCCCACCACCACCGCGGAAAACCCTAACCAGCTGATACGAATATCAAAAGACACTGGAGTAAATATGGATAGTGCATGTGAATCCCCGACAATGTCATTTTAACCTAGATATGTGTAAAGAGAGCATCATGCATGAAGAGAAAAGAGAAAAGCCAAGATTGGCTTGGAAACGTCTGACTTTCAGAAAGCCCTAGAAGACTTTGACCAAGAATACACAATGCTCTTTTTACCACAATGTTTTTTAATGGGATTGTGTATTCATACGAAAATGCCTGTTTGAGATTGGCAAAAGGCAAAAAGAAGACTAGAATAATAAAGCCAAGATTTATAAATTATAAAAATTTATAAATCCTGACATTTGATCACATGAGCCTTCTAATCAATAGATTTTCGGCTATGGCATTAGAATTGCAGCTGAGATTTACTTTTGTTCTTGTTAGGATTAGATTAGGACATTTAGATGTAGTTATTTCAGGACAAATAAGACATACTCTTTGAACTAGGTTTCTGCAGAATATTGGCTTCTTTATTGATTGCCGATTTTCATCATATAAAAAGGGATGGTGGTTGAGATTTTTAGACACCACTATCATCATTCATAAATATAAACCTTTGAGTTCATACTCTTGTTGCTTGCGAGCTTCTTCCATTGTTGTTTAACCCCGAGGTCCAGTTAAGTATTAATAAACCTTGTAATTTGATCCTGATGGCTAGTTAGAGAGCAAGTCAAGATTAGGTTTACCTCGAGGGCTAGACACCTGAATTTCGTGCGAGATAGTGAGGGTTTTCAGATCCCTTCACTAGATCAAAGATATTACGTCCGCAATCGTGAGTCTTCACAATGAGATTCATACTAGTTGGTATCAGAGCAAAGCAAAAGATCTACCGGGGTCGAGAAAAAAAATATAAAAAATGGGGTTTTCGAGTTTTTATTGAATTTATTTTTTATTTTTTTAAAAGTTATAAACTCTTTCGTGTCGTATTTTAATTGTGTTTGTTTGATCTTTCTTATCAGGAGGATTGAATCTAGAGTTGAAGGACGTCGAAGGGTCCGAGAGTTAGAATACTTCGGTATTACTATCCGCCTTCACCTTCATCAATCGAGTCAGGAAGACGTCGAATGATCTGAGCGTTAACAAGTATTATTTGCCTTCATCTCCCGGTCAGTTTTGTAGTTTTAGCTAGGTAGCTTAAACAGTTTATGTGTTTGTGATATTTTTCGTCAACTCTTCTGAAAATTATTGCATGCTCATAATCCTATTTATTTTCTTTATCGTTCTTTGATTCCATGATCTTGAATTGTCCCTGATTCTTGATTACACCTTATTTTAAAAAAAAATTCTTGTGTCGTTTTCCATATATATAGTGTCATATTCTTGATCCTTACGATCTTGAATACCTCAAATTTCATTTGAATCAAGAGAAAGTTGTCGCCTTTTTCTTATCCCAAGTTTTACATGCCGGTTTTTGTTCCAAAACATTTCGGGGGGAAAAAGGGTAGCAGATTTTTGGGTTTCAAATTCGGAATGTAGTATTTGAAATCGGAAATTTGGGCCAGATTTGCCATTTTTTAAAATTTGGGGACTATTTTACAATTTTTGAAATTTTGGGAATTGTACACGGTTTTAAATTTCTTGGGAATAAGATTCTGATTCTGATTTTTATATTGAGTGGAAAAAAATTGAATTTGTGGCTGAATAAGGAAGAAAGAAAAAGGAAAAGAAAAGTCAAAATCCTAATCGGGTGAGAAAAATGAAATAAAAGTCAATTGAGAGGGGTTTTGATCTAAATTACTTGGGGGACAAGTAAGTCATTAAAATCCTTCACTACAAAGGATTTGGATTTGAGTTCCTAATCCAATTTGTTTGCGGAAAAGTTACTTGAATTTTTGGAACCTATTTGTCGCCTATATAAAACCTTCTTATTTTGATCATAACTTATTCATTACAGCTCCAATTTGTGCCATTCAAATTGCATTTTGTTTCTTTTTCTTTGTGTAATTTGGAATTCCAGATCGTAAAGCTCAATTTTGAGTTTATATATTTTTTAATTTTGAAATAAGTTCTGAAGTACTCATCTCCATATTTTGCTTTGAATTGTGGCGAATTGATCAATTGCCCTTGCATTAGCCTTCACATTGTGAGTTGTGAGTGGTATACACTTGGTGAGTGACCTTACTAAACAAAGGGGAAGGGGGGAACATTTATTACTAATCAGTTGCTTCTTTTTAGCAGGGATGGCGGACGATCCGTTCATCCCGCCATTTGTTGGCAGTTCCAACAATCGACCTATAATGAATGTCATGGATGTCATGAATGTCATGAATTCCTTAATGAGCGATGTTTATAGAATTTCTAGGAAGGTAGATGAGTTGGCAAACCCTAATCCACCTCGTTCTACAAGACAAGTTGAATATGTTCGTGACATCAAAGCTTTGAAGTATGATATTCCTAGATTTGATAGTCGACACAATCCTGTGAAATACTTGGATTGGGAGAGGCAGATCGATAACCCATTTGATCTTAACAAGTACTGTGAGAAATAGAAGATCAAGGTTGTAGAGTATTCTTTCACCCATTATGCCACATAATGGTGGGAGAATTTGAAAGAATCAAGATAGTTTGCCGGAAAGAAACCTATCTCCACCTGGGAGAGCTTGAGAACCAAGCTTCGATTACATCATATTCCACGAACATATTTGATGGAGCAACATTCGTATCTCAGCAATATGAAGCAAGGAAACATCAGTGTAGATGAATACTTGCAAGATCTTAAATTAGCTATGGGAAGGGTTGGCATGAGAAAAGATGATGCATAAATAAAGAATCGGTTTATTGAAGGTTAAGATCTGCAAGTTCCGGTTAAGCTCCAGCATTATGTTGCCATGCAAGATTTATTGTTCAAGGCCAGCTTGGTTGAGTCGACCTTAAGACCCAGGGGAAGCTCTAATTTTGGATATAATAGTCAAAGGCAAGTCTCTGATTTCATAAGTCCAAATTCGACCAAGGGTCGTAGGAATTCGAACATAGGTGCCCGAGGAAACCCTAATTTGACCAAAACCTACTCAAATCCACCATTTAAATCCACCGATTGAAGAATGATCGCAACCAGTCAGTCTTTTAGCCAAGATACAAGTAAATCAATTTCTACTTTATCAAATACAATTTCTTCTAACACTCCTATATGTTTTCATTGTAATGAACGAGGACATGTTCACAATAATTGTCCCCATAAACTAATTATAGCAGTAATGGAGGAGGAAGAAGATGATGATATGCTAGCACAATATGACACCAAAGAAGAACAAATAGATGATGGAATCATCATTGTTGACAGAGGTGATCAAGGTTCTGAAACACAGGATATTTTTTAGGCGTACTCCACAGATGTTTCCAAAATTACTCCCCCACAAGGAGCAAGTAATTTCGACCAAAAATAGTGTCAGTTCCTCCAAAATGACAGTAAATGTCGCCATATAAAAGTTCCAGGTCGATCCTAAGGTAAGTAAGACGTGTAAGTTGCAGAATGATTCTGAAAAGTTGCATAAAGTCTTGTCTTCACATCTTAGTCCTTTACTTTCTATTCATATGATGAGGCATGAACTATATGCTGACTCTGGTAAATCGTTTCATACTTCAATAAGAGATGTGAATCGATCTTTGACTAATCATTCTTTTGTTCTTATAATGTCCTTAGAAGAAAGTTACTATTCCAAAGAGGATATTCCTGTAAATATGATTTCACGGTTAGTTAAGTTGCTACAGGAATTTGAGGATGTCTTTTGTGGTTACATGATTCCCGTTTTGAGGATGAAACTTTTTGATCCGGGAGGGAATGATACGAATATCAAAAGACATTGGAGTAAATATGGATGGTGCATGTGAACCTCCGACATTCTCATTTAAACCTATATATGTGTAAAGAGAGCAGCGTGCATGATGAGAAAAGAGAAAAGCCAAGCATTGGCTTGGAAACGTCTAACTTTCAGGAAAGCCCTTGAAGACTTTGGCCAAGAATACACAATACTCTTTTTCCCAAAAGGATTTTTTTAATGAGATTGTGTACTCATACGAAAATGCATGTTTGAGATTGGCAAAAGGCAACAAGAAGATCAGAAGAATGAAGCCATGATTTATAAATTATAAATCCTAACATTTGATCACATGGGTATTGTGATCCATAGATTTTCGATCATGGCATTAGAATTGCAGCCGAGATTTACTTTTGTTCTTGTTAGGATTAGACTAGGACATATAGTTGCAGTTATTTAGGACAAAGAAGACAAAACCTCTTTGAGCTAAGTTTCTGCAGAATCATATCTTCTTTGTTTCTTGCCTATTTTCATCCAATAAAAAGGGATGGTGGCCGAGATTTTTAGACACCACTATCACCATTCATAAATATAAACATACTCTTGTTGCTAGCGAACTTCTTCCATTGTTGCTTAACCCCGAGGGCTAGATAAGTATCAATAAACATTGTAATCTGATACTGAGTGCTGGTTAGAGAGCAAGTCGAGATTAGGCGTAACCCAAAGGTTAGACACCCGAATTTCGTGCAAGATAGTGAGGGTTTGCAGACCCCTTCACTAGATCAAAGATATTAATTCGCAATCGTGAGTGTTCACAAGGAGATTCATATCACCAACCCTCGTCTCTGCCTCCCCCTGCCATCTTCCTCGTTGCCTCCTCCACACTCTCCCCATTGCTCTGCCCCTACCGCCACTGAGAAAAACCACTGCCCATTAAGATAGGTTTTATGGCGATGAAGCCTCACCAACGGCAGAACCAGACGTGGAGCTCGTTCAACTCGGAAGATCACCGCCACCGGAAAAGCCTAAACCCTAAATTGGTCGAGGAGGAATAACACCATCGATGCCAAGTAGGATGACCAGTCGATGTGGAAGAAGGAAATAAGGAAGGTGTGTAAAAAATGAAGATGAAAACATGGATAGGAAAATGGGAAATAAGGGGAAAATTGAAGGGCAAATAAGTTTTTTCATGTTTTATGATTTTTTCTAATCAAGGGTAAAATTGTCATTTCACTTACTTTTGTCCAAACGACCTCTGACTAAAAATTCATCCAAGTCCAGGATTAGATTGACACTTTCTTAGATTGAGAGTTATATTTACACTTTCAACTGAAATGTATGACTATTTAAGCACTTTTCTCATCATAATATCAACACTAGATGCGTCCTTATCCGTAGATAATAATATGGAAAATATACAAATATAACCATATATAATTGAGAAATTGCATAGAAAACCCTGAGATAATTTTTAGTGCAAATATAATCCTAAATACTTAACGAGAGTGCAAATATAACTTTCTGGTGACATTTACGGCGTTGACCGTGTTTTTCCGGCGTTAACCGCATTTTTTCGGCGTTGATCCTCCAAAATGACAAAAATGCCCTTGGACTAAAAGCTATATTTGGGTGGACAATTATACCCTTACCTGTTCTTGCACCGTCTTTGGACCAGGTATGGTTTTATCAGCACATTATGAAATTTGATAGGGTTATATCAGCACATTCATAAAAAGTGTTGGGTTATATCAGTACATTACCAAAACTTATAAGGTTATGTAAGCACATTCATAAAAAGCGTAGAGTAATATCAGCATATATTATAAAAGAAAAATCCATCAACATTAAAAACCCTAAGTAAAAAAATACAACAAAATAACAACTACACACACAACACTAAATGTTATCAATCATTAATCCGAACTAAACTCAACAAGATAAATAAATAAACATCATCAAAATTCTTATATTCAATACTATATATACCGCTTACTTCTATTCATGTGATGAGAATCAAAAGAAAATCACATAATCAAACTTAATATCACATTAATCTAGTATATTAAGGGGAATTTCATATGAAAATACCATTTTTCAAAGGTTCCCGCACTTTCAATTATGGCAAAGTAAGTACAGGCCATATTTATACTTATGTGAATTATATGAGATTATACATTGACGTTTCTCCAATATATCAGCGTGGAGATGTCTAATTTCGCAACTTAATTGGGCACAGGTGAATATTTGTAAACATCAGGGGCCATCAACCAAAAAGTAAAAAGGCTAGGGTCTATGTACAAAGTTCTGACAAAATGCGGTAAATGACACCCGACTTGCGGTAAATGACAAAATGCGTGTCGACCATTTAATGGTGCGGAATGGGTTCGTTGGGGAATCGCGAGGGGTAGTATCGTAATTCCACATCTGGTTTGGCAATGGCGTAGGGATGGAACTTATTTGTCGCCACGTGCCTCGGCGTCGGCCGCACGCAGGGAAAATAAGTCTTTTTTTTTCATTTTCTTTTCCACATTTGTCTCCATTTATTTTTGGAGTATCAGGATACATTTTTCTGCACAGTACGGGCTTGTGAGAGGGACATTTTGGCTATTTCAATACCCTCGGATGGAGTTTTTGGTCTTTCTCTGCTAAGAGAAGACAATTAAATTAAAGTATTAGATTGTTTTTTTAGTCCTCTATAAAGTATCTTATACCATATTTTAGTTTTCGTTTGCAAATCAACCCTTAGACATGAACCCACAAATTCAGAACGATTTGTTTGGTCCCCGAAGGTGGTTTTCAGGTAAAACTAAATGGGTTTCCAATATAGTCAGGGGTATAATGGTGATTTTACTGATTAAAAAAATATTTTCAAACAAAATTTTTTAGTTTTAAAATTTTCTTTTCCTTTAGTTTTTCACCGCCGCTACTGAGACACGAAGGGAAGGCCAATCATCGCCCGGGGAAGAACCCATGCTGATTCACCCAGCACCAGTACCGGCTATGGTGCCGAGGAAAGCATCGTAAAGAAGTCCTAGACCCTTCATTATCTATCACAACCGCCAACAAAAGTCACTGGAGAAGCCTTCAATCCTGAGTCACGGCGGCATATTTCCACCGCAGAAGCCTTCAATCCTGAGTCATTGCCGACGATGGGGACTTCCAGCAGCGCCGCCCAAGACTTCAAGTTCCGGATCAAAGACTTACGGCGGTAGGGGATTTCTACAGATTAAGAACCGATCCATCTGAGCACGGTATCCAAAGTTTATCGTGCCGACCAACATCCGAGCGCGATTCATTGGAGGCGGGAGACTCTAAGCAAAAATGGAGGATTAATCGAAGACAAAAATAGGGTTGGGGCTACTAGCAAATATGAGATTAAATTGGAATCTTGGAAAAAAACCCTATGCTAAGGCTGGGAATATGACGATTGAAGAGTTGGATTCCGGTGCGGTGGAAGCTTAGTTACTAGTAGAGCTGAGCTTCGTGTCTTAGAGGTGGAAGGCGGCGCCGGCGGTGAAAAATGTTTTTAAATTGAAAATTTTTTATTGCTAAAATTACCATTATACCCCTGGCTATACCAAAAAGCCCTTTAGTCTTACCCGAAAACCACCTTTAGGGACCAAACAAAGCGTTTTGAATTTGTGAGGTACTGTCTAAGGGTTGATTTGCAAATGAGTACCAAAACATAGTATAAGATACTTTGTAGGAGACAAAAAATATAATTTAGTCTAAATTAAATTTTGAATTGTATCACTGTGATTTACTTTTACTACTCTCTCCGTCCCAGTTGTATTTGTACATGTTGACTTTTGCAAGTTGACCAAAATTGTTTTGATCGTGAATATTTTTACTTGTGCACGTTTAAAAATAAGAAAAAGTTGGTTTTATGAAAATAGATGTTACGAAAATTCTAACAAGATCTCACGTGATAGTATATTATCTTATATATTACTCAATTTTTACCTTTTCAAATTAATCAAATTTTACTAAATGAATAGTGTTTGTGCAAATTCAGATGGGACAGGGGTAATTGAAATTTGTGAATGGGTTTGATGATTACAAATTTAGTTAATTTACGTATTTGTATCCTCATAGTATACCATTCACTTTAATTCATAACAATAATGTAAATCCCTAAAAATAATCCTTGAAAAGTGGATACTCTTTATGTCCTAGTCCAAGTTACAACTCAATCATTGCACACTTTTCGAGATACATGTTTGACCGTTAATATGTTTAACTACGTACAATAACGTCAAACAAAAGCCACTTTCTAAAAACTACTTGTCACGACGAATTCAACAATACCACATACGATAATATTATTTCTCATATATCTATTCAAATATACGGTCAAACTTTGATAAAGAATAGTGTCATAAAATAGGGGTAATTTGGGATGAGACGGGGGAGTAGTGAATAAGTATTTTACTAATATTGTTAATATTGGGGGATACAGTAAGTATCGTATCCCTAGTGTATTATATACTAATTAATGTTTTTATTATATTGACATATTTAAAAAAAAATTATATTAATACATCTATTTAGTAGGATTTTTCCAAATTTTTTTATTTATCCCTTTTCAATTCAACTTCACTCACTCGTTCCATTTCCCATGATCTAGGAGAAAAACACACACGTAATGAGTCAAGTGTTTAAACATTTCAAAGGTCTTACATACAAATTATTACAACCGTGTTGTGAGATTTTCCCCAACCATCTCACTCTCCCTCCTATATATATTAAGAAGTGACCATCCGGTGATTGATCATTTAACACCGTAATTTATCTCTTTATCGATCGATACTGCTAAGATGAATCCAGTAGGAAGGTTCCTCTTAAATACACAGAAATCATCACTAGATGGATGATCACTAGTACAAAATAGTAAAGTCTTGGGAAATATTGTGTTTTCATAAAATTTTCAAAATATTATGTTTAATTAGAATAATAAAAGGTAAAAAGTATTAGTTGCAATATTTTAAATTTATTATGCAACACGTAGTAGTTATAAAGTTTATAACCTGATTAATGCAACCATAAAATTTTATTTTCATTTCTTGTAATTTACACTTTAAACCTTGCTCTTTCCATGCCATATGGAACGACCGTTATTCAATAGATGGACTCGCAAAAAATTATGTGTGCCAGATATAATAAAAAATAAAATTGCTTTACGTATTTGTATGTTTGCAATCAGGCTTATTTACATTTTTTCTTGATTTATATTACCAAATTATAGTTATGAAATAGAGTCCGTCTCTTGCAAGACACTCTTTCCATAAACTATGATAAGACCAAGGTTTAAATGACAAATTAGAAGAAATGAAGATAAAAATTTTGGGTAACATGAATCGGGTTATAACATTTATAACTACTACACGTTACATAATAAATTTTTAATATTGCAACGAAAACGTTTTA
Source organism: Rubia yunnanensis (assembly GCA_037428765.1). Lineage (NCBI taxonomy): Eukaryota > Viridiplantae > Streptophyta > Magnoliopsida > Gentianales > Rubiaceae > Rubia > Rubia yunnanensis. Next base: position 1,661,513 of record CM075062.1, read on the forward strand.
CCTTTTATTATTCTAATTAAATTTCGTCTTTCCCAAGACTTTGCCAATGAAATAATACGAGAGGATATTCTATACTTAATTCTAATTTTTATGAATGTATATATTATTTGAAAATTCTGTCTCTTGAAAGACAGTCTTTCCATAAGTCATGGAAAAATCAAGGTTAAAAGTGCAAATTAGAAAAAATAAAGATAAAATTTTTGGTGCATGAACTGGGTTATAAACTTTATAGTTGCTACACATTGCATAATAAATTTTTAGTATGCAACTAAAACTTTTTACTTTTTATTATTTTAATTAAACTCCGTATTTACATAAGTTTACGAAAAAACGTTGTTTCCCAAGATTTTGCCCTATTTAAAAGCATATATTGTATATTAAACCAACACTCGATATCACGAACTTCGAATTAAAGTTATAATCGCACAGAGAGCCTTTTAGTAACATCAAAATTGTTTTAGAGGAATAAAATAATTTAAGAGAAAATGACTGAACAATTAAATAATCATGCAATTTGGTAAACAAATAATTTCCATGCTTCATATGGTACGGCATTCATGTTATCTCACTTTTATGAAAAATATATTAGTCAAAATATAAAGTTTCATAAAATTCCAAAGAGGTATTTGGTAATGAACAAAACAAAAGGCAAGAAAACAAAGATGAGTGTTTGTTTTCAACAGTACTTTAACTTAAACAATGCAATCAGCCAATCATAATTGTGAGAAAAATAAAATAGAAGTACTTCCTCCGGTCCACTAATAATGGATCACTTTCCTTTTTTAGATGGGTTTTTTTATATTGGCTCATTCCCCTTTTAGTAAATCCTGGATTGTTTTTATCCACATATTTTACTTTTTATACTTTCAATACAATCTCTACCATTCATTTATTTTTTTAAAAAAAATTTGTGCCCAAAAATTGGGGCCATAATAAAATAAAGTATGATTTTAAAAAGGCTAACGACAGCTCCACATGGTAACAATTTGCATTTCAAACAGTATCTGTGCATAATAATTCATGCCTTTTTCCGGTGGTAAAATCAAACCAATATAAAAGGGAGCTTAATGTTGTCAAAAAAAGAGGGAGCTTAATAAAATTGAAAATAAATAAATAAATCAACGGTCTAATAAGGGTGGACGTTGGAAAAAACTTTGATTCTCTATTTCAACAGAGAAATTTCTAATCAAAGATAGAACATGACTTGCCTTGCATAATATTCTCGAAATTACTCAATCTGAGGCTTGTCGAGCAAAGAGTTTGGTTGAAATAAAAGAAAAGAGAATAATAACTGGGGGTGAGAGCACAATGATTCATTTTGCACGAGATGGATTGGCGAGCTGTGGAGTTGCTATAGCGGTCGTTGAGCCTCATTGCCATGACATACTCAAACTGTATTGAGAGGTGACAACTAGGTTAACCATTCAAGACGAGGTAGGGATTTGGAGTAAAGGGAAGTTGAATTTAAACGACATCATTTGCGTATTGCATTAATGGTAAGTAAAAAATTCAACAAATCATCATCTTCTTTTATTCAGTAGGTGCCACTCCCACTATCGCTCGACTCACCAAAATTATGAACCTAGTACATAAGGAGAGGGGCTTAATGGTGCATATTGCCCGTTACGTATTGCCAAACTGCGAAGCGGCAGCCGACGCTGGTGAGGCTTATTAGCATGGCATATTTCAAATCATTGGCCAGTTGGGGCGGGGGAGGAGATCTGGAGCAAAAAGGGAATGGAATTTAAATCAATGACGAGACATAAGGTCAAGTTGTTAAGCTGCTCTCTTTCTTGCCCTTTATTGTTTGCTCTGCAAGTTGGTAAACAATGTCGTTCCACTAACTCGTAGTCTTTTAACCATAGTTGATCTAGGGAAAATAACAATGATGTACTCAAACAACGTCGTTTAAATACTACATTAACAAAAGAAAATTTTCAATAATTCATATTCTCCGACTCATAGCGTAGCGCTGCCCCACTACTACACGAACTGCTCCAAACCGAAGCTTGAGCACTACATTAAAACCAAGAAAATCTTAACAGCTCACCATCTTCGACTCATAGCATAATGCTATTGTCTACCGCTGAATTCGCTCCAAACCAGAGACCCAACACATAATACATATCGTCGAGTACTACATTACCAACATAAAAATCTCAGCTGTTCATTTTCTATGATTCACATTATAGTGCTCCTGCTACCGCTCTACCTGCTCCAGACCAAAGGTTAAGCATTACATTAACAAGAGAAAATTTCAACTGTTCTCTTCCTCTGATTCTCACTACATGGTTCCCGCTACCGCTCGTCCCGCTCAAAACCAAAGATCAAGCATTACATTAACAACAGAAAAATCACAACAGTTCATCTTTTTTTACTCAAAGCTTAGCGCTCCTAGCTATTGCCCGACCTGCTCCAAACCAAAGGTTAAACATTGCTTCAACAATAGATTAATCTCAACATTTCATCTTTTCCAACTAACAACATAACACTCCCGACAACCGCTCGATCCGCTCCATACCAGAGTTGTGGAGGCACATACCTCCGCCTCTCTAATTGACGGATCATAGGGGATTTGCTCGCCCATTCGCCCCCCTAAATCTGCCCCTCACCAAGACTAAGCTCAAGTTTGTTACGAAAAACTAATAAAAAAGAAAATATAAAGGAAAAAAAGAGGAGAAATTGCAGAAAAATAATTAAGCGCAATGACTAATGAACAACTCGAAATGTACAGAAGGTTCAAGTTGTGGCGGGCCCCACCATCTACAGTTGAATTTCGGCCGCCCTCCATTTGTCGCTTATTCCGCCACCGTCCACCGCCGCGCGTGACTCCACGCCCCGCCTCCCATACCCCTCCTCCCTCTATTTAATTCGCTTTCTCTCTCTACTGCCTCAACACACTTTCTTAACCTCCTCCCCTTCTCTCTCTAGCTTTCTCTCACACACACTCACGCACTCATCTCCTACGTAATAATTTTTGGCCCTTCTCTCTCTCTCTTCTTCTTCTTTTTCTTTATCTGAGTTGAAATACGAAACCCCATTGGGCAGAGTTCTGCAGAAAAATAATAATTCAGAAGTGTGTCTTTTCTTCATTTTCTTCTCCAATTCCTGCGAATTCGGAAACGAGTGATTTCTCACAGTTATGAGCGGTCACAGATTCATTCCATCGGAGATCAGCTCGGGAGTTTAAGGTTTTTCGGAGAGTTTAAGATTCAGAACCAGTTGCCGCCATGGCCGGAAGTAATGAAATCAACGCGAGTGAATCGAAGGTATTAATCTCTCTTGATCATGCCATTAATCGTGTTTAATCTGATTAGCTGGTAATCGCAGTTAAGCCTAATCTTTGCCCTTTTGGGTTCGTGCCAAAAAGGCTGAATCAGGTTTTGTTTGGGGCTTTTGTAGGGGATGTTTGTTTGCTTTTTCTGGGTATGCAACCATTTCTTCTAGTTCTTGTGATGTTTAGGAAATAATCGAAAGACAATTCTGGACTTTTTCATAACCTGTTTTCCGTGAAAAATTGAAATTCATCTGTGTTTTTGCAGAGAGTTGTTCCTCTGAATACATGGATTCTGATATCGAATTTCAAGCTTGCTTACAACATGCTCCGCCGTCCCGACGGCACGTTCAACCGGGAATTGGCGGAGTTTCTCGATCGTAAAGTTGCGGCGAACGCTAACCCCGTTGACGGGGTTTACTCCTACGACGTCGTCGACCGGGTTACCGGCTTGCCGAACCGGGTCTACAAGCCGGCGCCGGAGGACGAGGATCAGTACGGGAAGATTGATCTGGAAACTCCCCTGAGCACGACGGAGGTAGTTCCGGTGATCCTGTTCTTCCATGGCGGAAGCTTCGCGCATTCCTCCGCCAACAGCGCCATCTACGACACCCTCTGCCGCCGCCTTGTCCGCCACTGCAACGCGGTGGTGGTGTCTGTCAACTACCGGAGGTCGCCGGAGAATCGCTACCCGAGCTGCTACGAGGACGGCTGGGCAGCTCTGAACTGGCTCCATACCCGGCCATGGCTGAAGAGTGGGGCGGATGGACAGGATGTGAAGGCCCACGTGTACCTCGCCGGAGACAGCTCCGGCGGAAACATCATCCACCACGTGGCGGTTAGAGCGGCGGAGGAAGGAACCGGAGTGGAGATCCTGGGGAATATTCTGTTGCAGCCGTTGTTCGGCGGGGAGGAGAGAACCGAATCGGAGAATCAGCTGGACGGGAAGTACTTCGTGAAGCTTCAGGACAGGGATTGGTACTGGAGAGCTTTCTTGCCGGAAGGAGAGGATCGTGATCATCCAGCTTGTAACATATTCGGACCACGCAGCCGAGGTCTCGAGGATCTCAAGTTCCCCAAGTCTCTCGTTGTTGTTCCTGGTCTGGACCTCGTCCAAGACTGGCAATTAGCGTATGTCGAAGGGCTGAAGAAGTACGAGAAGGAGGTGAAGCTGCTTCATTTCAAGGACGCGACGATCGGGTTCTTCTTCCTGCCGAATAACGAGTACTTCTACAGGCTCATGGATGAGATCACCTCCTTCATCCACTCCTAACGGTTAATGTTGATCAGATGGTAGTTAACTGGCATAATACTTGACAGACTCTCCGGTTGGTTTTTGCTCGGGCACGGTACAATTCCCCCCTTTTGGTGTGTAGTTTGATGAACTCTACTTACTAAGTTACTTTCATTCTATATTTCTTATGAGCTATGGCTATATGATATAACAATGGTGGATGTGTTTGTGTTTGTGTATGTGAAAGAGATGGTTGTTTCTTCGATCTCTCTCGGACATCTCTCCATGAAACCTCTGACCGAAACGGAGAGTGTTATCGCCGTTGTTGTTGTTGTCGTAGTGATAGTAACAGTAGTAGTAGTATGCTAGTAGTATGGATCAGGTTTCAGGCGGCTTCGGATTCGTGCTTCGGGTCTGGCCGAAGAAGGCAGAAGTGCGTCTGGTTTTGCAGTTCATGGAGCTGTTGAAAAACCTGTATGTTGTTATACTTTGGTTAGAGATATAATATAAAGAGTTTTGGTGGTTTTATTCCCGTTTCTGATAGTTTGATGATCATCAGTTCTCTGCACTAGCATTTCTGTTCTTGTTGCAATTCTTACATGTTTGTGGGCTATCGGATTTGGACAACTACTAAACGAAGTGAGTGTCTGTGGCGAGATTTTGTATGTTTGTGTGCAAATAGGACATAACCACAACAAGATTCTGTAACCGGAGCATGTGAGGATTGAATTCAGACTGAACCATTTGGGGTTCCCCCCCTTTGAAATAGTATATGGTTATGGAAGAACTGGAGTCTATACACAACCGCGAACCATTTGACCATTGACTCGCCTGTAAACGATTCTTTTTCATTCTAAAATTAATCGTTACGCAATCATTTAACTACCGACTCGCCTTAGCATGAATCTTTTTCTATTTTAAAAGCAATCGTTGCACAGCCATTTGACCGCGACTCGCTTCAGATCGAACCTTTTCTATTTTGAAAGCGATCGTCATGCAATCATTTGACCATCGACTCGACTCGACTCGACTCTGAATGAACATTTTCTAGTTTAAAAGTGATCGTTACGTAACCATTTGATCATTGACTCGCCTCTAAATGAGTCCTTTATATTTTGAAAGCGATCGTTATCATTTGACCACTGATTCGCCTATGAACAAATCTTCTCTACTTTGTAAGCGATCGTTAGGAATCAAGTGACCATAGATTTGCCTCTAAACGAACCTTTCATATTTTAAGAAAGCGATCGTTACGCAATCAATTAACCAGCGACTCACATCTGAATGAATATTTTCTATTTTGAAAGCGATCGTTATGCAATCAATTAACACCGACGAACGAATCTCTTCTTTTTTCAAAGCGATCATCACGCAATCATTTGACCACCGACTCATCTCTCGACGAACCTTTCCTATTTTGAAAGTGATCGTTACATTAGCACCTAAAGTTTGAACAAACCTTTTCTGCTTAAGTGCATATACAACTATTTAACCAGCGACTCTCCAAACTAATCCTTTCCATTTTGAAAGATATCATTACGTAAGAATTGAGATCAGCATACAATCATTTAATCACCAACTCGCTTATGCGCTTATAAACGGAATCACTTTACTTTTAAAAGATACAACCGTGTGATCATCTAAGTCGATGGATAACCAACCGTTTGAACACTGACTTGCGATGCCCTTCCGTTCAACAGCTAGTTGCCCAAAAGAGTGCATTTATGAGTCAGCGGAAAGAAAAGAAAGGAGTAGGAGAGAGGGCAAGAGGAAGACGAAGGCGTGGGAAGGTGGACCAGGAGTGAGCATTGAATCCCGTTGTGATCCTTAAAGCTGAAACCAAACCCCGTCCACCAAAAAACCAAAACTACGTCTCACAAACAAAAACGTCTAAATGTTACGGAATGATTGGGCTCAAGTCCCAATCATCCATCACGCCCTTCCTTCTTCATTTTTCAAAAAAAAAAACTAAAAAAATTTGTCACTACTCTAACTACTTATTTTCAATTTCTTCAACACTACTCCTAAATTCGAATGTCTACTAAAAGTATTGTACGCATTTTTTTCTCCAATGATATGAATTGAACAGATATATAATTAAAGAGAGCTTCTTTTAACATGTACTCTTAAATTCATCTGATCCTTTTGTCTGATATGCACTTAATTGACGTTCAATATAAGTGAAATTCTTCAATCTGCACTGAATTGACACGTAATAAAAGAGAATATCGTTGATGTATACTCTCAAATTCGTAAGTACTAAGATCTTAATTTTACTTTTCATTTGATCTGAATAGCATGAACGTGTAATAAACAGATAAACCCAGAAACAAAACTTCGTTCCTTTAGTCCATAAGTAAAGTAGGCATACAAACTTCTCTGCCTTACACTCCATGGGAACAAGGGTGAGAAGGAGGCAGAATGAAGAAAGAGAGTGGATAAGGGCAATCTTACTTGACGCAAAAGCTACTGGCTCGAGAATAGAGTACAGTGTCAGAGGTCCTCAAACTTCCATGCGGTATTTCCACTGAATTTCAAAATTGTGCTCTTTTCGATCGACCTGAATGAAACTGAAGTGACATGTGGTACTAGCATATTCTTTTTAATTGATCCGAATGAAACCGAACTGCCACGTAACAAAAGTGAACTTTTTTTTCTTAATCTTAAGGTGCGAATATAGAATTTGAACCGACGGATGATAGTCATGCTATTTTCTTGAAAAATAATTCGATGAAACTGCCCAGATATCGTGTGATTTGATGACATGGGATGATCAAATCAAATCAAAGTAGTTTGTTTTGTTTTGGGTGGTGTGATTTGAGCATCACACAAAATTTACGTTTGATTTTGGTTCTTCTCGAAGATTAGATTGAGCACTAGAAGATAAAATTGAACACAGCTAGCATAGACTGAAAAACGACAGCACAAGTTACAAATGGAGGAATGAATAATCATGTAAGCAAGCCAAACATTTGACTTTATGGTTTACGATCCTATTTTTTAAAAGCTTTGTACTAGGAGAGCATATAGTTTATGTATACTTATATTTAAAGGATTTGTTGCAGAAAGACATAGTTTAATTTAAATAATGGAAAGTTAGCAGTTTATACTATGTAGTAAGTGCAAGTAAAATAGTACAGAGAGTAAAATATATAAATTATATATGTGTTACTCTAAATATGTAAGGTTTCTAACTAAAAATATGTGCGTCAGGTTAACTAAATAGTTTGTAACTCGAATTTGACCCGAATTTTAATTGTTTTACCACATGGTTTTTCATTTTCTTGTTGTGATAAAATTGTACTTGAGTCTATGATCTTTCCATAGCTTATGGAAAGACCATATGTGAAAAGACAGATTCAACGGTGTAAGGTAATTATCATTTAAACTCGTTCCGCTCGTAATAACTCTAACTTTATTTTTACACTAACTGATAATAGTTATAAAATCATATCTCAGAAGATGCAGCATGTTCATAAGTTTATAGATGGCAAAGTATTGGAAATGACCGTCTTTCCATAAGCTTATGGAAAGATGAAGTTTAATTAGAATAATAAAAGGTAAAATGTTTTAGTTGCAATATTAAAATTTTAGTATGCAACATGTAGTAGTTATAAAGTTTATAACCCGATTTATGTAACTCGGACATTTTCTCTTCATTTATTCTAATTTACACTTTAAAGCTTGGTCTTTTCTATGACTTATGAAAGATCATCTTTCAAGAGACGGACTTGGAGAAGGCAAAGTCTTGGAAAATACCATCTTTCAAGAGACGCACTCTCAGACGAACCAGAAAACTTATGAAAATACCGTCTTTCAAGAAACACACTCTTAGGAGAACAGAAAAATAAGCAATTATCCATGAGATTAAAACTAAAGTTAGCTATTGGCAACAATAATATACTCCCTCCGTCCCAAATTAAATGATATGAGAGAGAATTTCACGCTCATCAAGAAACTTGTCTAATCGTTAATATGTTTAATCACGTATAATTATGGCATACAAAAAGTTACTTTTCAGAAACTACGTGTTACGACGAATCCAATCATATAATATATGATAATATTATTGTTTATATATCTATTCAAATATGTGATCAAAGTTAAATAGTAAATAGTAATATTTTATGAAGTGTGCAGTTTAATTTGGGACGGAGCGAGCGTAATCAGAAAGGCTAATAAAGGGGATTCATCTGTCCTGTCTGTCAGCCATCCATCGCCCAACGTAAACTATTCAACTCAACTTTTGTTTTGGTTGCGTTGTTGGTAAACATTACAAGTAATAATTCACTCAAATATTCCAATGCCCCTTATACTTATTTAATCAAAAAGCGAAAATACCTAACCGTTTCTAATTAACAAGTTCGTATATAGAAAGATTACGTTTACCTGTGGATATATTAAAGTTTAAATTTTAAATTAAAAGAAATTAAGTTAAAATTTTTAATTGCATTAATTGAGCCATAAATTTATAATTATTATACGTTGCGTAACTAACTTTTAATATTGTAACTAAACTCTTTTACCTTTCTATAATTATAATCCAACCCATGTCTTTCCATATACCAATTAAAATATGGTTTTTTCCAAGTCTTTGCCCTAATTAAAAGTATATATATTTTAAAGATACTCTCTTTGTTTCATTGGAACTGACAAACTTTCTTTTTTCAATTGATTTTATGGATTTGATACACTATCCTACTCCCTCTGTTTCACTAATAGTGGCACCATAAGTTTAGGTGTTTGGATTTAGGTGAAGAAAATGAGGGGATGAAATTGAATGTAGAAAATAAAAAGTACTGAGTGGATGAAATTGAAGGAATCTTGCCAAAAAATGGAAAGTGTGTCAATATAAAAGAAACAACCCAAAAAGAAAAGTGTGTCAATATTAAAAAAACGGAGGGAGTACTATAACAAGATTCCTTCAATTTCATTAACTCGTTTTACATCATTTCTTTCTATATTTAATTTCATTCACCTATTTAAACGCCTAAAATTATGGTGCCACATCCAAGGAACGGATGCAGTGTATATCTTTTCATTTATAAATATATGAGTGGGTCTCCTGACAGACGGTCTGTCCATAAGCTTATGGACAGGCCACTTATTTCTTACATTATAAACTGCACTTCTTAAATTACATACTCCTTCAAATACATATTATATTTTTGTGTATATCATATATTTTTATATTTTCACCTTCAAATACATATTATTACTTATTTTAACTTATAAAATACAATATTTAAATTTTATAAAAAATTACAACATTTAAGTCAAATGCCCCTGAGAACTGTCCACAATCTTATGAAAATGCCGTCTTTCCTGAGACTTTTATACTTTTATATATACTTTTAAAATTAAAATAGTACCACTTTCAACTGAAAGATACTTTTTCAGAACATAATAAATGAGAAGGTAAATAGCTCTCACGTACAAACAAGTTTTAAAAAGATTAAACCACAAATTCTAATTAAAAATAAATATCATTTTAAATATTTTCTCTAATCCTCTCATCTTACATTGATCCCTGATAAACAAATAAATGAGGAGATTAAAATAGGAGAATACACAATGAATTTAATGAATAAAAATAGAGTCCGTCTCTTGAAAGACGGTCTTTCCATAAGTTATGGAAAGACTAAGGTTTAAAGTGTAAATTAGAAGAAATTAAGATAAAATTTTTGGGTTGCATGAACCGGGTTATAAATTTTATAACTACTACATGTTTCATACTAAAACTTTAATATTGCAACTAAGACCTTTTACCTTTTATAATTCTAATCAAACCCCGTCTTTCCATAAGCCTATGGAAAGACCGTCTTTCCCAAGATTTTGCCATAAAAATAATCTAAATTTTACGGAGAAAAAATAAAAACATCATTCTCAAATTACAAGTTTACCATTACAAGAGAGATGAGATTTGCACAACTCAAAAAAACAAAAATAAAGGTTGCTTTCTTTCTTCACGCAATGTTGAATTGTCGAATGAAATAATGCCTCAAAAAGCAGAGGTACCAGACCAGTACTAATGAGCTGAACAGCGTCGTTTGTTTGTATGTATCCTTTGTCGTTTTGCTGGCCCGCTTCTTTTAATAAGTGTTTTAGACTTTGTGGCGTTTTGATTAAAAACGTGTTAGGGTGTGCGGGACAAAAGGAGAAGTCGCTGTCCGGAATGGCTTGATCTCGCTATCATCTTTTTTTTTCCCAACTTTTAACCAAAGGTGATTTGTGTGTGAATGAAGAGCCAAAGAAGCATTTGGTTTGGTTTGGTTCGGCATTTGGTTACCATTTAAATAGTGTAGTTTAGTTGGTTTTTTAGTGGATCGCCTGCGGCTACTTGTTTGCCTTTTTGAACAAGATTCATTTAATTTCATTCGCACGTTCTAATTTTTACTTTTTAAACTCAACTTATTTTATTTTCCTAAATACCAATCACCTAAACTCATGGTTCCAAATAAAATGAAACAGGAGGAGTAAATCATTTCTAAAATGATCCAGAATGTGATTATAGTAAGTAAAGTTGATATTTAACCTAACTGATTTATTACCTATATGATAAAATTACATGTCAACTACATTCATCCCGTGTATTATAACATATGAGAGATTACATAAAAACTGAAATATCATCATCGAAGATACTAAATTGTTTCTTATGAAAATTATCGCTTGTTGGCATGAAGGAGTGTCTCTTGCATTAATGTTACCGTGTGTTCAAATACAAGTTTAATCCCACACTAAAAGAGAATTGACTAAATATTCAGTATAAAATTTTCATAAATTACTCCTTTTATTGGTCAATAAATTTTCATTAAACTCGCGTGTTTGGCGGTTTAGCCATTGCACCTCTAGTTAATTGCTCATAATGAACCGTATCTAATTTCTCACACGATACACTAAGTGAAGATAAACTCCATATATATACAAGATGGTAGAAAAGTCACAATTTGATTTTTGATAACAGTAAAAAAAATTTAAAAAAATTACAGTCAATATTTTTAATTGTGTACAACTAAAAATAGTAAAATATCAGTATTTTTAAATTATGCGTTGTGGAGAATTTAACACCATTTTCCATGATAATGTGCTTACTTGCATGTCAATAATATTTTACAATTAAACTTATTCGATTATGACCATATAAGTAGTGCGGTAATAATTTTGGCTGGGTAGGATATATAGGAAAACGAAATTGGAAGAAATAAAAATAATTAATAAATGAAGGAAAATAAAAGGGCCTGAGCTGGAGTAGCTCAGTTGGTTAGAGCGTGTGTCGGAGGTTCAAGCCCTCCCTCTAGCGTTTTAAAGCAAATTATTACAGTTTTTTTTGTTTAAAATAATTCTAAAACAACATTTAATAAGAAGAAGAGTCCGTCACTTGAAAGACCGTCTTTCCATAAGCTATGTTAAAACCAAGGTTTGAAGTTCAAATAAGAAAAAATAAGACAAAACTTTGGGTTGCATGAATCAGATTATAAACTTTATAACTATTACACGTCGCATAATAAATTTTTAATATTACAACTAAGACATTGTAGCTTTTATAATTCTAATTAATCCCAAGACTTTGCCTAAGAAGAAAGTGCAAACATGTAAGTTTATTTTTGTTGAACGAATTAAACTGAGCTATTTTGTAAACCAAAATAAGTGCATTAAAAAAAATTAATCACTTCGTTACGAAATAAATAGCTCACTTTTTATTTTTATCTGTCCCACATAAAATTGAAAACTTTAAGAATTCTAATTTTTACCCAAAATGGTAAAGAATATGTTGTAAAATTCGAGCAATATCCTCTTTAACTTCAACAACTTTTTGACTGATCCCACAATTTTATTTGAAATATCCCTACTTTTTTTATAATTATTCTCTGTCATACCAGGTTGCATAAAATATGAGTTAAAAGTGTATGTGTCGATTATTTTGGGATGGAGAGAGCATTAATAATATAATTAAATTTTTAAAAAATCATTAAATTTAGTTCATACATAATTGAATTGAAATAAATTGAGTTGAAATGAATTTAATTGCAGATAAACTCTAAAAACCATATAGTAAGTTAGTCTCATTTTGCTGGTGGGAGTAAGTGGACCAAAAGTGAAGTAAACAGTACTTGAAAGTGATAGTATTGGTACAACTAAGTCCAAACATAAATGGCCAAAAAAGCTTAAACAACATAACTTTAACAACTTAACAAAATCAAAATGGGGACTTTAAAGAGGGCTAAAATGGACAGACATGGCCCAATTACTTTAGCTTCACGTTTTGGGCCAAACACTCTTTCATAATTGGCTACAAATGTGAGGTGTCTGAGAAATGCAATTTGACAAAGTAGGAACTGAAAAGCCCAGTTGGCTTCGCAATCTACTAATTCGAAAAAATAAACATGATTTTTCATTACATTTTATGTCTTATCTAGTGCTATTTTTGAATTAAAATCATTAGAGTTGGTAAAGTTTTGGAAAAGATTGTCTTTTCATAGATTTATGGAAAGACGAGGACTAATTAAAAAAATAAAAGATTAAAGTTCCAAGTTGCAATATTAAAAATTTATTATAGGGCGAACAACCATGAAGTATTTGATAGGGCGAACGGCCATTCAACACCGGTGTGGGAGTGCGATTGATCATGTAGGCATCAGTAAGAAAAGTATAAATGTATGAGCAACATCTCCATCTCACGGTATTCAGCAGCAGTATGAGCAACATGACAAACACATGTATGAGCAGGCAAGTAAGTAATCAATTCATCCCACAACTTCTTACATTTAGTATAATATGCAGCAACGGATTGACCATTATGGCGAAAAGTATAAATGGCCGCACGAAGTTCACACGTGCGCAGACCATTACCAAGGGCAAAACGTTGTTTAAGATCATCCCAAAGATCCTTAACTGGCGCACTATAAGTAATACCACAACAAGTGGATGGATCAAGAGTTTGAACCACCCAACCAACAATCATAGAATTCATACTATGATTTGCAGAACCATCAAGAAAACCCTCCTTATGCTTTGCAGAAAAAGCATTAAACAAGGAAGCACTCCATTCATTATAGTTATCACCCTTAAAGATCTCAGGACATATTCTCAAACCTGGATAATCTAACGGAAGAACGTAGTAAGGATGATTAGTAGGCAAAGCATGAGAAGAGTCACCAGAGGACTGGCGAATGGCCTGAGCAGCAGCTATCGTTGCTGCTTACACGGCTGCCTGGAAGATGGCAGAATCTGAGGCAGGAAAGGCAGATGGTTGCGGCAGCGTCGGGATGATCACCGCTGGAGGTGTGGTGGCGTCGACGTCACCGGCGGGAGGTGGAATGGCTTCGACAAATGGGCGTGGAGGCGGTGGCACGTAGTCCGATGGTCCTGCGGCGAGGGCATCAGAAACAACATGATTAAGGGCAATGAAAAAATCTTCAATTTCAACATGATCAGGAGGATCCATGATGACAGGAAAATCGAACGGCCTTGAACGGCGGCGGCGCGTGGCGACGACGCGTGAAGGCGGTGGCAGGCGACGCGTGAGGCGAGGTTATGGTGGTGAAAAAATTTAGAATTTAGGTTTTCAGGATTTTAGCTATGATACCATGTAAAATATTGTAAATTATGAATGTGTGATTTTATTGATGGTACACGGGTGCTATATAAAGGCACCACTTGAAGAATGTGGGCAACAAAGCCTTGTGCAAATTAGAAGAAATTAAGATAAATTTTTGGGTTGCATGAATCGGGTTATGAACTGTATAACTACTACATGTTGCATAATAAATTTTTAATATTACAACTAGGACCTTTTACCTTTTATTATTCTAATTAAACCTCATATTTCCATAAACCTATGGAAATACGGTCTTTCCCAAGATTTTGCCTAAATAAAATGTAGAATATTTGAATATGACAAAGTCTTGGGAAAGACCGTCTTTCCATTGGCATATGGAAAGACGGGTTGAATTGGAATTATAGAAATGTAAAAGGTTTTAATTGCAATACTACAAATTTATTATTCAACGTGTAATAGTTATTAATTTATGACCCGATTAATGCAACCCAAAATTTTATCTTGATATATTCTAATTTACTGTTTAAACCTTTAAATATAACTTATAAAAATACCGTATTTCAAGAGACGAACATGCATTTGTATTCATCCATAAATACTAAATGCGAAGTACATTTAAAAATATTTCCTTACACTTTATTTTCTTTTGCTTTTCACGGATTTCCTATTAAAAAAACACTCTTTCACCTAACATAATCATTCTCTCCCTTTCACATAAAAACTATACTTTACGAGTTAAAGAAAATACAAAAATATGGTTATCGGAGAAAATAAAGCAACTAGCACAATCTACTTTATCTGTTCTCGTATCAATTTTATAAACATTATCATTTGCTGTATATGTTTATTTTAAAATTTGAATACTATCTTATTTAAGCTGTTTTAATAAAAATTAATATATTTATTCCTATGGTAAAAATTGAATTATATTTATTCACTTATTAATACTTTTACTATTTCTATTCAATTATAGAGTTATAAATTAGAATAAATTAAGATAAAATTTTTGGGTTGCATGAACCGGGTTATAAATTTTATAACTACTAAATGTTTCATACTAAAACTTTAATACTGCAACTAAGACCTTTTACCTTTTATTATTCTAATCAAACCCGTCTTCCCATAAGCCTATGAAAAGACCGTCTTTCCCAAGACCCTGCCTCAATTATATCGGTACATTTCCACTTTAATAAAGTATCAAAATCAGTGGTGGAGGGAATCGTGCGAGCCTCTCATATGATTTGGTGGTGAATGGTGTACGATGTATGTCACCATTTGCTGTTGGAGAAGACGGCCTTAGGTTGCTGCGTACTTTCCATAAAACTAGTACTTGAGCGACGTCATTGGTTTTTATTGTAATTTTTTTATAACCCACTAATCTAATATGAAAATGTTTTGAATTAGGAAAGAAAAAGACAATATAAAAAGGCACGACACTCTCAATTAGTGAATCTTTAACACATCACGTTTCGAAAGTCAAAGTCGGAGGTTCATTTATGTTCGGCCTTCACCACCCAGCAACTCCAGCCCGCCGTACAATACCGTCCATCGGCCTATCATCACTCATGCCATCGTATGCCTCTTTCTACTAAGAGAGTAAACCAACTGGGAGTAGCCCAGTGGTCAGGGAGTATGTCCGATCCAGGAGCACTTTAGGTTTGAATTCGGTCTGGGGCAGTTTCTGAGGTTCAGTCTCCAATTGTACCGTGTTAGGTGTAGGAGCCTCACTTTGTGTGAGTTGTGTGGGAGTCTCATCTCACCTTTGTGTGAGACACAGGGGAGACTCACCCCCTTTGTTAATGTGAAGGAGTCCGAATATTTATTTTTTTAAGAAAACAAACTAAGAAAGCACTAAGAAAGGTATAAATTCTAAAAGAACATTTGTTTTAAAGATTTTGTTTATGTCCCTTTTCACTCTATGTGTAACGTGATTTATTTTATTAGTTTAGCTTTTAGTTTGAACTTTGAACGATTATAATTTGTAGTCGACGAATTTTGTTCATCTTTTCAATTTGAAAATAGATTTCAAAGACAGATACAGTACCACTGTATGGAATCAGTCCTACTTCCTCAGTTTTTTTTTATTAGTGACACACTTTCCCTTTTGAGTTGTTTCTTTTATGTTGGTACACTTTTCATTTCGGGCAAGATTCAATCAATTTCATTCACTCATTCAAATTTTTACCTTCTACCTCCAATTTCATCCACTTATTTCCTTCACCTAAATCCAAGCATCTAAA
Source organism: Rubia yunnanensis (assembly GCA_037428765.1). Lineage (NCBI taxonomy): Eukaryota > Viridiplantae > Streptophyta > Magnoliopsida > Gentianales > Rubiaceae > Rubia > Rubia yunnanensis. The sequence goes on from CM075062.1 coordinate 1,677,823, forward strand.
CTTATGGTGTCACTATTAGTGGAACGGAGGGAATTTATCAATCAAGATTCATGTTTTGGCTTTTATTAGCATTATTATTAGTAGTAGTTCTTAGCAATAAAAAATACATGCAGTCAAACTTAGATGTCTAAAATAAATTATTTACCCATTAATCAAACCACCTCTTACATCAATATTCTGATGATTCAGCCTCACAATTATTCATATCTTGAGTTTTGGACATCTGGGCTTTACTCAGAGGGGAGGCCTTGATGTTGTCCGAACAGATAATCCCAGGTGAATTCTTGTTTATTGCTCCTATTTTTGTCGGTTTGATCAACCCTTTTTCGTAGTTTTTGATGCTTAATATCTGTATTTTACTCATATGAAACTCAAGCTTTGATATTGTCTGAAACGTCTCAGTTGAATTCTTGTTTTCTTGCTCTTCTGTTTTGCGTTTGATCAACCACCCTTTTGTAGCTGATGTCTCATCATTTTTGGTAATACATAACTAAATATATATGGATGGTAAAAGATGTCTATTGGAGACTAAGCAAAAGCTAAGTGTGCATGTTAGTTTGGGGGAAAGATGTGATTTTTATGAGCCATTTTAGGGTACTCTTGAGTATTGATAATGACCAAGAAATAAGCTTGAAGTAGGAGTATTTGCAGTTTAATTGTCTGTTTTGCTTTTAAAGATGGGATTTTTATGCAGCCCTTTTTGTTTTCTGGTGTGATGCAGGATTGGCCTGGTGAAATTTATCTGTTAGGAGTGGATGGAGACTGCTCGATTTCTGTTATCTGTTACATTTTTGCTCTTCTGCTACTTTGCGTAAAATGTATTTTATGCCTGGAGGAGCTGGTGGTATGGGGCATTGGTTTAGTAGATTAGACCTAGAGGCTGATCATCTTGACAGTATCATCTTGAATAGCAAAAATATCGGTAGTTCTAAGCGACCATTGACTCCGTTGGACCATGAGGTTGCTCAGCTCACCAAGATTAGATCAGAGCCCCATGATAATTTCAGCAGAGTCTTACCTGGAAAGCGGGAATCGTCTGTCTCAACTGTGAAGATGATTGTGGGTAGAGAAGCAAACTATTCGGGAAGGGGGAGGTTCTCGAGAGGGGATCGCAGTCATGTCTTAAGTAAGTACTTGCCTGTTACTGGTCCTTGGGTTGTGGACCAGATGGCCACCAGGGCTTATGTTTCTCAGTTTTCAGCCGATGGTTCCCTTTTCATGGCTGCATTTCAGGTAGTTTTTCTTCTTTTCCGACACGGGATTTAGTTTGCAATGATGTAGTGAATAGAAACTCCAAGATAGGAGCCTATGCATTGTTACAACATTGAACTGATTTCTGCGCGAAACCAATATGAATTCTGATGAACTTCCTGTTCCAATGAATATCCTGTTAGCATGTTTCAGGCTGTGTACTAGGCTGATGCTGGAATCAACTGACTTTGTTATTGTCATATGTTGTGATGCAAACTATTTAAAAATATAAGCCTGTTTTGTTTTTGACAGGGAAGTCACATTAAAATATATGATGTCGAAAGAGGGTGGAGAGTGAAGAAGAACATTCTCGCCAAAAGCTTGAGATGGACGATTACTGACACATCTCTTTCACCTGATCAAGCACATCTTGTGAGTATCGTGATGCAAAGAATTGGCATTTTCCTTGCATGCAAAACTATCCTATACTCCTATAATCAACGACAATTTTATGATTATATAAGACCTCTGTATCAAACAGAGTCATGTAGCATTTAGAATCTGTATATTTTCAGTTATGTTGGACCTTTTTCTTCTAAATTTTTCCACTCTGCTTTAAAGTTCTTTCATACTTTAGTCGATGAAAGCTCCTTAATTTCTTTCCATGTTAATTTTGGTGTGGCAGGTCTATTCTACCATGTCTCCTATAGTGCACATTGTTAATATTGCTTCTGGAGCCACAGAATCCCTGGCAAATATAACGGTATGTTGATCGCGTTGTGCTTATCTTCATATAACCCTTTAGCTGCTTGATACCCCCCTCTTTGACTTGCCAATATAAACTCCGTCTATTATTCTCTTTAGTCCTCCATTGTAATTTCTTAAATTACTCTATTGTGATTTATATCCAGGAACTCCATGATGGTTTGGATTTCTCTGATGAAGTCAATGGGGGATACTCTTTTGGAATATTTTCGGTAAAATTTTCCACCGATGGGCAAGAAGTTGTAGCTGGAAGCAGTGATGACGCAATATATGTATATGATCTTCAAGCAAATAAAATGACTCTTCGAATTTCAGCACACGCGGTAAGTTTGCATAGTGTGTCAGAGATAGTCATGTTGTTTATTTTTTATAATACGAATATATACTTCTTCTGTAATCCCGTGCATTACTTTCATATAGCCATTTGTTATAACTTTTAAGGTACTTAATGTCTCGTGTTATACGTGCAGTCTGATGTTAATACAGTGTGCTTTGCTGATGAAAGTAGCCATCTTATCTTCTCTGGGAGCGATGACAATCTTTGTAAGGTTAGTCGTCTGAGGTTTGATTTTCAGATCTTTGCCGTTTACTCAGATTCTCGGCCTTTTATCGTATTCATGGATATAAAGTTGTATGGTGTCGGTAAATTATTTATCAACGAGTTTTACGAGTCTGGATCTAATATTCTAAGGTGAAACATCACATTGTATAACATTAAAGATTAAAATTCTCAAGTGGAATTCTAAAGAAATTGTGACTTTCTTCGGAGTCAAATTCACAAATGAGATTTGAGGATGGTTTCCTTTTCGCAGAGATTTAACAGTAGAATTCTTTGGTTGACTTAGGTTTGGGACAGACGATGCTTCAGAGTCAGAGGAAAACCGGCTGGTGTCCTGATTGGACACCTAGAAGGCATCACATGTATTGATACTCGCGGAGATGGTCGCTACCTTATTTCTAATGGTAAAGATCAGGCGATCAAGCTCTGGGATATACGGAAAATGTCTTCCAATGCTCCAAGGTACACTTTACCCGAGCCTTAGTTCACTCCAAATAATCGCATATTCACGTTCCAACGTCCCATAGTTTTTCTAACACTATATTCTTCATGCATTCCTTTTTCATTCAGAGATGGAATTGGAACTTTTCGAAATTATGACTGGGACTATAGATGGATGGACTACCCACATCAGGCAAGGGGACAAAGGCACCCGGGCGATCAATCAGTGTCAACATACAGAGGCCATTCTGTGTTACGCACTCTCATTCGCTGCTACTTCTCCCCCAAGGCCAGGTGATTGTTTTCCATCATTTCAGATAAAATCACCATCTCAGTTTTGCACGAAACTAACATTCCTCTATTGCAGCACGGGGCAGAAGTATATTTACACAGGGTCATACGACTCTTGTGTTTACATATATGATTTGGTAAGCAGATGTTTTTTTTGCTCGATTTTGATTTGCTCTGGTACGTGAGGTTGTACTGAGGAGTGAGGTTGGTGTTAGGTGACGGGAGCTATCGTTGGTAAACTTCAGTACCATAAATCGACCATACGAGATTGTAGCTGGCACCCGAATTACCCGATCCTCGTGAGCTCTTCGTGGGATGGGCACGTCGCGAAATGGGAACCGTTGAGAGCTCGCGAGGGACCCGAGTTCATCGAGAAGCAGATTGGCAATGGTTAGTGGACGTAAAACAATACTAATACTTCAGAAAACAGAACCAGATTGTGTATGGAATGATGTTTGTTTCTGTATGTATATCAGTATATGATGTGGATGTTGTATAGACTTAGCAGTACTATGTTGGGCTACTGGAAAACAAACATATACAGCTTAGAGTTGTTTGTTTTGCATGATGCGAACAAAAATAATACTTTTACTTAAAAGATTATGGTTCTATCAATTTTCATGTGATCAAAGTGCATATATAGCTCTACATAATTGACCAAAGTGCATATACAACCCTGCCATAATTGAAAGTGCAAATATAACCCTAGATATTTAGGTTTTTTCCCGTAGTTGGAAGTCGGAATACACTGAAAAGACTCTTTGCCCCTCTGTAAAAAAAACCAAAAAAAATATTGAAATTGCAATCCTACCCCTAAACCCCTAAAGCCGAAGGTGGTGGACAGGCGGCTGGCGGAAGCCTTAGAGGTGGTGACCTGGCGGGTGGAGGTAGGCGTACCAGGGCTTCGTGGAGGTGGTTCGACGTCGGGCTGATTCTGTTTGTGTCAAATTTCGATCGGGCAGGGCTTCGTGGTGGCTGTACCAAGGCTTTGCGGAGGGCTGCCGGAGGGACGCCACTGAAAAGCAGACGAACGCTAATGCCGGAGGGATCGATTTGCACAGTTGGTGAAAAGGATCCGATTTGCCGATGAGCTGGTGAGCCGATTTACAGAGCTGATGATTTGATGTGCCGATTTGAGGATGTCGAGGGATGCGTTTGTGGTCGATCCCATAGGGTACTTTCAAAACCTTTGATCACATCCTGATGACGAGCTCTACTAATTCGTACCATTTATTTCGCAAGTTTGTGTTTTTACCTCATGTTTCTGGGTTTATTAGTACAATGACAAGGTTTTCACCTCAAGTATCAGAAAAAAGGTCATGCCGGAGAGGCTGGCCTTCTCGCAGAGGCGGAGTTGTGACGACAGCGGTGATGGAGAAGCGGCAGTGGTGGAAGAAATGCTCCAGGACAAAGGGCTTTTCTGTCTTTTAAAATTTATATTAGGATGAAAGGGTATTTTGGTCATTTTCATCAATCAAAGGCCTGAAATGGTCAGTCAATGCCAGATTAATGGCTTCGGAGTTATATTTGCACATATGAATAATAGTTTGGGTTATATTTACACTGAAAATTGTGTCAGTGTTATATCTGCATTTTCTCAATTATATAGGGTTATATCTACGTATTACTCTTTTCATGTTACTCCTAAAATTGCTCCTTCATAGAAACCAAACCTTGGACAATACTAAGGGTACAAATTGGCAACTACTTTACTTATTAGCTAAGCAGTATTTAATTTTCGGTAAACTCGATTTATTTTCAAAACAAAAGCTATTTTATGGGGAGAAGCATAAACGGGTATTCCATACTTTAAAAAATAACCAATTTGCTCATTAGCACGAATTTACCAAACAAACCCTTACTAAGGTCATGTTCTTCTCAGTTTATCAAGACTTCAATTCGGTAAAATTTCAATTTGGTGTTATTTAATTTAGTTTTGGTCTATGGTTCCTTTTCCTTTATCATGTTTAGTTTTGCTCAATTCAGTAGAAAATTAGTTTCAGAAAAAATAATCAAAGTAGCTAATTAATGGAACATGGTCGGCCGGATTCCGGTATATTACCGGAGGCTTGCCGGAGAAGAAAGGGAATTCTCCTATGTCAACTCCAACCTCCCGTGCCAACTACTACATGCCAAGAAGCTTTACCAAGTCCAACAAAGTTCGAAGAAGTTTGGTTGGTAAACAATTTAGTACCACAGCGTAATTAGTAAAACGGTGTCGTGGTGTAGTTGGTTATCACGTCAGTCTAACACACTGAAGGTCTCCGGTTCAAACCCGGGCGACGCCATATTAATATTCCGATTTTAGTTTAGATTGAACACCGCCATATTGTTTATTAAATAATTATATTTTCATGCCAGCAATCGACAAAACAGTTTCGTGGTGTAGTTGGTTATCACGTCAGTCTAACACACTGAAGGTCTCCGGTTCGAACCCGGGCAAAGCCAACATTATTATAATGTTTCAATGTTAGTTTTGGTCTTAATGTTCTGATGCCGGTCCCACTGCATCCACTCATCGCAATGCTCACTTCAGTTGTAACTTTAAGTTGATGAGGTGGTGGGACCGCTACACGTGTACTTAAACTCCAATAACAAGTTTAGGTTTTACTTTACAACAAACTAACCCACACCTTTAGGTCCCTTAATCATAACTTCCTTGAAGGCTCCTAGAAACTTCACTTTTTTGTGTTTATTTCGTTTAAATGTGTTTCATTAAATCCAATATCTTAATATGTTGTATATTTATTCATATTATATATATATATATATATATATATATATATGTATATAAACATATCATTTATGGTTGTAATCCAGTCAATGCATATTTCTTAATAAGAAGTGATCGCAGGCGCAGAGGCAAGAAATTTTATGGTGGAGATAGTCGAAATTTTTAGTTAGTTCAGGAGAATTTTTAGAAAATTTCTAAATATGGAAAAAGGTCTGAAAATAGAAAAATTTTAGGGGTGTCTCCGTCTCCGTTGTGTCCCCATCTCCAGCTACCCCAATTTCTCCAGATCTAGAGCAAGGTGGGTCAAGCAGTGGCGCCGACAGGTGGGTTTGGTGGTGGCGTTGGGTGTTGGATCGGGCGGTGGTGTTGGCTGGTGGGTCGGTTTGTGGTGTTGGTTGGAGACTCGATTGCTGGTGGTTCAGTGGTTCAGGAGTGCAGTGGTGGTGTAGTAGTGGAAGGGCAGATGTTTAGAGGGGGCAGTAGAAGGGTAGTACAATCTTTTTCCCTCTTGAAAAAAATACCAGACATTTCTCTCTCTGCAGAAATGGCTGGGAAAGGATGAGTGCTTTTTTTTTTCGAGAGGAGAAGTGAATGTCTCAATATGAGAGCACATCCAATGCAAGAGTTATGTGGAATAGTCAATCACACGTGGCACACTTTTCTTTAGAGAGGGTCAAGTAGAGGCTCTATTTGGAAAAGCTCGGATTGAAGTACTCACATATGCAACCAAGAAAAAGTAAATAGGGATTCATTAATATGTATGAGTCCGACTAAAATTTGATCCATTCAATAATTGACATGTCATATTGAAATTACCATTGGAGATGAAAATTCAAATTAGACCGTCAATAAATTTACTTTAATTACATCATATTCAAAATCCAATTAAAACATATCACGTGGCATAAGTGACCCTCAAAACCGACTCTCATTGGGGATGCTCTGAGCTTCTCTACATAAAAACTCTAATTGACCCCCTCTATCAAAAAATGTGCATTATATTAATGTCTTCATTTAATCTTGCATTGGAGATGCTTAAGTGAATTGAAAATATATTAATATGACGTGGCAAATGAGATAAATGACTCTTGCATCGGAGATCTCTAATATCGATGTCACCATTTAGTAATCTTTAATCCCCCATTAACTGTTTTGCTTAGGAACTAACATATATGCATGCATTGATTACATAGCTTTAATGATTAATGTAGTATCTACAAACAAGCCCAACGGATAAAAAGGGTGAAAGCACAAACGAACAAACGTTAAACAGTTCCAATAAGCATAAATGAATCATTTGCCAGTTCTCTTTATTTTCTCTCAGAATTCTGACAATCCAATTAAAATAATAATAACAACAACAATGTATTTGCATTTCCTCTCCGGATCTCTCTCCCTAAAACAAGGCTCTTTTAGTGTTACTGTATTATAGCCGTTATCAGCACAGACAATTATAGGGAACTTTCAGTCAAACATGTTTCCTACCTCCTAAACAAATACTCTAAAAAACATTTTACACAATGCTTTTGTGTAATTCTCATTAAAGTGTGACAAAATTTGCATGTATTTACAAACATCATAAACATGTGCAGAAGCACAGTAATCCATCCCATCTAGATTCACACTCTTGTTTTGTTGTACGATGTTCAACGCACATGTTTGTGACCGTTAGTATATTTACTTACTTATAATAATTAAATTTAATATTTAAAAGTTAAACAGTGTTATATGCGATAATTGAACAAACGCTTTTACTTCTTTATGCATAGAAAATACAGAAGAAACTAAATGAAAAATACCACTTCAGCCTTCCAAAATAAAATGGTAAATATACAGATTTGATCCATTTTATTCCCACATACAAATAATAATAATCAAAATAAAGAGTTCCTCCACTTTCCCACAAAAATAAATCAATGAATATCATTTTCTATATGCCAAAAATATGGAACCATCAGAAATAAACCAAAAGTCATCACAGCAGCCCAGATGAAATCAGCCCAGATTTCACTAATTACCCCACTAATCAACCCCTTAATTGATCCTCGGGTTTCCCCTTCCACTGAATACACTGATCCGTGGGTCGGGTCAGCTGCCGACCCGCCTTCAACGGGCAGGGGGTCTGCACGGGCAGCACCATGCAATTATACTGCAAACAAAGCGAGCTGCTGACCGGAATCTCCGCCGCCGGCGAAATATCAATCCCGGTGAGATAGTTATGCTGGAGATACAGTATCTGAATTCCGGCCGATAAGAGCCGATCCACTAAAGTCCCCGGAACCCGACCCATGAACCGGTTGTTGTTGAGGTACAGATTCTGCACCGTCGCGAAAAGCGGCGAAATGTCGCCGGAGAGCCGGTTGTAGCTCAGGTCGACGGTCGGGATGGCGACCTGACCTACCGGGGCGACCCGACCCGAGAAGAGGTTGCGCTGGAGCTGGAGCGAGGTTAACGGGAAGGTGAAAACGGTACCCGGGATGCAGCCATTGAAGTGATTCAAGCTGAGGTCCAGATAGTTTAGCCGGGTCAACCGGGTCAGGAGGAGATCGATGGGGCCCGCGAACTGGTTCCATGAGAGCGAGAGATACTGTAGCGACCCGGGGAGGGACGCCGGCGAGAGCTCGCCGGATAACTGGTTGTGGGAGAGGTCCATCCGGGTTAAACTCGGGGCGACGAAATGCGGGACCCGACCCGAAAGCTTGTTGTGGCAGAGGATCACGTTGGATAACGCCGGCAGCGCTCCCACCGACCACGGAATGTTGCCGGAGAGCTGGTTGAAGCTTAGGTCCAGCGTCTGCAACCGCCGGAGCCCTCCTAACGTGGCAGGGATTTGGCCGGAGATGAAATTCCTGCTTATACCGAGAAACCTTAAATTCTGCAACTGCGAGATCGTCTCCGGCAAAGCTCCCATGATCCTCCCGGGAACCACGGTGAACTCGGCCAGAGCTGAGAGCTTCCCGATAGCCGGGTCGAGCCGACCCGACAGCCCCGGCGCGCCGGCTCTCGGATCACCCAAATTCAGCGCGATAACCTTATCCCCGTCGCAGAAAACTCCGGCGAAGTTACACGGATCCGACGTAAAATCCCACGAAGCAAAGTAATTCGATCCCGGCAGATCCTCCAAACTCTTCCGTATCGACTGCAACGCCAAGAAATCCACCGGGTCCAATATCGCATACCCATGACAAAAACAGAGCATCAAAACAAAAACCCATCTCAAAAACACCATCTCCGATTCTCAATCCCCTGAAAAACAGAGAGAAGAAAACAGAGCAGTATATAAAGTTTCAGAAAACAGAGCAGTATTGGGTAATGCTTTTCCGTGAGCGAGACCACTGGATTCCCGTGCGCCTTAATGCAACCAGCGTGCAAATCACAAACCGAACGGGAGGTTGTACCTCGGGGTTATATACCGGTTGTACCTTTAGCTTCCGAGAAACGCAACAGGTGAGAAATTCTTCTCGTACGCTACACTGCACTGTACTGTACAAAAACCTCGGAACTTAAAAAAAGAAAAGAAATGGAGAAATGGCTTGTTGGAGAAGATGAGTTTTTTTGGAGAGGGGAATGAGCAATCACTGCGGCGACTACTTCCTGCACTGTCTCTTTCAATGGTTACCGTGTTTTTATATTTTGTTTTTTCTCGGTAAATAAATCAGGATACGGGGGGTTTATCGGGGAGGGAAAATTAATGGCGACCTTTTGCGGTCGTTTATTGGGAAGCGGTTCGGATGGCTGAACGGTTGTCCGAGCCTGGGGGAGTGCTATGTACGTTTAGGTTCGGGGAAATTACAGCTAGGCTCGGGTGCTTTTTCTTAATTTTTTTACTGTGGAAGAGGGGCTCGTGACCTGAGGGTTGCTGTGTGAAACTAAGACCGGACATTGTTATCTTTTTTATGTTTTTTAACACCTTTTTGTTTTTTTAACCTATGCGTTTTATTTTAGGAAAGGAAGTTTAATTTCTTTACCAAAGGAAGTTTAATTTTTTTTTCTGTGTAGGCTTCCTCTCCGTCGGTCTACAGGTTAGCGCAATGGTTTGCAATTCGCTTTCATCTCGAACAGATCCAGTCTTGTTGTCGGAGCTTCGATTTTGCCACCATGGTTAGCGTGAGGTCGTTTAAATACTTGAATCGGGAGGGGTAGGGGTGTTTCTCGCAGGGGTAGCGCCACCGTGGGGAGGTTGGAAAAATTGTTTGGTGTTTGGGGGAAAGGCGAGCGGTGGTGGGAGAGCAGGCAGAGTGGCGGCAGGCGCTGGTGTGGATTTAATGGCACAGATTCTGGCGGCGACGCTACGGGCGGAAATTCCTTTTTCGATGGCGGTAATCTGGCAACGTTGGTGGCAGAACGGGCCGAGGTGATGCTTACAGTGATTTTGAAGATAAAGAAGAAGAAGAACCTTAGAAGTATTTTTGTCTTTAGTTTTTTAGTTTTAAAACTTAGGGTATTTTAGTCTTTTTTGCATTTGGTCAATGCCGGAATTTACAAAGTCAATGCTGGAATTGTGTCAAAAGGTTATATCGGCACTTCTGATGCAAAAAAATAGTGTTATACTGGCATGTTCTAACTTCACAGGATCATATTAGCACTTTCAACTAAAATATATGGTCATATCTGTATTTTGCCCTTGTATTTTTGTGTTTGTTTAGTATTGATTTCCATGTGTTACACAATTGATGTTGATTTGAGAGATAAATGGTCCTAGTGTTTTTCTTTTAACCATTTTTGTCCCTGTATATTTTTGAACGCCTTATTGTTTACACTTTATAGTTCGATTATTTGATATATTTAATTTTATAAAAAAATCACTATTTTCTCAAATAAATTTAATTATTATTTTACTAATTTTCTTCTTCTTCTTTAAGTTTCTTTAAGGAAACAACTTAGTAATGTGAGAACTATTGTAATATACACTTTTATGTCCAGCTTATTGGGAAACTAATCTTATACATGATTCAAGATACTAAAATATAAAAGAAGAGCATACAACATATTTTAATTTTGATCTTGGCTACATCCATAAATAAAAATAAAGTAATCATATTATTTAAGTGAGTTAGACAGATTATAGGTATCGGGAATCAAATCATGAATTCAGGTTGTTACGGAGTACATCTTTTTCACCCTTTAACAATTTCCAACTCCCCTCTAATTAAAAGTGCTCAAGTCCATTGAGTTTCTCCATGAATCTAACTCTTGATTTACTCAATTAATAAACCAGCCCTTAAATTTATCATTCTTGAACCAGGGATTATTTGCTCTCATTAATAGGTTTTTGGAACTAGAAGTATTATTCCAACTGTCCCTTCTCAATTTAAAATCAATATCCATAAAATGAACCAATATAAAGTTTCAAAATATTTTAGACTTTTATCTTAAAATTAATTGACATAGAATAGGGAGGAACTTGTACAATAGTCATTATCCAAATTTGTCGCACATACACTTAATTAGCAATTTTCCAAGTCAAAATGAATTTATTCTGCTAGGTTATAATGATTCCTCAAATAAGGAAATGATAAGGAAATTGATTTTCACAAGTTAATATTAAATGTAGCAGTTAGTTGGTCGGGAAAAAAAAAGGTAGAAAGCGACGGAAGCGAAACCGGAGCAAGCGAGAGGCACGTGCTGTAGCGGTCAAAGGTAAACCAAAGCCAAAGGCGGTTAGAAAATTAATACATTCACAAAAAGCAACTGTAAACTATGCATTTTTAATGACATTTTGCCTTGTTCAAAAGAGGTGTAAAAGAAATCAAAACAAAAAATTAATTACAGCTTTGGTTTTGAAACTTGGGGTTCAAGAAATAGGGTCAATATGCTCTTTTTGCTGTTTTAGTCAACTCAAACACATCTGTAAGAACTGGAATTTTTTTACTGTAAAGCTTTCGTAGTAGCCGAAACTGAAAGTGTACGTACTACTTCTTTTGACCGTGGAAGATTAATCTCTCGTATTAAGGACAATTACAGAATTGTGTTAGTTATCGAGTTTTGTAATGAAAAACACCACTCTTATAATATTTGAATGTGTATTCTCTTTGCCTAGATTGAAGGCGAAATCTCTCATCTTCAAAATGGATTGGCGTTCATGTATCAATAATCCAGCTATCACTTCCTATTAATGAAGGCGCGTTCATATATTGTATAAAATTAGGGATATAAACGAATCAAATTATTCATGAATAATTCACAAGAAGCTCGATTCGAGTTCGAGTTGGACGGACATGAGTCGAACTCTAACTGACACAATAATTAAATGAGTTCAAACATTCTAGTTATAGTTTGGCAGAGATGTCAAGTTTAAGAAATCCGTACCTGTATTATATAAACTTATATTTTTTAAATAAAATTATAGAGGTATTATAAAATAATATTAGAAGGCATTTTCGAACTTTTCAAGTTGAACGAGTCGAGCTGATTCAAGTTTCAAAGTAGAGCTAAGATCGCTCAAGTTTGACCTGAAATTCAATCGAGCTCACAAGCTGGGTTGAGATGAATACTCCAATCGCAAACAAGATCAACTTCGAACCCATTAACTTTTTTCGAATTCAAACTCGAGCACATTAGTGGGCGATCTCATATCGATTTGTTGAGACCCCTATATAAAATTTTACTCCCTTTGTTTTCTTAAATTTGACTTACTTACCATTTTAATGTGATTCTCTAAAATTGTTACATTTCGTTTTATGGTAAAAATTATATCATTATTAACAACTCATTAAACTGTTTACTCAGTGAAACAAAGGCATTATATCATTACAATTTGATTGTAATTATATTATATAAATATTGTAATGTACAAATATTATTATTAAGATACACATTCAACATATTAATGATAGGCAAAGTTTTGGGAAAGACGGTAGGTTTAAGGAAAGACGGGGTTTAATTCGAATAATAAAAGGTAAAAGGTCTTAGTTGCAACATTAAAATTTTAGTATGCAACATGTAGTAGTTATAAAATTTATAACCCGGTTCATGCAACCCAAAATTTTATCTTAATTTCTTCTAATTTACACTTTAAACCTTGGTCTTTCCATGACTTATGAAAATACCATCTTTCAAGAGATGCACTCTTAATGATATCCCAAGATTACGGCATAAGATTTTAATTATTTTTTAATCAAAGAATCGTTTTAGTGGAGTATTAAAGTTTTAAAATGTGATACTCCCTCCGTTTCACTAATAGTGACACTATAAATTTAGGTGTTTAGATTCAGGTGAAGAAAATGAGTGGATGAAATTGAATTTAGAAAGTAAAAAGTAGATTGAGTGGATGAAATTAAAGGAACATTGCCAATAATAGAAAGTGTGCCAATATAAAAGAAACAACTAAAAACGAAAGGTGTACCACTAATAAAGAAAAGGAGGGAGTACCTGTGAAACAAAACTAACTTTAAATGGAACAACTATTTCGGAGGGGAGGATATTACGCATACTTCCTTCGTTTCATTTGGATGTGACACACTTTTTTTTATTATTTTTATGAATTTTGCACACTTTTCTTTTATAGTAATATTCCTTTAATTTCATACACTCCTTATATTTTTTTTTCTTCTAAGTTTAATTTCATCCACTTATATCATTCAGCTAAATCCAATCTCATAACGATACGATGTCACATCCAACAAAACAAAAGGCGTGGCATTGGGCTTTTTCCTGTGTTTATCACTGAAAAGGAAAAAGGAGCGGTATAAAAGTAAATATTACTGCTATAAAATATGTTGGAAAGGATATATTATTGCTACAAAATGAGTACAATTGACTGATATAGTTTTTGATACCATTGTCGCTCGGAACCAAAAGAAAGTGGACAGAATTGGTTAATAGAATGCTTTCATGAGCTGCAAAGTTTATTAATTCCAGTTGTTCAACGTACACATAGAGCTATTCTTTTGTTTATTCACACTCATTTGTAGGATCTTGGTGAATACTAATTACACCCACACGATCATCTAAGTGGTTAGGGGCATGATCTACACTCTTTGGATTACGAGTTTGACTCTCGGCAGCGGCAGTGTGGGGATTTCTTCTGTAGGAGGGATCCCTTGTGCTCACCGAGTACAGTCGAAGGACATGTCCTTAGCTATGGGAGTGCTGTGATTTACCTTTCCGGTTATGACTGTGGTGTCGGTGCGGCCGGGGCGACTGAGGGCGAGCCGTTTGATCGCCTTTTTGGTGAATACTAATTAGTTATTAGGGGAGATTTGTGTTAATAAAAGCTTGACTTTTTTTAATAAAAAAAAATCAATCATTTCAAGATGTTGGGAAAAATGCCCAACGACGATTACAATGAGTGGAATTGACATCCAACCTAACTAACATCTATCAATAACAAAAATATTGCAAGGATATCGAGATTGCATGTCAACCAGACTGATCGTTTGTATTATTACAGATGAAAGATCCAATAAAAACTGTAATATCGCCCTCGGGGATATTGACTTGTTTCTCGCGAAAGTTATGATCACTTGGTAGAGAAGAGCGTATTGCGCTTCAATATCACTGCGCCAAACATGGATCTTAGACAACTGTAACATCACTTGATTCAACCACGATCTATATTGTCCAAACTGTAAGCATCTTGAAAAACACAGATCTGACGAATCCATATTAATGGAAAACCAAAATTAAAAACACAGATCTCACTGATCTACACGTTGCATAGTAAATTTTTTATTTTACAACTAAGATATTTTATCTTTTATTATTCTAATTAAACTTTATCTTTCCATAAATCTATGAAAAGATAGCCTTTCCCAAGACTTTGTCATTTTTATATTTACTGCCCACTAAAATACCGTCTTGTATGAGACTTTCTCAGTTAATAAAAGCTTAACTAGAGTAGCGGATTGGTCTAAGGTGAAATCCTAATTGAAGTAATTTCTAGGCTATACTATTGACTACTTTCAGATTGATTTTCATATTTACAGTTGTGTTTTTATATACGTGGTAGCAGCATGATTTTGTAACATGTAAATCGTAACCATGACTTATTTTAGTAGGCAGTAAATAAGCATGCTTATAGTAAATATTTCTAGTTATATATTATAATGCTAAATAAAAAATTAATTTTTAGAAAATTGATGTTAAGATAAATTTAATAATAATATATTTATTATTTATATAATAATTTATATTTAGAGTCAAATTTTACAAAGTTTAACTTCTAAAGAGTAAATAAACAATTTAAAATAAGACGAAGAAAGTATGATTCTAATAGAAAAGGTTTGATAACTAAACCTCTCATTAAAAGAAAAAGAAGACTAAAGCGTCGGCTTTATGAGTCTTAATGACTCCATTGGTTTTATATACTCCCTCGGTTTTTTCTATGCGTGGCACACTTACCTTATTAGAATATTTATTTTTAAATGACATAAATTTCATTTTTAGTAAGATTCATTCAATTTCATCTACTTATTCTATTTTTTACTTTTTACATTCAATTTCATCCACTCATATTCTTCGCATAAATTCTAGCACATATACCGATGGTGCCCCACAAATAAAAAAACGGAGGGAGCATGTAGTCGACGGGACCAAATAACACGACCACCTTTAATCATCTTCTAATTGGAATCGAACATTCCTGATTTTGGCTCAATAAAAGTAGCCATTTTTTGTAATTATAATTGTGATGGGAGTCAAATAGGCTAGGAAAATGCATTATATTGGGAACTACTGAACTGAGCCAACACGATTTTGCTGGATCAAATTTAAGGTTTTTGTGAAAAATATGGAAAAGAACAAGTGAAGAAGTGTCAAAATTGGGTAGAGTCGATTGAATTGCACCAAACAAATGACGACAACTCTATTGTCCCCGCCTCTGGTCCCTCCCTCCTTCCTGCTCTTTCCTGGGATGATGTTATATCGTTTGCATACACGTGTCACCTATCGATAGGTCCTTCAATTTCGTACACTTTTTTAGTTTTGCATATGAATTTAGTTGGATAAAATGAGGGTGCGAAATGTAAAAGTAGAATGAGTGAAACAAAATCAAAGGGTTTTGTTAAGTAGAAAATGATGACAATGTTAGAAAATTGAGAGAACAGTATATGTTATGAATCTCATTAAGATAACGAGGGTTATGTTGATTTGGACATGATTATATGTGCTTTATCAACAAACTAGCTTTACAATTAGGTTCACAGGTCATGATCCGAAAAGAGTAAAATTTCTTTGTACTTGTATAATTCTATGTTAAAAGTCGACACGGTCAGAAAATATCATTGATAATGTTGAGACATTTCTTCAAAATTTGAATATAGTACTGGCTAAAATTGAGTTTGGATGTTGATTCTATATGAGTTAGAAAAGTTATATTCAGTACGATTTAACACGTAATTTGAGTATTTGTACTAGAATCTCTGCACTACTTGTGCAAAATTGCTAGTTAAGGCTAACATATGGCGATTTGACTTTTTCCAACATTGGAATGAGTGTGCGATAATGAATGACGGTTCAATTTTGATCGAAGTCAGCGGGATGGCTTATCAACAACATCATATGGACGGTGGCTTCCGATCAACCGTTATCATTTTACTCTTCCAACATTGTGTGATTAGAAACAACATAAAACCTTGTGAAATTTGGGAATTCAATCCCTAAAATCTTCCAAAATTATCTTTCATTCTCATCAATCTCCCTCTTATCTCCCTTATTCTTTCTCTTTCTTTTTTCCAACTTTCCACCGACAACTAATCGACCAGAAATCTTTAACTTCCCTGCCTTCACCGACGATTGAAACCTCTTCAGGATTTCCAAAATATTGAAAATACACGTTACGGTTTTAAAATTGTAAAACTTACTTAATACGAAGTTATAAATGCAGGATAAACACAGTACTACGTACTTCAAAATTCTGTCAAAAATATCATTTCTGTCAGCCGTGAAACATGTAGTACATACTAAGCATTAATCTAGGGAAGATCGAGTAGCGTACAGGGCAAGAAGATGGATCGAACCAGAATAATTAATGTGGCGGTCCTTTGGGTGATGAGGTTCATCATGGATTTGGCCAACCTTATTTTTGCATGTTTGGGGCCATCATCCCATGCATATTTGGTCGGAATTATCAACCGGTTTGGGACAAAGTACCCTACGTGACGGGGAAGACTCTGCAACGATAAATTCAGCACAATGTATTTGCTCCGAGTTATTACATAGAATGAATAAATTAAAGATATACTGTGATATTTATATGGGTTGATCTCTACACGTTATTCAAATCATACTAAAATAAATATACTCCTCCCTTGTTGAAATAAGTGTCGGAGGACAACACAATTGATATTGAATCACGCTTCCTTAAATATACTCCAGTCATAAGAACACTGGATTTCAATCCGCGAAAATACCACAACCTATCGCCTGAGTTTCAACCCAGGCTGATGGGGTTCAATCCCGCCATCATCACACAAGTTACACGATCTATTTCTCATACACATGTCAAATTATTTTCGTCTGGTTTGATCTGCGCTGAGCCGATGGCAATCACAATCCCCAACATAGCTGGATATTATGTGTCCTCTTCTTCTCCAAAATGAATATCTTGTTGGTAGATGGCATAATGAATTGATAATGTGGTGGATTTATAAGTAAAAATGTGGCCAAAATGTTAAAGGAGGGGAGTAAAAATTGTATGGAGACGAAGGTTTTGATTGCACCAAACCCAACAACCGTCGCGCTTTCCTCATCATTCCTCATTTAGCCACATCTTGGGCATATGGAAATCAATTGCTACGATACAATTATTGCACTATCACATTATAAATTTGTTTGGATTTTCTTTTGAGATTTGGCTGCATTTCGAGAATGGTGGGCATTTATAAACTTTAGCTGCTACGTCTTTTTCTTCCAGCTATAATACATGGAATGTATTATGTATGGTAAAATAAAAGGTCCATTTTTTTATACTTGATTCAAATAGGTGTTTGGTTTGAAGTTGGTAGGCCAAAAAGATGAAATAAAAATGGTGTACATTTTTTTAACCTGGTGGTAGACATACTACTGATAAAATTGTGATATTAAGTTTGCGAGTTGAAATTTTGGTAGCACTAATGTTTGAGAGAGTTTTATTCTTCAATTCGACGAAATACTTTGGAATCGGTAGGCTTTATTTTCAAGGCCTTCACATTGGGATATCATCCCTATTGATTTTTCACTATTCTTTTAAACTTTAGGTTAATATGAAAATATAACCATATATGCTCAGGAAAGTGCAGATATATATCTCAAATATTTTTTAGTGCAAATATAACCCTGACTATTGAATGAAAGTGCAAATATAACCCTCTGATCATGATTCTGGCGTTGATTAACAAATTCCAGCCATTGACCCACTTGCAAAGGCTAAAATACCCTTATGACCAAAGCCTTAAACTGGAAGGACAATTATGTCCTTATTAACGCCAGAAAAGTTCTAGTCAAGTTCATGATCTCGGGGACCATCACCGCCACCACCACCACCTGCCTAGTAGAGCCACCACCACCACCCGCATGGTAGAGCCACCACCACCACCCGCCTGGTAGAGCTACCACCCGCTGCTACTGCTCCCTGCCAGATTCTTCCTCAGCACCGCCCTTTTCTGGAACAGGGTCAGCTGGGCTCTACCACCACCAAAGCCCCGCCACCACCATTCTTCCCTCCTCTGCCACCAAACCCACCACCATTCTTCCCTCCTCCGCCACCATAAAATCGGAGCCCCGCCACCACAGAACCCGTGCCCTAGCGCCACCTTGTGCCACCCCGCTATAGCGCCACCACAATTCTCGAACCCTAGCACCACTTCGCCACCACCCTAAATCCCCGGCGGCCAGCACCGACGATCCCAACACATCCCCATCCCAGCTCTCCACTGAAACCCTAGCTTCAGCCACCACCACCACCATCTCCCTGCCACCACCACCATTTCTGGCGGCGCTCAGCCAAGCACCGAAAAATCAAAGAATCCAAAATGTCACCGGCGAAGCCATCAACCCTAAGATTGATGAAACAGACCGGGAAAGAAGAGAAAGACGAAGAGAGGAAAGAGAAGAGAAACAAAGAGAGAAACGAAAAACAGGAAAACTACGAAAGAGAAGGGTCTGGGAAAGAAAAGGGATGGGAAAGAAAAGTGCAGAAAGAAATGGGTCTGGGAAAAGATGAGAAGAAGATATAAGCGAAGAAGATGGCTTCAGGGGTAGGAATGTAATTTCAGTATTTTTTTAAAAAAATAATTTTTTTACAAGGGGGCTAAATAGTATTTTCACTGTATTCTGGCCTCCAGCTGTCTGAAAAGGTTATATTTGCACATAACCTGAATAGACAGGGTTATATTTGCAGTTTCAATTAGCACATGGTTATATTTGTACTTTCATCTACTATATAGGGTTATATCTGCACTTTTCTCTAAACTTTAAATAGCCAAAAATCGTGCATTAATATTTTCACCTTGAAATTAAAAGATGGTGAACAGTAAATCACGATGTTTCAAGCACTAGTTACCTCGTGGCTCACACTTAGTTCCTATAAAAAAATCCTTTTACAAAATAAATTCTCACGTTGCGAATGCATGATATTCAAGCATATTAATTTATTAGTCACTTTACCAATATTAGTCATTTTTAAAAATTTTATATTTAAATATTCAATATTCTTTTGGTTCAAGGAGTGCAGTCGAAAAATCCATCTTATATGAGGCTCAGTTTAAAATAAAACGATTTCATTTCACTTTTAAATTGTAAAGGAGAACTATGAAGTGTCGTAGATTCTTTTAGGCGGCGGATTGTAACAGTCAGCACTTTGGGCTGATAACCCAAACCTAAACGAGTCAAAGTCCAACATTTCGAGTCCAATAAGCTTGGGGTATTTATTATCTTACACCTTTGAGCCCAACAATCATTTCATCATTAATCGGAGGTCAAAATGACGTCGTTTTGATACTTTCAACTTCAAAATGTTATTTTGATCCTTCAATATAGTGAAATATTCTCACGTTTCAACTGAATTTGCACTCTTACATTTTTTACACCATTCTCTATCAAAATTTGACCACATATTTGAATAGTTATATGAACAACAATATCATCGTATTCCCTCCATCCCAGATCAAGTTTCACAGAATCTTTTTCACGATATTCAAAAAATATGTTTGACCGTCAATATGTTTAACTACGTATAATAACGACAAATAAAAAGTTGATATTTAGAAACTACTTGCTACGACGAATCCAACAATATCACGTACGATAATATTATTGTCTATATATCTATTCAAATATGTGGTCAAAGTGTGATCATGTTAACTGTCAAATAGTAAGTGTGCAGCTTGGTCTGGAACAGAGGGAGTATATGATATTGTTCAATTCGTCGTAATAAGTAGTTTTTCAATATCAATATTTTA
Organism: Rubia yunnanensis; assembly: GCA_037428765.1. Classification (NCBI taxonomy): domain Eukaryota; kingdom Viridiplantae; phylum Streptophyta; class Magnoliopsida; order Gentianales; family Rubiaceae; genus Rubia; species Rubia yunnanensis. Next base: position 1,698,182 of record CM075062.1, read on the forward strand.
TTTGTTGTTATTATACGTAGGTAAATATTTTAACACTTAAACATATTTCTTGAACAACATGATAATGACGAGGGTGCAAATTAAGTACCCACACCCGATTACCATTTTGCATTATATAGAAAACGAGTGTTTGCTCCCCCAATGCCGGGCTTTGTATTGCATCTTTGACTTTTGTGTGTGAAGTCATGCTCCTATTCTAAACTCATATGCGAATTTTCACTGCATATTCGACCACGTCCCTTTAAAGACTTGGCGTGTTGCGAACAATCAAAATAAGTGCGAACACGACAAGGCCAGCACCCTTACCAAGCGACCTGTGGGACAGAGGGAGCAGGTAAATTTCTCTTTACATCTGATGAATTGGGTTGATCCGGGAGAGAAGATTAAGTCTCAATTTAGTGGTAACAACGTTACATTGCTTCTACAAACACAATCCAATCACGTAATCGTCTTCTGATCAACATGATAACAACCTAGTAGTAGTAATGTTTTTTTTCCTTCTCCACTTTATACATACCTTGCATCTATAACCACAAACGAGTGTGATCTTTAAGTAAACGTGCTAGTTAAAATAATTTCACTTCATACATTTCTACACGTAATATCATTTTTAAAATTTCGTCATGAACCAAACAACAATATCCAATCTTGAAACTTACAAGTTTTACCAATTTAGCAAACTCCATATATAAGCTGAAATTTGGTTTTATCGAAATTTTCTAATTCTTATTAGTATATTTCAATATGACCTATCTAACCAAGTATGCAATAAATTAAAGTATTAACGACACAAGACTTGGTTACGCAGTTCGGTAAAATTCACCTACATCTGCTGGGCCTGACCCAGTTCAGAATGAATCCACTAATTAGGAAGATACAGTACAAAATACATCATACAAAATACTTATCTTTACTAACTATAACGTGTGAATTCTGCAAGCTCCACTTGCTATCGATCCGCCTTGATCATACTCTCTCTAACCTCGAAACTCGTCGACGCTAGATCTCCTCCTCCCGAGGAATTAAGGTATATGATTCTGAACTTTGAACAGCAGGTCAAGTATGTTGGAACATAGAATTCTGGCTCTTTGCAATTCTCTCGAAAGATTGAAAATCAGTGTGCAGATTTTTCTCTGTTAAATCTGTGATCAATGCAGCCGTGATTGTCCCCTTTTATAGCCATGAACAGATCAGAATACTCCATGATTATCTCCACAATACTTCTATTCCAAATCTGCTTCTTGAAGCATATCCAAATCTCATAAATAAAGGGATTTTCCTTATCACAATGTATCTCATACATTCGATAATATCAACTCCATATATGTAGGTATTTTTCATAAATCAACTATGCTTCTATACGCCTAATATATAGCAGAATATTCAGATTTTCATAACTCACAAATACCATAATATTCTATCTTCTTTTTCCGTAAACATCCTTGGCGTAAATATGTTGTTTTCGCATGTTCCAACATGAAAAGATTTTCGTTTCCAAAATGTTCACAAAAACTGCCAATTAAATATTCAATGCATATCTCTTGACTTTACAATCTTCTCCTTTGGCATTTTGTGGACCCAAAATTTTTTGGTCATTAATCTCACAAAGAAAAACTTGTCAACATACACATAGGTCTTCTCAACTCCTCCTATGTTGGAACATATGCATAATACTGATGCTCCATCAAAACATGAATACCAAAAACCGAATACCAGAAATCCAGGAATTCCATAAAAAATAAACTTCAGATTACAGAGCCATTATAAAAAATTCTCCCCCTGGGACCACTCATATGCCAAAGGCAAACAAAAACATCAAAAAAACCTAAGCAGCAAGTAGGCTCCTCCTGACTTTGACATCTATGTTGGAGCATAGAGAAGAAATCCAGTTCAGGAACACGCCTCCAACCGCGCTTTCTCTTCCTCCAGTTTTGCCTTTTCTTCCTCTAGCGCTGCCTTTTGGATGACTATTGCACCCAGTCTCGCATTCAAAACCACCAGTTTAGCCTTCTTTTCAGCCGATGAAGAAGTAGACCCAGAAGGACTCCATGGTAGATCATGCACATACCTCAACCTGAATATCTTCTTGTTCGACCTCAGGAATTCCGTGTCAATAACCGTGTCTTTAGCCTTCCCCTTTACCTTGGCGCTCTTAGCCAGTGCTGAAATCAAACAAGGATAGACAATGCCATATTTAGCTTTGGGAGCTGTGGCTTGCCTTACCAAGTTCTGCTGAATAAACAGTCCAAGATTGATTGGCTTCTGTGTTCCAACACAGAACTTGGCCATTTCTCTCGTCAGGGAAATCGTGTTTGAAGATGGCATCCAGCAGTTAACTGCTATCTGGTACAGGCCAAAGAACCTAGATGACAAGCATGGAGCTTGTGAATACCTTGCTTCAGGCCACTTAGCCTTGTACCCTCCTGAGATTGTTTCCAGTACTTGATCATCTGATACCCCTATATTCTCAGGAAACACCCCTTCAAACTCTGGTGTTTGCGGCCCCAAAACCTTATTTATCCTTGCAGCTGAGAGATCCATAATCTTCCCTCGCACATAAACTCTTTCAAACCAAGGAGATTCAACTTCCAGATTTTCAGCCATCAAGTTGGCATACACCTCGATAAAAACTTGCCTATTATACTACAGCTAGACAGTGGCCGCCCTCTTCATCCCTATCAAATTCAGAAAATCCGAAAAGCCACTTTTCTTGTATGCCTCAAGGTCTATAGGTCTCTCAGGAATAAACTTCCTCTCAGCAAAAACTTCCCCCATTTCTTCACATTTTAAATCAAAATATGAGAAAGAAAGTGCATCGCTGACAAAAGGGGGAGGCAGCACTTTCCTCTTAGTAGATTCCTGACTCTTCTTGGCCCCTTTTTTTTGTGGAGACTCTTTTGGTGAAGCCATCTTCCTCTTTCCCTTTACTGACTGTAAGAATTCATCCAGTACTTCATCACTCGATTAATTCATCTCAGAGTGTTCCTGTGTTGGAACATACTGAGTCTCCCCTACTTCTTCAGTTTCAGCAGTCTGTGTTGGAACATACTGCACTTCTCCCGATTCACTTGATTTAGCCACTAGTTCTTCACTGTGAGCTCCTTCCTTGTCATCATGTACATCTCCAGTTAGATTAACATGATCATCTCCTCCCATATCATCATCAACTTCCATCTCTTCACTGTTTTCATCCTCAACCTGTTGTGTTGGAACATAGGCACCATGTTCCTCTTCCTCACTGTCAGAGAGGTCAATAATTATTGGTTTCCTCAGCTCTTCCATTCTCTGAGCTGCTTTCAAGTCACAAAATACAACATGCAATCTATCAGTGGACTGAATCACTTCTAGTCCTATAGCATCCTCATCACTGATTTCTCTAAAAGCAACACAGCTTGCACGAGAGATCGAAGAATAAACATGAAATTTGGCCTTTCCTCTATACTCATCATATTTCCCCCTCAGGAACTTCACCTCGTAATTTTCTACATTCCACAGCTCTCCAATATTCCCGGTCACAAATTCCTTGACCTTGATACTCATAAATTCACCATTTACACTTTTAATCATTGTCAAGTCTATTGTCAATCTATTAGCTTCTAACCATTAAAATATATCATCCATAGTCCTGAATTCCATCCCATGGATTTTAATAGTTGGAGGATCAGGTTTAATTACCTTTTGAAACGGACCCTTGCCTTTGGTTCTGGGAAGTCCGTCCTAATCTCCTTCACCCGAACCAGAGTCACAACCTTCTTCATTTGGCTCAACACCAATCTCAGCCTCAATATGCTCTTCACCTTGACTGTTATCTTTGGGCAAAACCTCCTCGGTATTATCCTCCATTAGTTCCTTGGTTTCATCTGCCCGGTGTTGCATAGATTCTTGATTTTCTTCTTCAAAAGTGGGAGAATTGGGGTTTGAAATTCTCTGGCACGAATTTTCCGTGGGAGAAGAATCTTGGGGAGAGTTTGTGGTTGAAGACATTTTTGGTACGAAGTTGTTGCGGGGGAAGGATCGTGTAGAAAGTTTGCTGCAAGACTTCAAAGAATGCCAAGATGAATGGGAGAGTGGCCGAAAAGAGAGGAATTTGAAAGGATTTGGACAATTTTGAATCCAACACAAACTCTTTAACTCTCCTCATCTTTTGCCGCAAAACCCTTTTTGGTTTTCCAAGATGGGTAATGATGACTCTTTTTCCTCTTGTCAACTCAAGATATCACATCAAAACAACTTCCAACATATCATAACTTTCAACTATTCTTCTTCTATTTTTTTCACACTTTTTCTTCTTTTCATATATTTTTTATTTTTTCTGAATTTTTTCTACAGAAAATATAAAAAAATAAAATATTTACATTGAACTAAAGGCAAGGATTATCTCAAATTTGACAAACACCTAAGTGTTGTCTGAGACTTTCAAAAGTGACAGTGTCCAACGGCTTTGTAAAGATATCATCGAATGGCTTGTGTGTTGGAACATATACTACCTCCACTTCCTTTCTTTCAATAAGATCTCTAATAAAGTGATGCCTTATGTCAATATATTTGGTTCTCGAGTGTTTGACAGGATTTTTCGAGATATCAATAGCACTTGTGTTGCCACATAAAATCTTCAAGGGGCCTTGATGAATTCCATAGTCGTTCATCATTTGTTTCATCCATAATAATTGTGCACAACAACTTCCAGCAGTAAGATATTCAGCTTCTGCAGTAGATAAGGAGATTGAATTCCGTTTCTTACTATACCAAGCAACCACATTCGTGTCAATAAAAAAACATCCACATATAGTGCTTTTTCGATCATCGGCATTACCAGCCCAATCAAAATCACTATACCCGATCAACTCAGAATCTTGATTCTTAGAATACCAGACACCAAACTCGGAAATCCCACTTACATATCGGATAACGTTTTGACTGGCGTGAGATGAGACTCTTTTGGATCAGCCTGAAATCTTACACATATCCCAACGCTGAGACATATATCTGGTCTACTTGCTGTCAATCATTCCCCTGTATAACTTTTGATCAACTACAACTCCTTTCTCATCCTTGACAAGTTTGTCAGAAACTCCCATAGGTGTCCGAACTGCTCGGGCATTACTTAACCCAAATTTCTTCACGAGACTCAATGCATACTTGCTTTGATTCATGAACAAGCCATGTTTTCCTTGCTTAACTTGCAGTCCTAGAAAGTATGTGAGCTCTCCAACCATGCTCATTTCAAACTCAGTCTGGCAACCGGTGCGAACGTCTCATCAAAGTCAACACCTTCAACTTGTGTGTATCCTTGGGCAACTAGTCTAGCTTTGTTTTAAGTAACATGACCGTCAGCATCAGATTTGTTCTTGAAAATCCATTTTGTGCCAATGACATTAACACCTTTAGGACGAGGAATGAGATACCATACATCGTTTCTCACAAACTGACCTAGTTCTTCTTGCATTGCAGCAATCCAATATTCATCAAGTAATGCCTCCTTGTAATTCTTAGGTTCAATGAGGGAGATGAAGCATTGTAATCTAGCTAACTTCCTATAATCCACCTGAGGAACTGGCCGAGTACTTCTTGCCATTGATTCAGGTTGATCATGTGTTAGAACATATGATACAAAAGTGCGGGACAATGTTCCAACATACTCAGTATCAACTGGTTCAACATCAGTCTGCTCAGTTTGTAATGAATCTTCCTTGTCAGGTTAACGAGGTTGTGTTGGAACATGAGTGTTACCAGGTTCTTCTTCTCCGACATCTGAGTTTTGTCCTTCTTTATAATCGTCCACAATAACATTGATAGACTCCATAAGTGTGTTGGTCCGATTGTTATAAACACGATAAGCACCGCTGTTGACAGAATACCCAAGAAAAATTCCAGTATCACTTCGATTATCAAATTTTGCCAATTGCTCTCTGTCTCTGAGAATATAGCACATGCTTCCAAACACATGAACGTATCAGACATTCGGTTTCCTACCATTCCAAATCTCGTAAGAAGTTTTACTGGTGAATGGACGCAAATATACTCGATTAATCGCATAACAAGTCGTGTTAATAGCTTCTGCCCACCATTTTTTGTGAATTTCTTTCTCGGCTAACATCACTCGAGCCATCTCCTGCAAGGTTGTGTTTTTTCGTTCTACTACACCATTCTGCTGAGGAGTTATTGGTGCAGAAAACTCATGTTGAATACCAAGCTCATCACAGAACTCACTAAATCGAGAATTTTCAAATTCTCTATCACGAGTAATACGAATTCGAACAATCTTTCCTATTGGACTTCCTTTTTTCAGTCTGTAACTTTATCAACAGACTTCTGAATATTTCCATCGTATCAGATTTTTCTTTAAGAAAAGCTACCCATGTATATCTGGAGAAATCATCAACACATACAAATATATATTTCTTTCCACCTATACTTGGTGTATTGATTGGACCCATCAAATCCATATGTAACAATTCCAGATTTCTTTAGGTGGTTATATATTGAATCGACGAGTGGGGAGATCGAATTTGTTTACCTTGTTGACATGGTCCGCACACAATTCCGTCCTTGCTTGTTAAGGTAGGCATACCTCGTACAACTTTTGCATTTACAATTTTCACCAAGGTTTTATAGTTGATGTGACTGAGCTTCCTGTGCCACAGAATTCCTTCATCTTGCTTCGAGATCATACATCATACTTCTTGTTCCAGCAGATATCAATTATCTGATGATCGTATGCCTGAAAGAACCTTGACTTCTTCGTATTTCACTAGGCATTTGTCTTTCTGAAATTCCACAATCACATTACCATCACACAATTGACTTATTATCAGTACATTGGCCTTCAGGTCTTCCACGAACAGTACACTAGTGAATACTGAAAATCCTTCAATCTGTAGTTCACCTTTTCCAACCACTCGACTCTTCTTTCCATCACCAAACGTAACATAACCCCCATCGAATGGTGTGATATTTGTAAGGAATTCGTGAGTTCCAGTCATATGGCGAGAGCATCCACTATCAAAGTACCACAAATCTATGGAATATGATATAAGTGGCGCATGTGCAATAAGACATGTACCAGATCTTTTGACAACCCATACCTTCCGAACCGTTCTGTTTTTCTGGACTTCACCTATGTTGGAACATACAGCGAGTTGACGTCCTGCCATTTGATCTCTGAATAGTTTCTGGCATTTATCCTTGGATTGACCTTGGTATGAACAGTAGCTGAAGATGAGAGGTTTCTTTTGATAGGGCTTGCCAAACTTTCTCCTTACCTCTCAAAGCCTTGTCTTGAAATTCGTTGGATGCTGGAGTAACTCGAGTGCCTTAGACTTGAGTGTGCCTGTGTTATACCCAATTCCGTGTCGATCTCCAAAATTCTTTCCCATATCCAGAATATCAATAAGCTTAGCTTTTCCATAATTCAGTTTAGAAATTACTGCTTCAGAAGTCTCGGCTCTCTTGGTTGCTAAGATCAGCTTTTCATTTAATTCTTCAATTTCCGTTATGAGTTCAGCAACTTTTACGTGCAGTTCTCTTTCTGTTTCCATCAACTGCCCTTTTTCTTCCTTCAGTTCTTTGTTTGTATCAACCACCTGAAGCCACGCAGCGTAAATCTTTTCATAAGTACTATAGATTTCGTCATCACTAACAGCAAGACCATCATCTTCATCACTGGATGTTTCATATGGATCGATGTTGGAACATACAGCTTCAGCTTTATCCAGCATGTTGGAACATTCATTCTCCGATGCAGCATAAGTTTTTGCTCCAAATGCCACATAGTTGCTTGCAAGTTCATCTTTGTCTCTCTTCTTCTTCATCTTCACTCCATGAGTTGACATAAGATTTTCCCTATTTCTTCCGAGTATTCGCACATTCAACCTGAATATGACCATATCCTTCACATTCCCTACATTGAATTCGTCCATGTTGTTTTGGTTCACTAATTTGATTTCTGAAGAACTGCTGGTTTCTTTGCTCAAATCTTGTTCCACGGTTATTTCCAGTATCCTGCGGCCTTGGTCTATTTTCTCCAAACCTCTCCTGAGATTTCTTGTTTACTACTTTCTTCAGCATTCTTGAGAATTTTTTCGTGATAAGTGCAAGCTTTTCAAATTCATCATCACTGTCAGAATAGTGATTGTCCTTTGATGAAAATGTTCTGAAAGCCAACTCTTTTGGATCCTTTTTGTAGCTGGTTTAAACGTCATCTCATATGTCTGTAAGGATCCCATTAGTTCATCTAAGCTCATGGTGACTACATCTCTTGCTTCTTTATTGCCGCAACCTTCATTGCGAATCTTTTAGGAAGTGATCTCAAGGTCTTTTTTACCAGTTCTACCTCTTTGTAGACTTTTCAAAGTTGGTATGCCAAATTTGAGATGTCCCTGAGCTTTCCATTGAATATAGCAATGGTGTCATCCTTCTCTATCTTGAGTTCCTCAAACTTAGTAGCCAGCATTTGTAGTTTAGATTCTCGAACTCTACTGGTTCCTTCATGAACAGTTTGCAGAATATCCCGTGCTTTCTTGGCTTGATGACATGTAGAGATGAGTTTGAACTGGTTTTCATCAACCGCAGTGAAGATTGCATTCAGTGCCTTTGAATTCGCCAGAGATGCCTTGAGGTCATCAGGAGTCCAACTAGCTTTGTCTTTGAGTTTCTGCTCCCTTTGACTTGACTATCCTTCTATCGCCTTAGAGCTTGTATCAGCATCTTTCGTAGGGTGATTCCACTCATTCTCAACATAGAACCACACAAGTTCATCAAGTGAGTTGATGAAAACTCTCATGTGTGCCTCCCAATAGTTGTAGTTGTTGCCTTCTAGCAGAGGTGGCCGAGACACCGAAGCTCCTTCTTTAGTTGCCATGGTAAAACCGGATCACACTTTCCATGACACAACCAAGGGAATAATAAGTGATCAAGCTCTAATACCAATTGAAATTTGATTTTACCGAATTTTTCTAATTCTTATTAGTATGTTCCAACATGACCTATCTAACCAAGTATGCAATAAATTAAAGGATTAACGACACAAGACTTGGTTATGCAGTTCGGTGAGATCCACCTACATCTGCGGGGCCTGGACCAGTTCAGAATGAATACACTAATTAGGAAGATACAATACAAAGTACATCATACATAATACTTATCTTTACTAACTATAACGTGTGAATTCTGCAAGCTCCCCTTGCTACCGATCCGCCTTGATTAGACTCCCTCTGACCTCAAAACTTGTCGACGCTGGATCTCCTCCTCCCGAGGAATTAAGGCATATGATTCTGAACTTTGAACAGCAGGCCAAGTATGTTGGAACCTAGAATTCTGGCTATTTACAATTCTCTCGAAAGATTAAAAATCTGTGTGCAAATTTTTCTCTGTTAAATCCGTGATCAATGCAGCCATGGTTGTCCCCTTTAATAGCCATGAGCAGATCAGAATACTCCATGATTATCTCCACAATATTCCTATTTCAAATCTGTTTCTTGAAGTATATCCAAATCTCATAAATAAAGGAATTTTCCTTATCACAATATATCTCATATATTCGATAATATCAACTCCATATATGTAGGGATTTTCCATAAATCAACTATGCTTTTATACGCCTAATATATAATATATACCAGAATATTTAGATTTTCATAACTCACAAACACCATAATATTCCGTATTCTTTTTCCGTAAACATCATTGACGTAAATATGTTATTTTCGCATGTTCCAACATGGAAAGTTTTTCGTTTCCAAATATGCTCACAAAAACTGCCAATTAAATATTCAATGCATATCTCTTGACTTTACGAACCCAATTACATTTTTGCTTCTACAATGATTCATACCTAGCCATTTACACTATGCATCATAGCACAACACCCCAAAATTGAACCATAATACCAAAAAAAAAAAACTATGGAAATACTTTGTTACAAAACTGCTACTAATAAGATTTACTAGCTATGTATGTATATGCATATTTATGTACATAGAATACAACTTCTTTGAAGATACTTCATATAGTTCTAATCCTCAGCATTAAAAAGGCCTTCATAGTACCTTTTCCATTGAGACAGTTTACTACCTTGGCTCACTAACTCTAAACTCCCACAACTGCCTCTAAGAAGCAGCAATACCTGGCTCATTCGCGGCCGTCGGATTGAAGACTCTTGCACACACAAAAATGCAACCAAGATCATCAGATTCATCTCTACCGGATCATACAACGCGAGGCAAGGATCAATAAGCTCAGTGATCCGGTTCTTCTTCAGTTGTGGTTTAGCCTGGCAAAAGTACGCGTGGATTTAGATACCGGTAGGAAAAAATGAGAAGCGATTTTTTGTGATGATGAGGGTTGAGAAATCAGAAATCATACCCACATGACTAGGCTTTGTTGTGAGTAGTCCAAAGCTCTACGGCCGGTGATGAGCTCGAGCAACAGCACGCCAAATGCGAAAACATCAGTCTTTTCGTCCACTATGCCATGCATCAAGAACTCGGGTGCAAGATAACTGGAAATCACGATTACTGATCAGAAACAACGTAATAAAACACGAATGAAAAGAGAATGACGGGATTTATACCCAAATGTGCCTTCAAATTTCGACACTGTGAGGTGAGTCCACTGCTTAGGCAGCCACTTTGCCAGCCCGAAATCGCATATCTAAAGTGAGATACATGAAATCTTCAACTCGATCAACATCTAAAAACAACTGCAATTTCATTTATCATTCTAAAGGGTCATACCTGAGGATCAAAATCTTCAGTTAGAAGGATATTTGCAGCCTTAATATCTCTATGAATGATTCTTCTTTGACAACCGTCATGAAGGTAAAGCAGCCCTCTTGCAATTCCTATCGCGATTTTAAACCTAATGTTCCAATCAAGCTTCTCCTTACAATCTGTTCAGTGATTCTTTCATCAAAACCTTACACTCCCCTAAAAAATGACTTAAAAGTTGTACATTTGTCAAGTAGGTCTTCTAATTAGTGCCTCATTTGTATTAACATGTAGTATTAGGACAATATTTGCAACAACAAATCAGGGAGTTTAAGCAAGTGACCATTACGATTCAACTCACTCTGAAGAATGGAGGCAAGGCTTCCATGGGGAGACAGCTCTAGAACAAGGAAGAATCCACTTTCAACTCCATAACCGATCATTTTAGCCGTATTTGGATGGTTCACATGCGCCATAATCCCAAGCTCGGACAAGAAGTCACCCGTCCTCTCCTCCATGGATCCTCGGGTGAGCTTCTTGATAGCAACGAGCTGCCCATCCCGCAGAGTTCCTCTGTAAACCTCAGCATAACCACCTTTTCCAATCAAACAATCTACAATTTCCCAAAGGCAACAACAGCTATGTAATATGTCCTAGAGTAAAGAACCTAGTGTACTATATAAGAATTGAAAGAGCCTTAAAGTATCCTAGCAAATGCCAACCTGGGGAGAAGCTCTTGGTGGCGGTCTGAAGGTCGGAAACACTGAAATTCATCCACTGGGGCTTGAAATAACTCAGACTCGAATCGAGAACGATGGGATTTTGGCTGATTTCCTCCCTCGTGCTTTTGCTAAACACCTTAGACAGCTTCATGGGATGCAACGAGCCCAGATGAGTTCTTGATTTGATCCTAAACAGGCTCTTAAACTCCGTCCATCTCGAATAAGGTTTCGATACATAATTAGAGTCATCTCTTGCAACCTCAGAATCTGAAGTACTGGCTTTCGAGGAATCTGTTTCAGACTCCAGATTCCTCAAATAGTCCTCAAGAACTGTATCTGGAGACCAAACATTCTCCTTCTTCTTCTCCATCTCTGTACTCAACACAATCTGATACTCAACAAAAAATGGTCCTAAAATCAAACTCCAGAACCAAGGAAATGGGAAACAAAATAATGATTTAAAACCAAGAAGGTTCAACTGAGGAGGGATATTTAGGAGATAGGAAGGAAACAAACATTTATAATAAACAAAATCTGGTAAAAAAAATCATGTCCAGAAAGACATTAGCCGTAAAAATCGGAAGATGACAGAAGCAGAACGTATTTGCACGAGGCAAGACTGCACAAGCAACAAGAACTGGTCCGGTATTCAAAGGTCCCCAGAAAAATCAAATCTTTTTATATAACCAGAAAAAACAAAGAAGCAAATTCAGTAATTCACCACCATTTTTACAGCATCATATTCAACAACAAATGCAAGAAATCAGAGGTACCCTTTGATTACTTCTTCAAGAAAAACACAGTATTTTGATGCTCCATCCAAAATGCTAGCTTCTGCGGCTAATTTGGCGAAGAAATACGAACAAATTCGACCCTTTTTAGCTTGGAGTTGATGGAGCTGACAACTAATACGGGAGGATGAAAATCATAATTTGTAAATTGCTTCGTTTCCACTTATGGTTCGGACAGTGGTTATTGAAGATGAAAAAATTCTGGAAATTATTGAGCTCAATTTGTTGCAATTACTGATTTTGTCTTTTGGTTTTTATTTTTGTCTTTTGGTAGAAGCGTCGATCAGGCCCACCTCCACCTACTCGTATCAGGATTGGAATTAAAAATATTAAATGGACTACTTTTCATCTGCTTTCTTCAAAACTTTTTAAGAATACTTTTCTCGATATTAATGGGGGTTGCTATTTCACATCATGTATTTTACTAATGGCAAAGTCTTGAGAAAGACGGTCTTTCCATATGCTTATGGAAAGATGGGGTTTGATTAGAATAATAAAAGGTAAAAGGTCTTAGTTGCAATATTAAAGTTTTAGTATGAAACATGTAATAGTTATAAAATTTATAACCCGGTTCATGCAACCCGAAAATTTTATCTTAATTTCTTCTAATTTACATTTTAAACCTTGGTCTTTCCATAAGTTATGGAAAGACCGTCTTTCAAGAGACGGACTCTTTACTAATTTACGCCTTAATACGTATAAATATGTATAATACTAAGAGTGCGTCTCTTGAAAGACGGTCTTTCCATAAGCAATGGAAAGACCAAGGTTTAAAGTGTAAATTAGAAGAAATGAAGATAAAATTTTTGGGTTGCATGAACCGGGTTATAAATTTTATAACTACTACATGTTGCATACTAAATTTTTAGGGTAATATGCAAATATAACCCTATATGTTGGAGAAAGTGCAAATATAACCCTGAATTATTTTTTAGTGCAAATATAACCCTAACTATTATACATATGTGCAAATATAACCCTTACTATTATACATATGTGCAAATATAACCCTAAAGCTATTATTTCCGCATTGACTAACCAGAGTTATATTTGCACTTTCAATTATCGCAGGGTTATATCTGCACTTTCATTATTGCAGGGTTATATCTGCACTTTCATCAATTATATAGGGTTATATATGCCCTTTTCTCAAATTTTTAATATTGCAACTAAGACCTCTTACCTTTTATTATTCGAATTAAACCCCATCTTTCCATAAACATATGTAAAAACCATCTTTCCCAAGACTTTGCAAAATAAAACAATCTGCCGCCGCCGCCGCCGCCGGAACTACCACTGCCGTCCCCATCACCAAAAACTCGGTCAGTGCGAGTTATCTCCGTCGTCCCCGCTAGCCAGCCGCTCTCCGTCCAGCTCCGCTCTCCGTCGTCCCTGCTCTTCATCCAGCTCTGCTCTCCGCCACACTCCGTCCAGTTCCACCGTAGCCACCCGCCGCCGTCCCCAGCTCCACCATCATCTTCTCCTTCATCCCCATCCCCAGCAAAACCGTAGCACGCCGCCGTCGTCCCTAGCCCCCCGCAATCCCTAGCCCACCGCTCATCTTCTCCTTCGTCCCCATCACCAGCGAAACCCTAGCCCATCATCCCTCCTTCTCCTTCATTCCCGTTGAGCGAAACCCTAGCCCGCCATCCCTCCTTCTCCTTCGTCACCGTCGAGCAAAACCCGGCCCGAGAGGAGAAACGAGAACCGAAAAGAAGAAGCGGGAGAGCAGAGAGGTGGAGAAGTGGGAGAGCGGCGGAGAATCGAGACAGTGACAAGAACCGGGTCGGGCCAGGGTGACCAGAACTGGACGACGAGGGTGACGGAACGGGCGACGAGAATGGGCAACGAGAGCCAGGTCGCAAGGGCGATGAGAGCGGGGCGACGAGAATCGGGTTGGGAAGGGAGATAAGAACAGGGCGACGAGAACCTGGTCGGCAAGAGCAACGAGAATGGGGCGATGAGAATGGGCGACGGAATGGGCGACGAGAGCCGGGTCGGGCAAGGGCGATGAAAATGGGCCGACGAAAATTGGGTCGGGAAGGACGACGAGAACCGGCCGACGAGAATGGGACGATGGAACGGGCGACGAGAATCGGGCGATGGCGACCGAATTGGCAGACCGGGGACGGAAATGATGGTGGGACAAGGGATGGCGATGGCGGCGGCGGGATGGGGACGGGAACAGAGATGTCGAGGACGTGGACTGAGATTTGGAGACGATGTCGGGGACAGAGACAACACTGGGGACGGAGACGACGTGGGGATGACGCCGGAGATAGCGGGGATGACGCCGAAGAATGGGGAGAGAGGCCAGAGATGATAGCGGCGGAACGGCGGCGGTGCATGGCGGCCGGCGGCAGTGAGTGGTGCACGGCCGGTAATGTGTTCAATTTTTTTATTTAACATTAGTTTTAATATATTTAAATTATTTAAATTAAATTAAAATACATATTGTATATTAAATAGTATAAATACATGGCGTGATATAGCGATCCCCTTATTAATTCCGTTACTTCTATCTAATAATTTCTCCATGAAAATTTTGAAATTGAGATAAGATACTACAAGAGAATGATTGAAATTTTCTAAAAATCGAAACAAATAATTTTTAATAATAAAGTAATTTTATCTCTTAAAAGATAACATTTTCATAAGGTATAGAAAGACCAAAGTTTAAACGGTAAACAAGAAGAAATGAATAAAAAAAAAATTGGTTGCATTAATAGGGTCATAAACTTTATAACTACTAAATGTTGTATAATAATTTTTTAATATTGCAACTAAAACCTTTTACCATTTCATTATTATAATTAAATTTCGTCTTTCTATAAGCATATGAAAAAATGGTCTTTCCCAAGATTTAAGGCAAAATCTTGGGAAAGACCATCTTTCCATAAGCTTATGGAAATACGGGGTTTATTAAGAATAATAAAAGGTAAAATGTCTTAATTACAATATTTAAAAAATATTATGCAACGTGTGATAGTTATAAAGTTTATAACTCGGTTCATGCAACCAGAAAATGTTATCTTCATTTCTTCTAATTTGCACTTTAAACATTGATCTTTCCATTACTTGTGAAAAAATCGTCTTTCAAAATATGGACTCATAAAATATTTAATTCAATTTATTTCTAGTGGTAAAATAAGAAATTTGTTGAAGGCAAATTCTTGGGAAATACCGTCTTTCCATAGACTTATGGAAAGACGAGTTTTAATTAGAATAATAAAAGGTAAAAGGTCTTAGTTGCAATATTAAAAAATTATTATGCAATGTGTAGTAGTAGTAAAGTTTATAATCCGATTCATTCAACCCAAAATTTATCTTCATTTTTTCCAATTTGCACTTTAAAGGTCTTTCCATGACTTATGGAAAGACCGTCTTTCAAGAGATGAACTCTTTGTTGAAAATTTAATATAGTTAAATAAAATATAATTAAATATAATTAAACAACGAGTCCATCTCTTGAAATACAGTCTTTTCATAAATCATAGAAGACCAAGGTTTAAGGTGCAAATTAGAAGAAATGAAGATAAAATTTTTTGGTTGCGTGAATCGGGTTATAAACTTTATAACTACTACATGTTATATAATAGTTTTTTTATATTGCAACTTAGGCCTTTTACCTTTTATTATTCTAACTAAACCCCGTCTTTCCATAAGCCATGAAAAGACCAAAGTTTAAAGTGCAAATTATAATAAATGAAGATAAAATTTGTGTTTTGCATGAATCGGGTTATAAACTTATAACTACTACACGTAGCATAATAATTTTTTTATATTGCAACTAATATATTTTACCTTTTATTATTCTAATTAAACTCCGTCTTTCCATAAGTATATGGAAAGAAAGTCTTTTCCAACACTTTCCGTCAATCAAAGTGAATTTAGGTGAATAATATTAATAAAAGAGGTTAGTTGAGCAACTCTTATACCGTATCCTTGGGGTACCATGATTGTGTATTGTATATTTGCATATATGTAAAGTGTGCATTCAATAATATTATTTGTGCATTCAATATTTAAGTAGTAGTCATAATCATATTAAGAAAATACACACTCTCACATGATAATGCACCTTCAAACCGTATAAAATGCACAAAATACCTTTGGGGATATGATTCTCATGATACCACGGTGATACCATATAATTTATCAATTTTAAAAATAAAATTAATAGATTAAATTGATGGAATCTAATAAAAAAGATATGCAAAATATTGGAAAATACCGTCTTTCCATATTCTTATGAAAAGACTGGGTTTAATTAGAAGAATAAAATAGTAAAGGTTTTTGTTGCAATATTAAAAATTTATTATGCAACATACAGTAGTTATAAGTTTTATGACCTGATTAATACAACTTAAAAATTTAAGAGTCCGTCTCTTGGAAGACGATATTTCCATAAGTCATGGAAAGACCATGGTTTAAACTGCAAATTAGAAGAAATAAAGATAAAAATTTTGGGTTGCATGAATCGGGTTATAAACTTTAATACTACTACACGTTGCATAATAAATTTTTAATATTGTAACTAAGACATTTTACTTTTTATTATTCTAATTAAACTCCATCTTTCCATAAGTGTATGGAAAGACTGTCTTTCCCAAAATTTTGACTAATTTTTATTTTCATTTCTTTTAATTTACCTTTTAAACTTTGATCTTTTTATGACTTATGAAAATACCGTCTCTCAAAATACGTACTCAAAAGGAAAAAATAGCTACCAGATTAAGAAAGAACCACATTCTTGAAAAAACCGGGAAAAACAAGTGTATGGAATATCCTAAGTTGGAGATCACCAAAACATGAAATTACTGCACAAACATAATACATCGACACTTCTAAAGAGTTATTGAAAAATAAGTACGATATGATCCAAAAAGAAGAAATACGAAGTGTCTTGTGACATGTGATACGTAACGTGATGAAATTGATGACAATATAAATATAATACTAAAACATAGTAATGGTAGAGTTAATCTTAAACTTTTTGAAAAGTATACTCCATCCGTCCCGGATTAAATTGTAAAAGATTAAAAATTCAGTCAAACTAAGAAAACGTTGACTACATATTTAAGTAGATATATAAACAATAATATTGTTGTATGAGATATCGTTGAATTCATCATAACAAGTAGTTTCTAGAAAGTAACTTTTTGCTTACCGATATTATACGTAGTTGAATATATTATTGGTCAAACGTGTGTGTTGGACACTGTGAAAAAGATTCTGTGCAATTTAATTTGGGACAGAGGGAGTAAGGGAAAAAAACTATCTCAGTTCAGGTAACTGAAACTGAAAAGGAAAATAAAAATATTATCCTGCCAACTGAATTTAATTGAATTGAGTTGAAATAAGTGATTATAAAAAATACTATAAATTTTAATTTTAAAAGTGAACTAAATCAATTTTCAGTAGTTTATTAAATATAAAAGTATATGGCTTCTAAGCATTGTCAATCCCTTAGTGCAGTTACTAACTGAGGCCTTATTATTTCAAAATTTTAATTAAATTAAACTGAAATTAGACATACTAGTGAAAAGTAAAAATAATATGCAACAAACGATTAAGTTAAATAGCACTAAGATGAAATTTTATTCACGTAAACTGACCTTAATCGAACTCAATTGTACTGATAAGATGAAAATAATACACCTGACTATTCACAAATTAATATACTCCCTCTGTTTCTTTATTAGTGGCACACTTACCCTAATTGGATGTTTCTTTTATATTGGCACACTTTCCATTTTTCTTCAATTTCATCCACTCATTTTACTTTTTACTTTCTACATCCAATTTCATCCACTCATTTCATCCACCTAAATCCAAGCACCTAAAGCTATGGTGCCAATATTAGTGAAACGGAGGGAGTATTTATTCAAAGGCAACGTGTTTAATTAAAAATCAACAAATTTATAAACTGCAAATTGCATCCACTAGCAGCCTCTATTGGTCAAAGTCCAATCTATACATAAAATATAGCATATTCCTTAATTAAGAGGAAGAATATATTTGGGCGTGACGGTAAGTCTGATTTTCACTCATAATTAATTCCCACCATAATTTCACCGTCAATATTGGTGCGTGTATAATGATAAATAGAATGAATGAGAATGAGATGATTACGTTCGTGGCGAGAAGCTTAATTAAAAATTACGTAGGATTAATAGTTAATTGGTTTTTCTAACGAGTGCCCATGGACACTCGTTAACAAATTCAGATTCCATCGGAAACTGTGTTTATTAAATGCAAATCCATCGAAAATTGTATAATAGAACATAGGAAGTGTAAGTTTTTTAGGGATGTCATTAATCATTAACTCTATTTGTATTTAATAACACAGTTTTCGATGGAATCTGAAGTTGTTAACGAGTGTCCATGGTCACTCGTTAGAAAAATCGATAGTTAATTACTTAAAATGAGATGTTGGTAATCATGTCATGCGGGTGCTTGTAAGTTTCCACCACACTGTAATTATGAATACAAAACGGGTACTTCACGCAAAGATTCCTCAGCGATGGCTCCTCCGATACGATATGCAAATAATCAACAAATGCATTTTAATTCACTTTGTGCAATTTGGTTTAGCTTAGGACAAAGTGTTAGGAAAGATCGTTTAATCGTGAGGTCACTGAATGAAGCCTTCCGTTTCTTTCAGAGGTGCTGATCCACGGTGAGGCAGAGATGATCGTAGGCTTATGGAAAGACGGAGTTTGATAAAAAGTTAAAAGTCTTAGTTGCAATAATCCAACAAACGGATCAAGTATCGAATTTCGGAATTTCCTCTCCTTCTAAATGTAAGGACGAAACAGGCCAGAACAAACTAGTACTCTTATTTCTTTCTTCTTGTAGATTTTTTCGTCCCAAGGCCCATGAAAGTCTGTTTGTCCATTTTAGGCTCTGAGGGTGGACTAAGTTTGCCACCGATTGTTTATATTTTATATTCAGATCGTGAGATTTCATGGTTTCGATTCGACCCATTATTGTGATTCCCAAACCATGTGTGGATGCTATTATGCTCACGTTATTTAAATTGAGTGTTTTTTAAAAAATAAAAATTGAGCGGTTCTCTTGAGGGGCGGCAGTGTCCATCTGATAGACAGTTTACTATAATTTTTACTTATACACTTCATTTGTTAAGTTACATTTAAATTCAGAAATATTTTTTATACTTTTACTTTCAAAAATAAATTATTTTTTGTTTTAACTTTTATAATCTAATTTTAAATTTTATAAAAAAATCATAACATTTAAGATAAAAAGTACAATTGACTATCTATAAATTTATGAGCATGCCGCATTTACTGAGAATTTATCATTCCCTCCTTCGTGTTTAAGATTCATGAAGGAGGATTTGTTTTACTTTTAAAATTGACTGTTAATATTAAAATTTAATATAATATACACATAGTCTTATTCATATCGACTAATCGTTAGATCGGGTAATTTTAAAATGAGCATATGACTTTGGTGACCACTTAACTATCGTGATTGTTCACCTTTGAACCCTCATTTTCTTATCAAACTCTTTTGGCCCCTTAAATTACCGAACAACTTAATTGTGACCATTCAATAGGTCAGGCCGTTAAGCTAGGTTTTCAGTGTTTGTTTCAAGGGCAAAAGTGATATTTCCCACATTTTTCTTTTTCTATTTTCACATTTCTTCTTTCTATTTCCTTTTTCCTTTTCCCCTTTCCCTTCCCCGGCGCCACCACCTTCCCCTCCCCCCATTGCGGGGCTCCCACATGAAACTGCAGCTACTGCCACCTAAAACCGCCGCCCTGCACCTCTGAAACCCCCACCACCTGAAATTCGCCGCCATCCACCTTTGAAAATCGTTGGCCTCCACCTTAGAAACTCGTTGCCCGTCACCCCTAAAACCTGCCCCTCACGTTTACGCAACCAACTAAAACCCGCCACCCCTAAACCACTGCCACTTGAAAGCTCAACGGGCAACCCAACTCAAGATTTGGCACGGCCAATTCGTCGGAGATCTATGGCGAATTCGCCTGAAACCCAAACCCAACATTTGCCTGGAATCCAAAACCACCTAAAACTCGCACGACTAATTCAATTCTAAGAGGGATATTGAACGTGAGGTCGAACTCTGATTCCGAGATTGGGGAAGGGGAACAGGGGATGGTGTCGGGATAGAGGAACAAGAAATAAGGGAAATGACTATTTTACCCTCAAAACTGAGGCTCTCACCAGAATTAACGGTCTGACCCGACATAATGGTCACAATTAAGTTGTTTTGTATGTTTAGGGGCCAAGAGTGTTCGAAAAAATTGAGGGGCTGAAGGTGGACGATCGTGATAGTTAAGGGGCCACCAAAATCATTTGCTCTTTTATAATCGATGTAAGTAGTGTGATGATTTAATGTTTGTTTTATTGCAATGATGTTCTTATAATATTATAAAACTTTAAAAATGTACCATGATATATAATAATTAAAAATTAAATATATATTATTTGGCTCGTTGAGCTCGACATAACAAAAACTATTAATTGAGTTCAAGTTCGAGTTCAAACACTGATTGAGTTCAGATCGAATTCAACATGAGCTTTTATCGAGCTTTTAGTAAATTTTTCGCAAACAGCTCGGTTCGTTTACAACATAAAAACTCCAATTTGGATAATTAATGAAACAACTCTTTTTTAATAGCAATTAATTGAGAGATTGTCCATGGTACCCACTTCAAACTATGAAATTCATAGTTTGATACCCAAATTTTAGAATTGTTCTGAAAAGGTACCCGCTTTTTCATTAATGTTCCAAAAATGTACTTTATAGTTTAAAGTGGGTACTATTTTGGTACTATTTTGATCCAAATTAATACCAATTTTTTGCTGAAAAATTGGAGTTTAATGAAAAAATGTTTTAAAAAATGAAACAATGTTTAAAAAATAGAAAAAATGTTTTAAAAAACGAAAAAATATTTTGGCACCTTTTTGGGACATCAATGAAAAAACGTTACATTTTCAAAACAATTTAAAAAATTGAGTACCAAACTATGAATTTCGATTAAAAGTGGATACCGGGTACCATTTCGGACAATTACATGAACCCACTCCAATCCTCCTCAGTGGTTTGAAATTAACCCACTCCTAGCTCCACTGATTAGAATTTCAATTCCTGAAGGGAAAAAAAGTTTGAAATCCAGCCACAAATCTAGAAGACCATGGATACCACCTCCCCAAGACCACTGGTCTTCAGTTGACTCTCTTTCTCGATGACTCCTAAAATCCCAAAAAAGTCAATCCAATCCAATGCCTCCACACACACTATAACACAGTAAATAAAAAGGTCAATTCCTACTCCACTTCTTCCCAGCACTTTCATCTCACATGAATTACCGCGAACCTGCGAATGCCCAACACAAACTCATAACAAACATTATAACCACCACCTCCACGGTGGCGGCCGCCGTGCCATGGCAGATTCTGATTCTCACCACCCATTAATGCAAATCCCGGACAAAAAATATTAAAAAAATCAAAAGAACCCACCACGAAATTCTTCACTTCTATCAGCATACATATCCGTTTAACACTTTCTCCAAAAATCAGTTAACCGAATCATATCCCCTTTCGGGTATGGATCCCAGGAGGATCTTGTTGCTCGTCTTCTTGTTCTTTGTTCTGAGTGATCAGTTCAGTGGAGTCGCCGGCGCACGGAATCTCCTCCAAAACGGCAACGTTTCGTCTTCCTGCCCGCTGGACTTCGACGTCATCCGCCGCCTTGCCGGCGGATCCCGCCGCCCGCCGAATCTGGACACCTCCTCTGAGTGCCAGTACATCCGGCAGGCTCTCCGCCTCGTCCTCTCCGACTACCTGAAGCGCACCGGCAACTTCCTCCCGCCGCCGGACTCTGACGAGGACTGCTGGAGATCTTACGACAAGCTCGTCGGCGAATTCCAGCCCAATTTCGACATCCGCCGCTCGTGTGGATTTTCAACGAGCTCGATTTCCGACGGCTGTGAGGGGATCGGAACTAGGGCGGAGTTCGAAGCAAACGTGGCGAAGTCTGCGCTGAACGACGCCGTTTCGAACTGCAACCAGTCGCTCGCGAACGGCTCCCCTTGCGGCGCGTGCACCACCAGCCTCTCCACCCTCACCGCTTCCCTCAACGGTTCTTCCATCGGAAACCTAACCGACTGCACGGCGTACGGATTGATCTACGCCGCCGCCTTCGCTAATTATCTCGGCCCCACCGATGCCGGAACCCTGAAATGCATATTTTCTCTGGATTTCACTACTTCCGATTCAAACAGCAAGAAGAAGAAGATCATAATCAGTGTGGTTGTTACTATATCACTCTTAATCTCCTCCCTGTTGATTTTCACATTGTTCTGGTACCACCGCCGGAGAAAGAAGAGCAAATTCAGGTCGAGATTGAAACAATCACAGATGAATTCATCCGTATCCGGATTGGATTCCATCTCCGGGAGCACGAATCTGATCAGGTTCAACCTGGAGGAAATTCAATTGGCGACGAGGAATTTCTCGAGGGATAACATCATCGGAAGAGGAGGATACGGAAACGTCTACAAAGGCACATTGCCGGACGGCTCCGTGGTGGCGCTGAAGCGGTTCAAGAACTGCTCCGCCGCGGGCGACGCCACGTTCACTCACGAGGTGGAGGTCATCGCCAGCGTGCGGCACGTGAACCTGGTGGCGCTCCGTGGATACTGCGTCGCCACCACCACCTACCACGGCCACCAACGGATCATCGTCTGCGATCTGATCAAGAACGGGAGCCTCCATGATCATCTCTTCGGGATGCCTGATTCGAAGCTCCCATGGCCGATTCGGCAGAGGATCGCGCTCGGGACCGCCAGGGGTTTAGCTTACTTGCACTATGGCGCGCAGCCGGGGATCATCCATCGCGATATCAAGGCGAGCAACATTTTGTTGGATGAGAATTTTGATCCAAAAGTGGCGGATTTTGGTCTGGCGAAGTTTACACCCGAAGGAATGACGCACATGAGCACGAAGGTGGCTGGAACAATGGGCTACGTAGCGCCTGAGTACGCGCTGTATGGACAGTTGACAGAGAGGAGCGATGTCTACAGTTTTGGAATCGTATTGCTTGAGCTTCTGAGCGGGAGGAAAGCGTTAATGGCGGCTGGGACCGATGACCAGCCGGCTGTGGTGGCTGAGTGGGCATGGGAGCTGGTCAGGAGCGGAAAAGCCATGGAAGTTGTCGATCAGGGGATGCCGGACTTGGGCCCTCCTGAAACCTTGGAAAAGTATGTCCTGATCGCTGTTCTTTGTTCCCATCCGCAGTTGTACGCCCGACCTACGATGGATCAGGTTGTGACAATGCTGGAAGTTGAGAATGTCGTGGTACCTAGTATACCCGAAAGGCCGATTCCTCTGACTTCCGACATGGATGATATTCTGAGATCAGCTAGTAGTAGCGGGTCGGGTCATCTGTCTACTCCGACGGGCTACCAATCATACAGTTTGGACAGGGAGTTCTCTTTGGACACCCCTAAATCAGGCGATCAGAGACCTCTCAGCATCTGACGATGACGATATATGATTCATATATTAGATGACGATATATGATTCATATATTGGTGGAGGTGGTTATAGAATTGTATGAGTAATGAGCTAGGTAGGAGTAATGATTAGGGTTGTTGTGATGTAAATATTGTGGAAGAGTTGTAGATCAGGATATTTGTTTCAATTTTTGTAATGGAAGCAAGAAGATCCCTGCAGCTGTAGATAGGGTCCTTGAAGGTTTTTGTACAGTCTTTGTTCCTTCTTTTTTTCTCTTACTCTGAAGTATAAGTTATTGACATTTGTTTAAGAGATTTCAAACTTTTATATTAATGGTCTGATTTGCAAAAGCCTTGATGATTAGTGATTCTTAATAACAACATGAAACTCCAATCCATTCTACTACAAGTGATCCTTAACAGAAATTACAGTATAGGACTGGAAAAAAAGTCATTTCACATAGAAATAGAGTAGAAAGTAAAACTCAAAGAATCTAAAAGTTCCTATTATTTAAGAAAACTACAGTAAGATTACCGGTCAATTACACAATTTACACACTAACATTCACAAAATGGCGTTGTGGTATGCTTAACCCGTCGAGCAGTTAGTGAGCATCGGGTAGCTCAAAATAAATTTAAACTTACGAAAAAATTAACAAGTACGAGCAGACTCGGCCCTAAGACTGAGGCATATGAAGCATTTGCTTTAAGTCCCCAATTTGACAATTATATAGGGGTCTCATTTTTTTTAAAATTTGTTAGCCGTTTCAACAATTTTCTTTCTTAATTTTTATGCGAGATCCCATTTTATAAATATTAGATACTCTAAATATTATACATGGAGACTATATTTTTAATTTGCTTCGAAAATTTAAATAGCTAGGACCGACCCTAAGTACGAGCTAAACAAGATCATGATGAGCCCCTCTAGTTCTGGCATTTGATCTGGACCAACTAGGTAACAGTGTATGATGAAAATCAGTAAAGAAGCCCAAAAAGAGAAAACCCGGCCCAACGTAAACTAGGTATTCTGCGTTTTGTTTGACGTGAGTGACTTGGGAACGAATTAGCCCGGAACCTAGGTTATGGCTCAAGCTTGAGTAAGTGACTTGAATTTCTTTTCCTTTGGTAAGTATATTGGAGACTTTTGAAGATTATGACCTACTCCATGTCTCCTCCATCTCAAACTGCACGCTTCACTTTATATCAGTATTCACTGTTCAATTTTTACCACATATTTGAATAGATATATAAACAATAATATTATCATATGTTATATGGTTGGATTCGTCGTAATAAATAGTTTCATAACAGTATTTTTTTATTTGTTGTCATTATAAGTAATTAAACATATTATCAGTCAAACATAATTCTTGATAATCGTGAAAAAATATCTATGAATTTGATCTGGAACGGAGGGAGTAGTAAATCCTTAAAAATGAAAAAAATGACTTTACTCCTTTTCTGTCATACCCTGATTAGCGTTTGATCTAGAAATGAATGATGGGAAAAACCGAAAGAGGATGAACTAGGAAGTGCAGATTTAAGGCCTTTGATGGGAGTAGATTCAAGCCTCTTTGTGGTCCATGAAATCCCTTGACCACATAAAGTTTATATGAATTACTGTATTAGGTCGATTGTTTTTTTCATTCATTCTAACGGCGATCACAATGAGTGAAACTGACATTCAACTTAACTAGCCTCCAACAATAACTAATATATTGCAAGGATATCTAAATTACATGTCAACCAGACTAATCGTCTGTGCTATTACAAATCAGAGAGGACTGCGACGAGGATTTGCGACAAGAGAGAAAAGACCGGCCAAGGAATATTTCAGATCGTATTAGGTCGATTGTTTTGAGTGAACTGAATGGAATGAAATCAAACCAAATTAAAAACAAATAAATGAAAATATTAATAAATCTTTTTAAAATTAAGTTAAACTAACATTAAGCAAATTGAATTAAATTAAAATCAAAATAAAATTTAACTAATATACTTTGAGATTCGGATTGAGAAAATTGATAAAAAAAAGTGCCCGGTTGATTAAAATTGATAAAGTAGTCTTTCAAAAGTGTTTATCTATTTCATTAATTGGTAGTGATCGTGCCTCATACAAAAGTGAGATGAAACTTTCATGGACTCCATTTTAATGGGGTTAAATTCTCATTTTAACTCCACACTAACTTGGTTTACACGGTATAAGAACTTGCCTCACTTACATAGTGTGTATGGGACATAAACATCATAATGCACCTTAAGAACACAATACAGTTAATATCATACACCGTCCGTCCCAAATTAAATGGTGGAAAATTTTTTCACGGATATTAATTATTATGTTTGATCGTTAATATATTTAATTACATATAATATCAATAAATAAAAAGTTATTTTTAAAAAATTATTTGTTAAGACGAATTCAACAATATAACATATGATAATATTATTGTTTATATATCTATTTAAATATACGATCAAAATTTAACAGTAAATAATTTAAAATATCAAAATATGCCATTTAATTTGGGACGAATGTAGTAATACGACGGTAAATAGAGCAGGGCTGTGTGATGGCCATTTATTGAGCCGCCTAGGTCTACATTTAAGTTATACGGTGAGAAATTATGTGTGACATCAATGTTGATTGTTGACTACTACTCATTTTGATCAAGAACACTGCTGTCCCACATTTGTCTGCATGTGTTTGTATCTAGAGAAGGAAATCTTGAACCTCATATCATGTGTTGCACAAGGTTCAAAAATTTCATTCTCCTGCTAAGATTATCGCGTAATACATGCTGGTATTACCAGCACAAGCATAACACATAGCATACACAAAACTATGATATATGCTAGTAATATGAGTGTCACTCAAATATGCATTCGCACAAATTGCGAAATGGTCATCAACCATACCACCAAATATCCATTGGTTTTACCAGGTCTAAAAGGTTTAGTTAGAAGCATATTAATGTTAGCTATAGTTTTCCATAACATTCATGTCATGAAAGTGCATAGAGATGTAGTAATGAATGCACATAACCTAGCAAAACATGTAATCAGGGATATGATGATAATATAAGTGCACGATTTACTCCAAAAAAGGAGCATCTCTAGTTAAGTCTCTCCTTAGAAAACATCAAAAGATATACTCCCTCCGTCTCGAATTGAATTGAATAAGATAAAAAATTAAGTTAAACTAAGAAAACTTTGACTGCATATTTGAATGAATATATAAACAACAATATTATTGTATGTGATATCGTTGGATTCTTCATAACAAGTAGTTTCTAGAAAGTAACTTTTTATTTACCGATATTATACGCAGTTAAATATATTAATGGTCAAACGTGTGTGTTAAAGACTGTGAAAAAATCTGTGCAATTTAATCTGGAACAGAGGGAGTATATGATTGATACTCTGAAAATTTAAAATTCACCTCCAATGCAAGAGTCAGTTTAAGGGATCAATTTGACGTGGATGACACGTGGAGTTAGGGTCTCAGTTAGAGCTGTCAGTTTATCAAATTACCAAATTTAGAGTTTTAACTTTAATTATTTTATTATTCCAAATTTAAATGTAACATTTGGATTCCAATTTGAATATATTATTTAGATTCACAATATAAACAAATTTTATTCATTTAATTAAATTATATTAATTTAAATATTAAAATCTATCTTTTAAAGTTATAATCTAAAAATCGATAATAGTATAGAACATAAAAGTAAAATTTAATTTACATTAAATTTAATTTGTGTGG
The DNA here is from genome assembly GCA_037428765.1 of Rubia yunnanensis. Lineage (NCBI taxonomy): Eukaryota > Viridiplantae > Streptophyta > Magnoliopsida > Gentianales > Rubiaceae > Rubia > Rubia yunnanensis. Next base: position 1,725,686 of record CM075062.1, read on the forward strand.
ATTATTATTTTTTAATTTAGTTCAGCATATATTTAATATTTAAGTATTATTTATTTATAAAAAGTGAAAGTTAAATTGTAAGTAAAATTAGAGTTTCTAATTCTTAAATTTTAATTTTATTTAAAATAAATAAATAAAATATATTATGTATAAATTTATTATTGAATAATCTCGATAGAAAATAATTTCTTTCATACTAAAGGGTTGTTAACTGACGCTCTTGTATTGGAGTGAAATTTCTTTAAAAGCTTTTCAATCAAGCCTCTCATATCCACGTCATATTGACGCATAATAAAATGTGTGGCCCGGCGCTATATCACGCCCTGTATTTTACTTGATTACTCTATGTATTTTATACTATGTAAATACTCACATTTTTTAACATTAATATAATTGACATTGATTTTCAAAGTTAATTATGGTTGTTATCATTAGTAATTAATTCACAATTAGTGACAATTAATGTAATTAATGTGGTGACGCCGGTCAACGGTCAGTGGCTGGACGGTGGTGGTCAACGCTGGTCAGTGGCCGGAGTTTTCGGAAGTCAACCGTCGTTTCCGGCGGGTGAATTAAACGGAGAAAACGAACGATGGCGGCGCGATCGTCCTTTCCGGTCGTTCGTTCGCTCTGGCGGCGGCGCGCTCGTCTTCTTTGGCGGCAGCGCGCTCGTCCTCGTCTTCTCCGCGGCGTCTTCGGCCGTTCCGTTCCGCTCCGCCTCGTCCTCTCCGCAGTTCCGCCTTCCGGCTCTCCTTGGCCAGTGGCTCCAAACGGCCTACCGGTTCTCCTCGGCCGGTGGCGAACCGGGCTTGCTCCGGCTCTCCTCGGCCAGTGGCTCCAAATGGCCTTCCGATTCTCCTCGGCCAGTGGCGAACCGAGCTTGCTCCAGCTTTCCTCGGCCAGTGGCTCCAAACGGCCTTCCGATTCTCCTCGGCCAGTGGCGAACCGGGCTTGCTCCAGCTCTCCTCGGCCAGTGGCTCCAACCGGGCTTCCGGTTCTCCTCGGCCAGTGGCGAACCGGGCTTGCTCCAGCTCTCCTCGGCCAGTGGCTCCAAACGGCCTTCCGATTCTCCTCGGCTAGTGGCTTGCTCCGGCTCTCCTCGGCCAGTGGCTCCAAACGGCCTTCCAGTTCTCCTTGGCCAGTGGCGAACCGGGCTTGCTCCGGTTCTCCTCAGCCAGTGGCTCCAAACGGCCTTCCGGTTCTCCTCGGCCAGTGGCGAATCGGGCTTGCTCCGGCTCTCCTCGGCCAGTGGCTCCAAACGGCCTTCCGGTTCTCCTCGGCCAGTGGAGAACCGGGCTTGCTCCTTTGCCTTTGCCTAACTACCATCTACACACATTTAATGTCATTTACTCCATTATACCCGAAAAGGGGAATTTTTTTCTATAAATTGTTCTGTAAATCTCATTTGGTAAAAATCTCCAAATTTTTACTCCAAACAAGGGTGTTGGAAATTCCATGTCTTTGGAGGTAATGTTTCTAATTATTCTTCTGTCATTAAGCAATAGTTAAATTTATGATTTATTATTTTTTTAAGTAGAAAATTATGTTCATCTTTGTATTGTAATTTATTATTTGTAATCTAATAATTATTGTAATTTACTAAGTCATTCATCTTACTGTGTTTGAGTACAGGAGGATTTTATTTAAATTTAAGTACTTTAATGTACTGTATGTATTTATTGTGTTGTAGTGTATAAATTTATTTACTGTATGTATTTTCTGTATGTATATATGTACTGTTTTTATTTACCGTATGTTAGGGTATAAAATTATTTCACGTCTCTTTTGACTGTATTTATTTACTCCAAATTTATGGATTTTTAGAGTTACATTTTGCTTAATTGAACTACGTTAATTTGTTATTTTAATTTGTAGAAATGGACTTACTTTATTTTATTTTATATTATGTAAATGTAATTATTGAAAGTTAATCTAAAATGGTTTAATGCATTTTTATTTTCAAAGTCAATGATTAAACATTTAATTTTTAACGTTAATTTTATATTATTTTATTTAAACCTTAATTTAAAATGGATGAACGCAATTTTAGTTTTAGGAGTTAATTTATATACGTAAATTGTATATCCCTAATTTTGTTTCATCTAATATAGTTTTAACTTTATTATTTGTTTATATTTAAATCTATGTTCTAACCGTTAATTAAAAATGGAGCAATGCAATTTTATTTTCAAAAGTTAATTATTAAACATTAAATTTGTAACAATAATTTTATATTATTTTATTTAAACCTTAATTTTAAATGGATGAATGTAATTTTAGTTTTAGGAGTTAATTTATATACGTAAATTGTATATCCCTAATTTTGTTTCATCTAATTTAATTTTAACTTTATTATTTGTTTATATTTAAATCTATGTTCTAACCGTTAATTAAAAATGGAGCAATGCAATTGTATTTTCAAAAGTTAATTATTAAACATTAAATTTGTAACGTTAATTATTAAACAGCGGCATTGGAGAGCCAGACAATTGTACTAGTGCACATGGGAGACCAAGCGAGCATGTCCCCCGGTCAAGATCAACCAGGCGATCACCGAACTACCACGAGCACGTGAACAGGCGGTACAGGCCATCTGTAAGCGGGCGCAGTTCAAGGTCCCCGGGGCGCGGTGCATCAGGGAGAGGTAGCCGACACGGTAAGTACAAACATCATTCTTCCTAGTTAACGCCTCATTAGAATGAAATTAATCTTAATGTTTTCTCTTCCAGCGACATTCCCGTACCTCGAAAGTGTCCCCCACATTATCAGGCGTTACATCGAAGGCTGGAACGATGTTCAGAGTGATGGAAACTGTGGCTTCAGATGCGTTGCTGATGCGTTCCATGTAGATGGTGAAGGTGAATGGTCTGGGGCGCGCCGGACAGTATTTAATGAGATATCGACTCATTGGCCTGACTATGTTCCCATATACGGTTTGAAAGACAACGTTGAATTTTCTAGAGCCCGTATACACCACACCAAAGGTCCATGTGGACGAGAACATTGGTTCGCGTATGTTCCCATATACGGTTCGAAAGACAACATTGAATTTTCTAGAGCCTGTATACACCACACCAAAGGTCCATGTGGACGAGAACATTGGTTCGCGGTCATTGCGGACATGTTTCCTGTCGCCACCTACTACAACACGGTTGTAGTTTTATATTACATTCTAGAGAATGGGTCGGCAGACTATTGCTGTACAGTCCTTCCATTGAGGGCAGGCGGGGGCGAGGATGGAACAAGGAGGGAGCTACACATTGTATACATTCGCAGTGCAAGCCATTTCGTCCGGATACATGTGAAGGAAAACTGCCCCATGCCCCCTGTGGTTAATCTGTGGACCACATTGAGGAAGTCTGATGTCGTTGGTTGGGAGTTACCCTTCCGTAGGAGGATGGTGGCTTGGACCAAATCATACATACCTCATAATTTATAGTTGTACCCAATGAAACGTTTGGGATGCACGCAACCGTAAAAATATTATCAAAGAGTTCCGATTACAGAAATAACAAATTAAAGGCAAACAGTGTGTTCATACATAAGTGATCCAGTCACCTAGGGAATGGGTTCATAACCGTGGCGTCTGCGATACTCATCGCGACGACTGATCCAAGTAGTCAACAACTCCTTCATACACGGGTCGACAAGTCCATGAATGGTAGTAGAGTCAAACCGATCCAAGTCGCTCATCATGTCATTCAACAACTGATGCATATGAAACACATATTATCATAACGAAACAATTAGATTTAATATAATTAATTAAAGCAAACAGTTAGAGAAAACTTACCCATGAGTCAGGATGTGTCGTATCTAGTCTACAACTCATGGCATCATGTATAGGATTTGTGATCAATGGGTGCGAATGATTCGTGAACCACTCATCGTAATCCAAGGTACACTCTGAAGGACTGGTGGCAATCGGAAACTCGGCTAGCTGACCGTCGTGCCAGGTGTGTGCCATGTCCCACAATTTCAACTGCATCATCCCTGAGTAGGTCACTGAATAGCCAGCAGGATCAGTGGGCCGGGAGCAAGGCTATGGCATAATCCTAATGCTATGCGGTATACCCTGTACGAGACCGAACTGGCGCACAACACGATCTAGCATGTACACCTCCATTGCTTCAAGGTATCGAATCACACCGCGGTAATGAGTCATCCCCCTCGCAACCCTAACCACGTCCGGTCCATATGGCAACCAATCCACCTGCGCGTGTTTTGAAGAAATGTAACATTCATATGGAATCCAATGTACCTACTATTATCAGAATAAAATTAAAAACATGGTCGTCATACCTGGTCACCCTGTAAAGCATCCAATTGACGCCTGATGGTAGCCAGCCTCTGAATATCCCTCCCCATTTTATCCCCCGAGTGCCACCGGTTGGCGCATCCCGGAAGAGCTAGCAATGTACTCAGTCTCGGTTGAAACATTGGAAAGTATTCGTATATCCATGCTTGCAGTATCGTGCAACAGCCACATAGGCCGCGGGCCTTAGCCCGGGATGCAATTCCCAACTGTAGATACAAACTGGCCAACGTCGCCGATCCCCAGGACAACTGCGAATCAACTAGAGGGAGCAGGTTGGCTCTTACCTTAGTCCCGGTTTTATCAACAAAAAGCGTTGATGAAAACAGGGTCAGCATGTAGCACCTAAATTGGAAGTTATCGCTCTGACCCGCCGCTACACACCTCGCCATCAATGCTTGGCCATTAATATTACCCCTGTTCCAGTCTTCCTCGAGGAAGGACTCCACGTCTTTCCCAAACAGTTCAGCGCTTTCTTCCTGAACAGCCTCCACCGGAATGGTACTAGCAACAGATCCACCAATAGTAGGAATGCCAAGAATAATCTCTACATCGTGCAACAGGATGGTCATCTCCCCGAAAGGCATGTGAAATGAGTTCGTGTCCGGCTGCCACCTCTCGACAAAAGCAGATATCAATGCCATGTCAAGGAACTGGAACATAATCGTGGGAAGGTGCGACAACCCAGTCGCACGTATCCTGGCCTGCACAACATCGTTCTGTTCAGGGAGTGTAGTGACTAGCTGCTTGCAGAGCGTTGAACGAGCATGGCATTTCAGCACACCTCGCTCTATACCATTCCAAGCATCAATTGCGACGTGGCCTCCAAAGCCTGGTATCAAAAGGTTATCTTGCGGGCCACCACCCATCGGTCCCCGCACAAGCCACGGTTTATCGGCTTGTCGCTTTCTCTTGTTCCTCGGTGCCCTTCCAATACCAGTCTCATTGACATTACACGATCCACTAGAAGATTGCGCAAATCGACCAGCTCTATTCCTAACGGTATGCCTAGCTCCTCCACCAGCATGCCTTTCGATTCCAACCTCCACTTGCACACTCGTCGCAGGTTGGCCAGAAGGGGGGACATTGCATGTATCCTGTCCCTGCCTACCATCGGCGTCAAGTGGTGGTTCTGAACCACAACCATGACATGGGCTGGATACCTGTTCTCGATCCCCAACCGGCAATTCATACATCGATTGCCAACTTCCATCGTCACAGATTGAATGCATTCTACCGGACGTGAGAATGTTCAGCTTCAGACCATCCTATGTTGGCATGGGATCGAATACATCATCGCACCTTGGAGAAGGCTGATGAACTGGTACCTCATGCTCTTGCGGAGGTATCGGCGACTGTTCCTCCTCGATCACACGGGCTCTCGCCTGTCTGGCCGAGGCACTAATACCTCTCTGTCGTATACAACGACCATCTTCATTGGGTTGGCCAGCAGTGCTCATCTACAATACAACATATATAATTATTATCATAACAATTGATTTATTGTAAGAGAAAATAAATTAACATACATTTTAATAAAATGTAAACTGATATGACGAAATAGTGCATAATTTCAAACAACCTATGGAAAATAATTACTTACAGATAAAATACATTATCAACTTCCGCAATAAGTACATTTTTCAATTACTTACTTCCCATGCAAATTTTTACAAATCAACTACATATTCACTAATGCATAGAAAAATGTAAATATAACGTAAAAAACCGAACTCTAAACAAAACATTTAATTCGTTTCAAATCCCATACAACGAACTATTTATTTTTATTATTGACAAATTATAAAATAATTTACTAAATCATTATACAATAATTTAATTATTTAACAAGTGAAATTATTAGTATTATTCAATGACATGATTATTAAAACATATCATAATCATTTACTACACAATTGTTTTTATAAGATTCATAAATTTGATTTCCATAATATTAATTTAATTAATATTAATTTCTATTATGTTATATATACTTTCCAAATTACTACAATAGTTATCATTTTTGAAATTTAAACTAAACAATTTCTAAAAATAACAATCTCTTCATTTTAATTCCAAAGTTCATACAATTCAATTAAACCTTTAAATTTTTTAATATTTGCACCCAAACCCCTCATCTTCCTCATCCCTCCAACTCCAACCTAAACCCTAAACCACCTACCGCCGCCGGCGTCCTCCTCCGCCGGCCTCCTCCACTGCCGGCCTCCTCCGCCATCGGATGCCGCCCCAGCTCCTCCACCCGAAGCCACCTCCTCCCCTCTCCTTCTCCTCCTCCTCTCCTTCTCCTCCTCCTCTCCTTCTCCTCCTCCTCTCCTTCTCCTCCTCCTCTACCTCTCCTCCTCTACCTCTCCTCCTCCTCTACCTCTCCTTATCCTCCTCTGCGACGCCACCTTCCCTCCGCCGCGCGCCAAGAGCCCAACACTCGCGTCGCTCCGCCGCGCGCCCAAAGCCCAACCTTCCCTCCGCCGCGCGCCGCTCTTCCGCACCACGCCCAACCCGCCAACAGCCACCACCGTTCCATCCTGCTCCAGGCCAACACCAAGTTCTAACAATTCTAACAAACCCCAATTCTAACAAGTTCAACTAAATTCTAACATTTCTAACAAATTCTAACAGAAAAATCAAACCCATTCCAACATTACTTCCAGCCAGATTCATAAAATCCATATGAAGTGCAGATTTAAAAAAAATGGAAAACTTACATTTCCGGCGAGATTCAGGCGATATGCGGTGGCTGGCGGTGGTCAGCGGCGGTCGGCGGTGGTGGTTGGCAGCGGTCGGCGGTCCGTGATGGAAGCAAGCTGCGGAAGTAGAAATGGAGGAGTGGGTGAAAGTTTTTATCCAACAACTTTCATATAGAAATTTGAGTTAATAAAATTAAATAATTAAAAATATAAATACATGTGTATATACGTATTAGGGCATAACTAGTAAAATACAGGGCGTGATATAGCAATACCCTAAAATGTTGACAAATGTCTTATACTTTTACTCACGACCCCCTTAGCATTGGAGATGTTCTAAGCGCCGTAAAACTGGACCCAATATGTAGAAAATTGCAAATTATACGATATCCATACCGTAAGTATGATATCCCCAAGTATTAACTATTGGACTAAAATACATCCCTGCAATAACTCCTATAATATCTTCTTAAATAGTGGAATCAAATAACTATTTAGTTACTGTATTTTATTACTGGGGATACACTAATGTACTGTATCCGGTATCCCTGGGTACCGTATACGGAGTGGTAGAAAATTGTCTCTTTCATTACCAAATACTCCCCCGTCCCATAATTAATGACACAATTACTTTTTCCAAGTTAAATTTAAAAACCTTTGACCCTAATATATATATATATATATACATGTGAGTGAGTCTCCTGACAGGCGGCCTGTCCATAAACTTATGGACAGACCACTTATTTCTTACCTTATATACTGCATTTCTTAAATTAAATACAAAATTTAAAAATTTTGAAAATATTTTTTTATATGATATATTTTTATATTTTCACCTTCGAATACATATTATTACTTGTTTTAACTTATAAAATGCAATATTTAAATTTTATAAAAAATCACAACATTTAATGCAAATGCCCCTGAGGACTGTCCATAAGATTATGGAAAGGCCGCCTTTCCTGAGACTTTCCCTATATATATATACCTAATAAAAATATCATGTGGGATCTTGTTAGATTCATCTTAATGTCTATTTTCTAAATATCAATTTTATATGCGTAATTATTATATATAGTTAGAGATATTAACGGTCAAACATGATCATTGAACACCATTAAAAAACAATTGTACCATTGATTATGGGATAGAGGGAGTACGATTGTTCATGATTAGTCAAATTAGTTTAGAATTTGAACAAACCCATCTTTACCCTTACAAGTTATAACATAATGGAATGATTAAAATTTGATAATGCTATTACAACCACTAGTGGAAAATACACCCATGAGCACCGGTATTTCAATGCATATGCATCGGTATTTTGAGCATTTTCTTATTGGTGCCTAAATGATCCGGAGCAAGAATGTAATTACATAGGCACCGATGTGTGGTACCGGTGATGGAATTGATTCTAGCAACGGTACCACTTACCGGTGTCTATGTAAATACATATTTTACACCGAGTCACTTAGGCATCGGTATAAAAATGTTTGAAATACCTGTGTCTATGCATGAAATACCGGTGCTAGTAAATAGACGATCAATAAAAAATTTTGGCCAGTGAGAATAAACTCACCGGTAGGAATACGAAACTCATACATTTATAAAGAAAAAAAAGGATGAACAAAACACAAAATAACTAGAAGTTCATGTAAGAAAACTGGAAAATTCATAACCACATCTCAAAAGTTCATTGCATACATCTAAAAATACATAACAACCCACAATTCATGAAACAAACTAGATCTAAACATATATTAACAACATCAAGTATCATAAAAACTAGTACCTAATTTCCATAAGCCCTAAATTACATCAACGAACCAGAACCATGAAGGTGAGATTGGATCTGAGCTGAACCGACAATTTTGGTGGAGCTCACGATTTTGATCTGTGACCAGAGCACGGGGAGATGGCGTTGAGGATGGTGCGTCATGGGATATGGAGTCGGGACTGGTCCGGGAGATGGCGTTGGGGATGGTGCACCGCGTGGAGGGCGGAGAGGGGGTCGTCGGCAGAGGCGTCAAAGTGGTGGCGTCGAAGCAGAGAGGGGGTGCATCGTCATTGGCGGCAGCGGTGCTATGCGGCAGAGAGGGAGAGGTGGTGAAGGAGGAGGGAGAAGATGGAGAGGAGGTAGAGGTAAGATAATGAGAGGGTGGGTAGGTTTAGGGTTTCAGATTTAGTTTAGATGAAGAAATTTTTAACGGTTAGATTCAATCAAGACTGTAGCACTGGACAAATACCGGTGCCCAAAATGCTCATACCTGTGCTCATATTCAAAGCAACTGCTTAGGGCTACTTTGAAAGGTTTTTTTTAAAATATTGAACCCGAGAGCAAACCAAAGAAATATTTTCCAAGTATAGAGCACCAGTACCTATACGGGTGCCTATGTAACTAATACCAGTGCTCAAATTCAAAGCAGTTGCTTAGGGTTGCTTTGAATGGTTTATTTTTTAAAAAATATTGAATCTGAGAGCGAACCCCAGAAATGTTTTCTAAGTATGGAGCACCGGTACCCATATCGGTGCCTATGTAACTAATACCTGCGTTAATTCTAAAATTTCAGAATTTTCAAACAATCTCTACAAAATTTGGAATGAAAATTCAAAAAATTCATTATCCCGCCATAACATAGCACTGGTATGAATGAAAAACAATGCTGGTGCTATTATTATTTGATCTCTAAATTAACTTTTTAATTTTTACTATTGGATCCATAGAAGAAATTTAGAGGCGGAGGATCATAAAATTGAAGGCACTACAGTGCAATTAAATAAAGTCGATTGCGTCTTTAAAATTCAAGGTACAATGAGTGAACGACATCGCCTGTAACATATTTTTGGAAAATTATGCTATGGCCTAAAAATTTGTTACGGCATGGCCAAAAATATACAAATTTTGTCATTATTGCATAAATATAAAAATAGAAAATAATTTTTTTATGGAATGTTGAAAAGCGCTACTACATGTTCTATAGTAACCTAGAGTTGATTACTTAGAAGAAAGAAAGGGAAATCAGAAAGGATTATGGATATGTTTTTGTGCCAAATTGTTGATAAATATTTTGTTACGGACGTGGAAAATACAATGAGGGTGTATAGGGTAGCATCACATTCGAGCGAATTTCAATTTGGAGTTACGAGTAAAATTTTTACCTTTTGCACTTAGGTCCCTCCCAGAAAGTTGGAGTCTTTGAATCACGAAATTGGCAGAACCAAAGTGCAATTCAATAATATATGATCGCAACTCTGCAATTTGGGTATGTATGGGTGAACGGAAGGGTCTCAAAAGTCAACACTGATTACTTCTATAAATTCTTGGAAAATTACACCGTGGCCCAAAATTGTGTTACCCCATTACGCATTGCTCCAAAATACACTATTTTTTTTTATTCTTGCATAAATATGTAAATATAAAATAAATTATTTTTTGGTGAAATATTGAAAAGCCTAGTACATGTTATAGAGTAACTTATGGTTGATTACTTGGAAGTTACAAAGTGAAATCGGAAAGGATTATGGATATGTTCGTGTGCTCAATTTTTTATAAATAATCCCTTACATGCATGGAAAATACAATGTGAGTGTATATGGTAGGATCATGTTTGAGCAAATTTCAATTTGGAGTTACGAGTAAAGTTTTTACTTTTTGCACTTAGGTCTTTCCAAGAAAGTTTTAATCGTCGAATCACGAAATTGGCGAAATCAAAATGCAATTCAATAACATTCGTAACTCTGCAATTTGGGAATGTATGGGTGAACGGAAGAGTCTCGAAAGTCAAGATTGATTGCTTCTATAAATTCTTGCAAAATTACACGGTGGCCCAAAATTGTGTTACCAGTGCTGAATTTATTCATAGGCACCATTTTTATGTACCGGTGCTGAATTTTGATTCTGTAGCACCGGTATTCAGTGTACCGGTGCTGAATTTATTTATATGCACAAGCTTTTTGTGTACCGATGCTGAATTTTGGTTTTGTAGAACCGGTACACTGAATACCGGTTTTGAATTTATTCATAGGCGCCGTTTTTTTTGTGTACCGTTGCTAAATTTTGATTTTATAGCATCGGGATCACTGACATACCGGTACCTATGCACCTGTTTTTCAGTCGTGAACAATGGAATAAGTACATGTTTTTACTTCAGTTAACGTGTTCTTTAAAGCTTTTTGTCTCATTCGACTTAACAACTAAGAGCATCCACAATGGTAATGGAGTTAAGAGCATTTATTAAGTGTCACATCATGAATTTTGATAAAAACTACGTAAGAATAAACTATCAACGGTAATGGAACTAAAGAGCACTTCTTTTTAATTTTAAATTATAATTAATTAAAAATATAAAACAAGTCATGTTAAATGACATTTATTAATTGGTTGCATTTGCACAAAGAACGATGTATCTACTCCTTAACTAAGGAGCAATTCCTTATTAAGGAGTGACCCTTAAAACTATATAATGATACTCCTTAAATAAGGAGTGGTCCTTATTAAGAAAAGTTGGTTTAATGAGCTACCATTGTGGATGTTCTAACATGCCTCAATGCTCAACTTAGTTTTATGCCGATATATCATATCCAGTTTAGGAGGGTTGCACTCGCTGCTGCGGGAATTAATCTAACACCTTACTATTTCAGTAATGTGTACTCCCTTGTGTTTTTTTCCCCAGATTTAACACACTTTTCTTTTATGACAAGATTCATTCAATTTCATCAATCGTTCTATTTTTTCCTTTTGGCCCATTGCAAGCTCAAACCAGTCATTTCAAGAAATTGTAAGAACAATAATTAGATGGATAATTACCGAGTACATTATGCACTCTGGAGGTCCTACATTAGATATTAGAAATGATGTGGAATCCAAGTAGGAACAAACATTGATACTCACTCTGGTCCTTTATTTATGTTCACTTTGATCAACAAATTTTTCATGCTGTGTTTAACTATTGATAATTTTTATTGTACATAGTAATAAATATTAGACAAAGTCTTATATAAGACCGTCTCACGGTGAGACCAGGGATTGAATTGCAAATATTTCAAGATGGAGTTTCATATTGATGTTTTAAAAGTTCAGAGATTCAATGTGTGATTGTGATAATTTACAATTTAGTCCAATTCTATTAATTTTTTGCCCCCAAATTTAGTTTGCTTTTTTCCCATTTTGCCTCTAGTCCTTGATCTCACCATGAGACAGTCTCACAAGAGACGGACTCTAAATATTATGTGACATGTCCTTGGATTCTTTGTAATATGTAATTTTTGAAAAGTAAAATTTTATAATCTATTATCGCACGTAATAAAAGTTATCGATAATCAAGCATGCCTTAAAAAAATATTTAAAAAAGGGACATAAATAGAGGGTCCATGGGAGTATCCAGAAAGCAAAAAGGCATTTGAACTAAAACAACCAATAATATATCAGATATTCTGATCTAGGCTCCATAATGAAGCCAAATCTTTCTGAAAATTTCAGATTAAACTATATAGTTTTAAATCAACTTACAAAAACAAATGATTAATATGAAGCCAGCATTGTTTAACAATAGCAACTTTAAGATAACAACAAAAACTTCCAATCTGTACATCTAAAAGAAAAACCAGTGGTGAGGGTGAATTGTTAGCCGCCATCTCCTCTTTCTGTTTTCTAATAGGAGAGAGTGTCAGGAAATGTAACATTTTCAAAATTCATGAACAGTTCATAATGATTTTTATATTAAATATTATTTTTTTATAAAATTTAAATATTATATTTTAAAGTTTAAAATAAATAATAATATGTTTGAATGTGAAAATATAAAAATATATAATATAAAAAATATTTTCAAAATTTAGTACTCCCTCCGTTTTACTATGTTTGACACCATAGGTTTATGTGTTTTTTTTATAAGTTGAAATGTATGGAGGAAATTGAATGAGGAGTTAAAATGTCCTCGCAAGGAGATTCACACCAGTTGGTATCAAAGCAGTTGATATCAGTTTATATGAATCTATTTGCAAAGACTCATGATTGCGGAATTAATATCTTTGATCTAGTGAAAGGTTCTGTAAACCCGCACTATCTCTCATGAAATTCAGGTGTCTAGCCCTGAGGGTACGCCTAACTTCGAATTGCTCTCTAATCAGCCCTCAGGATCAGATTACAAGGTTTATTGATACTTAACTAGCCATCGTGGTTAAGCAACAATGGAATAACTCGCAAACAACAAGAGTATGAACTCAAAGATTTATATTCCTGAATATGATAGTGGTGTAAATCTCAAGAATTCAACCCCTATTTATAGGGCTGGATTTCGTCCAAAAACCTAGTCCTAATCAAGACGGGATTCGGTAATTCCTGTCAGAAATTGAATAGAATTATGACAGTTTTAAGAAGTTAAAACCATATTTAACTAAAATACCTAAAACAAACTGTCTATGGCCAAAATTCATCCAGATTACAACTTGGATGAATATTGCCTTATCTAAACTTACCAAAACTAATTCTAATTAGAATAAAACTCAATATTTTCAAAACCCTAATGGACTGGTTCAAAAATCCGCTCTTCAAACCCCACATAGCCGAGCTCTACAGTCTTAGTCTTCGCAAGGAAATAATTTTACACAATTTCACAGTGATCACATTACCTCATTAAAAAATTAAGTGGAAAAAATTGTATAGTGTTCTCCATGATGTCTTCAGTCCGTTGACAACCTTGAATAATGAATCTAAGATGTCGATGATGACTCCTTCTTCAATTCTTCATCATAAAGTTGATCAATAAAAGCATTTAAAGCACCATCATAGTGTTTGATATTCATATCAAGTGTAGTATTATAAATTAGAGATAACTAGTGGAGTATCATCGCGCGTTGCGCGATATCATTAATTAAAATATTGAAATTAAGTTTTATTTAAAATTTTAAAGTTTAGTAAAAAATTATATGAGTTATGTAGTGAAATAATTAGTTTAGTTGGAAGACAAAGTCTTGGGAAAGACCGTATTTTCATAGGCTTATGGAAATACGAGGTTTAATTAGAATAATAAAAGGTAAATGGTCTTAGTTGGAATATTAAAATTTTTATTATGCAACGTGTAGCAGTTATAAAACTTATAACTCGATTCATTCAATCCCAAAATTTTATCTTCATTTATTATAATTTTCATTTTAAATCTTGGTCTTTCTATGTCTTATGGAAAGACCGTCTTTCAAGAGACGAATTCTTGTTGGAAAACATTAAATATTGAATACAATAAAAATTGATTAATTTATAATATTTCATTCAAATTATTTTAAAAGTAATTATTTATATGTTGACATTTATTTTAAAAGGTTATCATAATTATATGTATATATCTCATTGCAATGAATAAAAATAAATATCAAATTACCTTATTAGTATCACTAATTATAAAATGTCCCAATTTAACAGTTAGTCAGTCTAAAATAAGACTTTATCGTATATAAATAAATAAATATGTATGCATATTCCTATCAAAGGTACTCTACCGTGTATAAAAAATCTGAACATTTTGTTATTTTAGAATATGTGTTTCTTTGATTTTTCTTCAATAATATATATATATAGAGAGAGAGACACACACACACACACAAAGTCTTACTTTAGGTAGACTAAACTTTAGGCAGGGGTTTATTCTGCAGTTATTATAAATTCAAAATTGGGGTGAGGTTTTTATGAAATTTTCTAATATATTCAGGGACCTACTATGCAATTATTGAAATACTATATATATCACAAAAATATCTAAAATTTTCAATTATTTGGATTCCGATCGAAAATCGCTCCTCCCACCGAAATTCGCTGTCATTCCGCCGCTAACCACCACCGGATGCCGGGATCTTGCCAGAATCTAGCTTCACTGTGCAAAACCGCCGCGGTTCATCCTGTGATGCCTTGGCCTAGCTCCGGCGACAAAGTTTATATCGGTGCGACATTTACCCTAGCTCCGGCGATGAAGACGCTCGGCAAATCGCTCCTCTGCTTCGAATAGCGTGATGATCGACGATGGTGGAGGAGGCGCTTCCTTCTCCTTTGGATTCGAACGACGATCGACGCTTTTGATTCTGCAGGAGACGATCTATGCTTCTGCCACTGGAGTGAGAAGAAAACATTTCCAGAGCGGCGAGAACGGAGATCGACGGAGCAAGATTGCGGGGTTTCGCTGACGGAGGCAAAGACGACGAGCAACGAGGTGACAGTGATGAGCAACGAGGCGACGAAGACGAGCAATGAGGCACCAGAGATGAGATACTGTGACGGAGAGAGGAGATTGTGCTGAGATTCAAGCGCCGGATGGAGAGGATGATTCGCGAGTGCCATCATGCGCTGACGAGCGGACGGCAGATGGAGGCGACAACTTCTAAGGTGAGATTTAATTTAATGTTTTGTTTTATTCAAAGACATTATGAGGTTTATTAATTTTTTACTAAGTGTATAATCAATAAATGTTCTCTGGTGTAGTGGTTAGTATTCTTGTTGTTGATGTTTGAGGTCTTCTAGAGTTTGAATCTCACCCGTGACTTTTATTTTTGAAGAATTTATGTTCTTGATATACATGCTGAAGTTTAATATTATTTGACTGAGTATATGTTTATTAAGTGTCTTTGGTGTAATGGTTATTGCTCTAGCATTTGATGTTGGAGACTTGAGTTGAAATCCCACAAAGTCTCTTTTTTAAAGAATTTTTATTCTTGAGGTACTGTAGCTTCTTGTTGATGTTTGTAGCTTTTATTCTTGGGATAAGTGCCAATATAACCCTATCTACTTGAGTAAGTGTCAATCTAATCCTGTGATAATTTTTAGTGCAAATATAACCATAACTAGTTAATGAAAGTGCCAATATAACCCTCAGACCCCATTTCCGGTATTGACCTCAATTTTTCAGCATTGACTCTATGTAAATAGACCAAAATACCCTTTGGGCTAACTCTGAAATTGGGTGGACAATTTTACCCTCATAGTTAGCATGAACGCCATTGTTCATTGAAATTAGGTAGGGTTATATCAGCACATTATGCAATCTTATTGGGTTATATCAGCACATTCCTAATGTTTGTAGGGTTATATCAGTATATTTCTAATGTTTATTGGGTTATATCAGCACATCCTTAAAACTTACAGGGTTATATTGACACTTTCACTAACTATATAGGGTTATATTGGCACTTTCGAATATTGAAAGGTTATATTGGCACTCAGGTCAATTAGGTAGGGTTATAAAAGCACTTTTTTCTGTATTCTTTTATGTTGATGTTTTTCATTATTCGAGTGAGACTTAATTGATATGAATTGAGGTTTTGTAGTTTTTTTGGGTGATATGGATTGCTTTTTGTAGTTTTTTAAAAAAATGTTCTCATGTTGATGTCATTTCTGGTTGAGGTTTTGGTAATAAGAGTTGATGTTTGTAGTGTCTTTTTTCTTATGTTGATGTTTTTCATTGTCCTGATGGGGTTCAGGTGTTAGAAGTTAATGTTGCAGCTTTTTTATAAAAAAAAATCGTTGATGTTTTATGATTTTCATAGTGAATAATTTATACTCTTGAGGTACTGTACCTTTTTTGTTGATGTTTTTAGTTTTTTCTCTCATCTTGATATTTTTCATTTTATAGATGAGTTTTAGGTGATAGGGGTTGATGTTTGTAGTTTTTTCGATGAAATGATTGATTTCTTTTTGGTAATAAGAGTTGATGTTTGTAGTGTCTTTTTTTTTAGACTAAATTATTTTTTTAGTCCCCCACAAAGTATCTTATACAATGTTTTAGTCCCCGTTTGCAAATCAACCCTCAGACAGTACCCACAAATTCAAAACGATATGTTTTGGTCCCTATAGGTGATTTTCAGGCAAGACTAAATGATTTTCCGGTATAGCCAGGGGTATAATGGTAATTTTACTAATTAAAAAATACTTTCAATTAAAAATTCCTAATTTTTTTTAAAAAAAATTCTTTATTTTTTCACCGCTGCTGCCACCGTTGATGTGGCCTTCCACCGGTGCTTACGAACTAGCCACCGGTTTCCATGGAGTTCGAATCCCTCAAGTTCGACGCCACCTCTAGAGTTCGACGCTCCCTTCGAGTTTGCCGCCTCTGGCGCTGTCACTCCCAGTTCGTTGACCGAGTTTCCTTCCATGGAGTTCGAAGCTCCACCTTCGAATTCGAGCCCCGCCATCTTCCATTGCTACTCGATGGGGCCCCTTAAAGTAAGCTACACCAACTCCCGGTAAATGAGTTTAGTTTTTTGAGCTCATTTATCGCTTGTGAAGGCTTGACAATAAAATTTCGGAGTTCTAGATACAACCACTCGACCCAGCTCGCTGTCGGTTTCCAAGGCCCTTCAAACTTGCCGGAGCCGTGCGCTGGTGGTACCCTCAAAATCTGCCTTCGCCTCTCGAAGAGCTTCACCATCGAGCCTCTTTGCCGCTGGTGGCCCTCGAGCTTGACAATGCCATTAGCCAAGTTCGTCCTCGAAGTGGCGGAGACCACAAATTCCCGCCGCCGGCGAAGTGGAGACGAAAAAAATCGTGGGGTACTGTCTTTGGAGATGAAGTTGCGGCAACGGAGATGAAGCGCAAACAAGACGGAGATTTTTATTTTTTTATTTTTTTAAACTCGGGGGTATAATGGCCATTTTACATATTTGGACCAATTTTACAGTTGACATTCCCTTAAAACCACCTTTGGGGACCAAACAAATTATTTTGAATTTGTTGGGTACCGTCTAAGGGTTGATTTGTAAAAGGGAACCAAAACATGGTATAAGATACTTTGTAGGGACTAAAAAAAACAATTTAGTCCTTTTCTTATGTTGACGTTTTTAATTTTTTGTTAGCGTTTCAAATGTAGGTTGTAGGTACTTATTTTATAGCATATGTGTGTTATGAAAACAAATTGGTGCTTAGAATACAGCTTGTAAGTTCTTCATTCGCTGTTTGTTAGGAGTTGATGTTTGTAGCTTTTTCGATAATATGGTTGATTTTTTGTAGTGTTTTTTTTCCTTTCGTTGACGTTTTTCATTTTTTGTTAGTGATTCAAATGTAGGTTGTAGGTGCTTATTTTATAACTTGTAAGTGTTTCAATCGTTGCTTGTAAGTGCTTTAATCGTTGCTTGTAAGTGCTTCAATCGTTGCTTGTAAGTGCTTCAATCGTTGCTTGTTAAGAGTTGATGTTTGTAGCTTTTTTGATGATATGGTTAATTATTTGTAGTGATTTTTTCTTTACGTTGACGTTTTTCATTTTTTGCTAGTGCTTTAAATGTAGGTTGTAGGTGCTTATTTTATAACTTGTAAATGTAGTTTTTTTTTTAAAAAAATGATAATTTAGCTTTGTTGAGTTTTTTATGATTTTCATTTTATTTTTTGTTAGTCGTAGTCGACGTTTCCCCCCCAATTTTTTGTTAATTTTTATTTGAATTTTTATTTATTTTTTGCTATTTTATTTGATTTCTTTATATATTTTTTGCTGCATTTTTTAATTGATATTTTGCATTTTATTTACATTTTAAAAATATTTTTTTGAATTTTTTTTTCAGATTGCAGGTGGCGGGAGAGAAAATGATGGAAAAGAATTGGACAAAAAAGACCCTGGAAAGTTATTAGCAATATGTCCCTGTAATATAATTAGAGATAGGTCTTGCAACTAGAATATCCTTAGAATTGTAGAAAGACTCCTACCTAAAGTTTAGATTGTCTCACAGAAGACCATCCCATATATATATATGTGTATATATATGTGTGTGCATATATATATATATATATGTATGTATTATAATGAGATATTTATGGTTTTAAATATATGTTTAGAAGTTATGTATTTTAACAAGTTATGTTGATTATATATAGTAAAAAATTAAAATCATTAACATATTATAATATTTGCATGTTAATAAGCTACGTTTGATAATAGAGAATTAAAAACAGTAACATATTATAATATTGATATATATGTTATTTTTAGATAATTTTTTGGGCTTAGGGTAGTCAAAATGACTCAAATACCCCCGGTTGACATACAGAAAATAAGCAATATCTATTATAAGGTGCCTGAGATAAGTTATGTTTGATCATACATAATAGAGAATTAAAACCAGTAACATATTATAATATTGGTATATATGTTATTTTTAGACAAATTTTTGGGTTTAGCGTAGTCAAAATGACTCAAATACC
Source organism: Rubia yunnanensis (assembly GCA_037428765.1). Classification (NCBI taxonomy): domain Eukaryota; kingdom Viridiplantae; phylum Streptophyta; class Magnoliopsida; order Gentianales; family Rubiaceae; genus Rubia; species Rubia yunnanensis. The sequence goes on from CM075062.1 coordinate 1,744,875, forward strand.
CTCGGTTGATAGATATAAAGCAAACAATATCTAATAGAGGGTGTCTGGAATAAAAGGGACGTGACATTACTAGTGAAACGGCAATTTTCTTACTCCCTTTGTCCCACCATATTTTGCACAGATTTTTTTTTTGTTTAAAAATGATAAACTTTGACCACATATTTGAATAGGTATCTGAACAATAATTTTATCGTATGATATATGGTTAGATACATTGTAACTTGTAGTTTCTAAATATCAAAATTTTGTGTGTTATTATTGTTCGTAGCTACACATATTTATAATTAAATATATTTGTTGGAGACAGTAAAAAAATTATGTGCAGAATAGTTTGAGACTGAGAGTACATGGAAAATAAACAGAGTCTATCGCAAACTTCTCCAGCTACCAATAACAATCATTGATTTATTTAACTTTCCAAAACAAGAAATTCGGACACAGAAAAGTCCCACGTTGTTGTATTCTGCACTTCCACAGAGCCTGGAAATGGAGAATAGTCGCGCACCCCTTCTTACAACAGGCAACAAGGACGATGAAGAACAGGCCAAGAGCTTCAAGGAGCAAAAATGGATGGTTTACCTCAGCACTTTGGTCGCCGTTTGCGGTTCTTACGAATTCGGATGCTGCGTAAGTTCGATTCGTTTCCACTTCTGCTTTCATCGTGTTTTTGTTCGAATCTTCATGTAATCCATGGAAGTTTACAGGCGGGATATTCGTCTCCTACTCAAGCTGTCATTAGAGATGATCTGAATCTTTCCATTCCTGAGGTTTTTTTTTCTTTTTTTCTTTTCATTTCTTGGGTTCAGACAATCTTAACATGTTTGGAGTTCATATAACTCGGTATTGGATTCTGTAGTACTCTCTGTTTGGTTCGATTCTGACGTTTGGCGCGATGATTGGCGCGATTACCAGTGGTCCGATTGCTGATCTCACTGGCCGGAAAGGGGTAGCATTTCGTGTGCATACAACAATGTTGTTTACATATGAGTTCTTCCTTGTGTCGGAGTTATATAAACCGACACTTTATGTCTTTTAACAGGCGATGAGAGTTGCGAGCTGTCTTTGTGTGGCGGGATGGCTATCCATCTACTTCGCTGAGGTACGACAAAAGAACATTCATCATAGGCTGTATGGATTATATCTCGCTATCGTGTTTTAATGTAGTCTGAATGCAGGGTGCTTTGGCTTTGGACATTGGAAGATTAGCAACTGGATATGGAATGGGGGTCTACTCCTATGTGGTACAAACCATATAACTTTTCTTCATCAATTTTCTCAATACTTATGGCAACTTCTCCACAATTTGCTCATGGTTTCTTGATGAATGATGGTATTAGGTACCTGTGTTCATAGCTGAAATTGCCCCAAAAGATCTAAGGGGTGCTTTGACAACCTTAAATCAGGTAAGAAAAATTGTCTGTTTGGTAAACTCGTAAGAAACTGCTTATTTTAAAAGCTAATGGCGTGTTTGGGGAAAAAACAGAAACAGATCTCCCTCTGATTTCAAAATCAGCCGGCTTTGCTTATAAGTACAGTTCCATAAAACACAGTCTCATAAGATGTCATCTAAATACGAACATTTCTTGTTCCACAGCTTATGATATGCACAGGGGTTTCTGTTTCCTTCATCATAGGAACAATGCTAACATGGAGAACTATGTCATTAGTAGGTAAAACAAAGCGAAACTCTACTTCTTCATGCCCCTTTTCTTATATCTGCAAACATGAGCATAAAACCAACATTCGACGCGTTCTTGCAGGGCTTATTCCCTGTGCCGTGCTGCTTCTGGGGCTATTCATGATCCCAGAATCTCCCAGATGGCTTGTAAGAACAACGACATACATATTCATCGTTTTCTTAACGCGGTAAAGCAAACTAACATCAATGGTCCTCACCTGACAGGCAAAAACTGGCAAGTTAAAGGAGTTTGAAGTAGCTCTTCAAAAACTACGCGGTAGCGAAGCTGACATTTCTGCAGAGGCAGCTGAAATTCAAGTATGCATCTTTCTCTGTCTAATCACATTTCGCATCAGAAGTAGTAACTAACTGTTTATGCTGCATTCTTACAGGAATACATCGAAACACTCGAGCGGCTCCCAAAAGCGACAGTTTTGGACTTGTTTCAAAGGCGATATTTGCGTTCAGTTACTGTAAGAAACTCAAATCTTACTCAGATGAAACTCAAAAGGTGTAAAATATGACCTGAATATGCTTTTGGATGCATGATCAGATAGGAGTAGGGCTTATGGTTATTCAACAGTTTGGAGGAATCAATGGAGTATGTTTTTACACCAGCAGTATTTTTGAAACAGCAGGTAACTGAAATGAAATTACACCTTCCAGCACATAAATCCTAAACACATAGTATTAACCGTTAATATCTTTAACTACGATGCATAAAAAGTTGATATTTAGCTGGGACGGAGGGAGTACATGTTCAAATGAACCTAACAATATCACGTGCGGTACTATGGATACTTATATATTTATCCGAATATATGATCAAAATTTGATAAGTTTGACTGGAAAAAGATTCTGTGCAGCTTTATCTGGAACAATTTTTCCTAATTCTTAAGCTGAAATTTGTTCTTGTTTTATAATTCTAGGGTTTGATCCTGCTCTAGGAACAATCATATATGCCATTCTTCAGGTATCATAAGTACAACAAACAAGATAGTTTCTCTGTTTTTTGTCTGAATCATACTAAAGTGTTTATTTTTCCAGGTTATTATCACAGCATTGGGAGCATCCTTGATAGACAGAGCTGGAAGAAAACCTCTTTTACTGGTACAAATTTACCTATGCAATCCCTGGATGTTTACTTTTCTGATGCGTTTCGATTGCAGGAATGAGCTTCATTCTCATTCCCGCAATTCAAATGCACACTTGGGCTAAACATAGCTCTTGATACCATGTTAGAATCACGGGTTTGTATCATAAAACCAATTTCGATCATTAAAGGACTCAACCCTGCTATTCAATTTCCAGGTTTCTTCGGCAGGATTGGTAACAGGCTGTTTATTAACCGCACTGTCATTCTATTTCAAGGTCAAAATCAGCAACTTTCCTTGTACTTATTCCTTTATTCGTCCGAAATTTTGAATCTTTGATTTTTTAACATTCGTAAAAAACCATATTCATATTCTTAACAGGCATATGAAATAGCAACCAATGCAGTACCAGTTCTTGCAGTAACAGGAATACTGGTAAAGTCTTATTTCCCTTATTCCGCGCGAAAAAAATGTACTCTCTCCGTCCCAACTGAACCTGCACACGTTTTAGTCAACTTTCTTGAACCCCATTCTCATTTCTGCCAAAAGATTGACCAGAAAGTGTGCAGTTTTAGATAAGACGAATGAATAGTTGTAGTACTTTTGCCTAAAATGTGCCATGTTTTCTTCACAAAAACCAGGTCTACATAGGGGCGTTTTCAGCAGGAATGGGAGCAGTGCCATGGGTTGTGATGTCAGAGGTAAAATCCTAGAATCATAGGATCAATTCTGGTCCAAAAAACTAATGATCTTAACTAAAATTTCCCTTTTTTGTTAAAGATTTTCCCTATAAACATCAAAGGAGCAGCTGGAAGTCTTGCTACTCTTGTAAACTGGTTTGGAGCATGGGTTTGCTCCTACACTTTCAACTATCTCATGCTCTGGAGCTCTTCTGGTAAGCAAACATGATGTTACGAGTCCCACATTGATAGGTTAAACGATGACTAATCAATATAAGATAACGTGTCAACTCTACTCAGTATCAATTGGCTTTGCGATACAAGCACGCGACTTATGACTACAGTACCATTTACATGGAAAATGTCTGATAACACTTTTCAGTTTAACTGCAATTCAGTTCAATACAAATCAGGTGAAATAAACGTGGCCTTATAATTTGTGAAATTCGTGTGTAGGAACGTTCATGTTGTACGCTGCAGTGTACGTACTAGCAATCGTGTTCGTGATCGTGGTTGTGCCTGAAACCAAAGGAAGAACGCTGGAACAAATTCAGTCTGCAATTAGTTCTTCACATTGAAGCTAAAAGAGCAAGATTTTCAATGAATTCTTCTATCTTGGATCCTGATCCATGAAATTCATTAGTGTATAAAGAAAATTCTTCTCATGTGGAATTATTCTTTACACTACAAATTGTTCTAGTAGCACATTTTTCTGCACCAATGCATTGAGCCATGTTATTGAAATAAGTGTGACATATTAAAATTTAAAAGGTAGAGATATAGAATTGAACATTTTTATTAAGATTAACGAACTAATAAGCACACCAATTTTTAATTTAATAATGTCACCGATAGCTAATAAGGTGTGGGTTTGGCGGCCCAAAATATATGAATCAGCCTGGTTTCAAAGGCCAAGGGGCAAAGCATGATGTGATGGATCGAGTCACATCAACCACCAACCACATAACGAGTGTGCGGAAAATGTGTGATCACTTATTCTTCTTCCTTTACACGCTACCAACACCTGATATAGCTCTTCAATCCGACTTGATCATCAGAGCAGGCACGACCCTATACCAGTTTGACTTTGATATATCTGTCTTGTAGACTTTGAAGTGGACTCAACAGTAGAGCAATCATTGAGCAGTCCATACAAAGTTCGGACCCAATAGTTACAAAGTTAGTAATACGAACCTGAATATACAATTTTAAAGTAGTATTATGCTATGTATACTCTGAATAAATATCTCTAGTCTAAGATTAGACACGCATACATAATATTAAACCCCACCAGTTTATGCAAAAATTTAGTGTTAATTAATTCCAATAGCTTCTTCTACTTTCCATATACCATTTGCTGGTGATGAATTATGTGTGATTTTCACCACTTTTTTTCTTGCCCTCATTTTCTTAGGAGTACACTCTTGTTCATTAGGGTTACTATTCACGACTTTCACCACGTCCACCTTCACTATGTGATGATCGGAAGTCCCTTTCGACGAGAACACGGAGTACGATCCGGGCACGAACTTATATGGAGAGCCTGGCGAGGACAACACGTAGTCCACCCGAGTTCCATATTTGCATGTCCCCTGAACACCTGATCAAAACAGACGATATTAGATATTCTGTAACACTTTCTGTAACGCTGATAGAACAAAGAAAGTCGTGTTATGCTCTTTACTTTGTCCTTTCGCAATCATGACTACCGATTCGCATTCGCCTGCGAAATCCTTCGCATCCGTGTACTTCTTGCTCTTGAGATGCTTCATCACTTTAAACTTGGGAGTTGGTTTCCCGATCTCTTCGTAAAACTGGAATAAAAATGCTTAAATATGTATTATATTTAGCTATTTACAATATCGGTGCATAAAATCGACCAGTGATATCATTCGATACTATAGATTCTTATAGTAAATCTATTCAAATACATAGTCAAAATTCGACAGGAAAATTTTTCTGTGCAACATTAGCTGAGACGGGGAGTGATTACCTTAACAATGTCTGTCCATCTTTCTGCAGAGTAATCTGATTCTTCAAGTGAATTGATTCCTCCGGCTAAAATGTGAGGAGTTTCAGAAGCTTGAATGATTGCGTTAATCTGCTTCATTCTCCAGTTTTCATCAAGATGATCTAAGCGCGTGCAGTAGACGTCGAAATCTCCTACCTCGGGAACATCTATTGTGGCCTTGAGCACATTTCTGCATTCAAATTACATTTTATCATTTGTTATTTTGTTTTATAAATGCAATTTACTACCTTGTTTTAGTTTACATTTTTCATATAAAAACAACACCGTACTTTAATATTTTTTCCCACTAATTTCCTGCTTATACCACGATTTATTGATGATAATGGTTTTAGAATGTTATAAATACTTCCTTTTTTTAATAGTGGCAAACTACTATGTGAAATTATTTTTGATACAAGTGGAATTATGCCAAGGAAATTGAGTGGATTGCATATATGATTAAATTAATGAAAATGATTCCCTTCTTATTATAAAAAGAAGTGTGGTACATATAGAATAATAGATAGAATTAGAAAGTGTGACGTCATTGAGAAAACAGAAGAAGTAATTAATAAGATTGTATTTGGCATAGTTTACCAGTAGTTAAACTCGTGACCTAATTTTTAGGTAAATTGACAAAAAAAACTGCTTATTTTATGCACACCTACATAAAACATATTCCCTCCCCCGTCCACTAATGTTGACACACGTTTTGTTAGGATTTTTTTCCCCTAATGTCCCTCTTCACATTTTTCATATTTAAGGGGACAATAATGTAGTTTTTTAAAATTTTACCCTTTCCCTAGGTAAAGTGTTGGAAAAGACCGTTTTTACATAGACTTATGGTATGGAAAGATAGGATTTAATCAGAATAATAAAATGTAAAAGGTCTTAGATGCAATATTAAAAATTTATTATGCAACGTGTAGTAGTTATAAAGTTTATAACCCGATTCATGTAACCCGAACATTTTATCTTCATTTCTTCTAATTTACACTTTAAACCTTTATCTTTCCATGACTTATGGAAATACCGTCTTTCAAGAGACGGACTCTTCCCTCTATGATTTATTGCCTTTTCTTTTCTAAAATTTTCTTTTCTAATCAAATATCTTTTTAATATTTATTAAAAGATATATTCTATATTAATTTCTTTTAAATGACTTACTTATAAGGGTCAGCTGAAATATAACTGTATTTTGTGCAAAAAGCTGAAACGAACAAGCTGAAATTATAAAACACTATCCTTTTATTGAGTGTCTATGCCCCAGTCAAACTATTAAAGTATGAATTACACCAAAAAACTGTGACACCCAATCCATACTTTTGGTCAAACAAGATGGGTTTACTGGTTTAGCGCAGTTAATGAGAGTTGACTTATTACAGCAGTAACTTGGGAACAAGAACATGAAGAACAAGTTGCGAAATTTCAGAACAACTTATGGGCTGAGTGACTAAAATTGATACTCCCTCCGTCTCGGATTAAATTGCAGAAGATCAAAAATTCAGTCAAACTAAGAAAACTTTGACTACATATTAGAATAGATATATAAACAATAATATTGTTGTATGTGATATAGTTGGATTCGTCATAACAAGTAATTTTTAGAAAATAATTTTTTATTTATCAATATTATGCGTAATTAAATATATTAATGATTAAATATGTATGTTAAAAACTGTGAAAATGATTCTCTATAATTTAATCCGGGGCAGAGAGAGTATCTGAGTCCACTGAGAATACTATAGTTTTATGGTGTGGGTCTACAAGTAGACAGTGGTATGATGATGCATGAGCTGGTGGTTCCAAATGGCCAATCTTGACAAACACATTCTGGTGCTAACTACTATACAAAGTTGGTTTGCCTAACCCTTAAACTATTACCATTTGGGACAGCTAATGACTCAATTTAGAATCTCTATTAGAGTCCTTATCTGAAATTATAAGCAATGGTATCTACTTTGAAAAGTCTAGAAATCCATTTCCTTCCTTTTTCCCACATAACAAAATCTTATACTCCTCTGCCCAAAAAAGCTGGGCAGAATAGTATATGATCTCTGTTTCGTTGGTTTTGACACCACGAGCTTAAATACTTGAATTCAGATGAATAAAATGAGTGAATAAAATTAAATTTAATAATGATAAAGTAGATTAAGTAGATGGAAGCGAAAGAATCTTGTCAAAAAAGGAAAGCGTGTCAAACCTATATAAACAATTCAAAAGGGAAAGTGTGCCAAATCGAACGAAACTGATAGAGTACGAAAATTTACAATTTATAAATTTCAATTAACTACGCATTATTAATTTTTAAAGTATCTTGATTTTTTTTTATAAATTCAATTAGTATCAACTAGAGGGACCCAAGGTCTAATATAGTAGTTTAGCCTTACAGTAGATATCAACGTGGGATATTTTAACACGCCTTCTATGTACAAACGTAAATATATATGTTGACAAACCTAATTAAATGAGGAAATCTAAAATCGCCACAATAAAACTTTGAATTCATACTGGAGTCATGAATTTCTATCATAAAGTCAATTGATACTATAAAGATGTGACACATGACTTTATATACTGCGTTATAACGCAACCAATTAACATTGTGAGACTCTACTACTTATACATAAATCTATCACATGTATACTAGTGAAAATATACATCAATTAGATGCTGGATCTAAATCCACCTTAAATTTTAAAATGTCTTGATCTTTTATATAAAAATCAAAACCATGAAATTTTAACAGTTTAATGACGTTGTATCTTAATAGCTCAAACATATTTTTTCAAAAATTGTGAACAAAACATTCAATAAACCAGGAGTTTGGTTAATCATAAATCCTAGTTTTTCTCATCGTTATCTCACTTGAGAAAGCGTGTGTTGTTCAAGTTATACAATATTTTGCTATAGTTGTTTATATCAAAGCACTAACCTGGTAGCGTAATTATATAATTTAAACACAATTGGACACATTAATTAGACCACAGACGCAAGTGTCACATAATTGATAGATATTCTATTATAAAAATAAAAAGTAATAAAAAGATAGTAATAATCAATCGAACCTGTGATCAGAATCATCAAAAATCTTGTGAGACTTCCACCCCTTGATCGGCCACCGGGACAAGATGGCGTTGCCGTACTCCGGCGCCCAGCTCTCCGCAAATGCGTAATGCATCCCTAGAGCCTCTGCCAACTCCGATAACGGACTCATCCCTCTCTCCTCCTCCGCTTTCACGTCCTGAAGTGCCAAAACATCGGCGTTCAGCTCCGTCAGAACCTCAAGAATCGTCCGCGTAAAGCTTTGACTTTGACCACGGCCTCTAGAACTAGGACTGTTTTCATTCTCTATAAATGTCAAATGCCCGCTCCTCCTTAAGGAAATTTCGTTGTCGGGGAGGTTGATTGATACCCGGAGTTTAGGTTTCGTAAACTGTTTTTGCTTGTTGGAGTGACCGTCATCTTCACCTGGAAAAAAATTCGATTACGATTTACTGCATTCTACATTCGATAAAAATGACTAGTATATAATGTTAGTCAAATGTGTTTGATGAATTTGTCCTTACAAATAAAGCTAGCTTCTTAACAGATGTTGCTTGACTTTTGTTTGACTTTTATAATAATCTATTTTTCAAGAGTTTATGCATTTAAGTTATAATTAGGATAACTTATACGACGTGTCAAACACACCCTTGTTAGTACAATGAAATGAATTTACTATTCCTTCCGACACAAATTATACTGTGCACTTACAATTTGTCAGTTAACGCTTATCAAAATTTGATCATATATATATATATATATATATATATATATTTTTTTTTTTTAAATATATGTAAATGATATTGGAGTCCGTCTCTTGAAAGACGGCATTTCCATAAGTCATGGAAAGACCAAGGTTTAAAGTGTAAATTAGAAGAAATGAAGATAAAATTCTCGGGTTGCATGAACCGGGTTATAAATTTTATAACTACTACATGTTGCATACTAAAATTTTAATATTGCAACTAAGACCTTTTACCTTTTATTATTTTAACGAAACCCCGTCTTTCCATAAGCATCTTTCCTAAGACTTTGCCATGATATTGTTGGATTTCTCGTGATAAATAATTTCAAAATATCACCTTCTTATGGAGCTTTCTATTATCGTTATTACGAACTCGTATTATTAGTCAAACATATCTCCTAAGGGTAAAAATATTTACGAACATGCTGAGCTCGCTTACCATAAATTCTGGTTTCGCCACTGTCAACTCTCACGGAGCTGGAATGCAGGGGAGATTGCTTAAGAATCCCTTTCGGCCGGCGTTCAAGAACCATCGATTTCGCCCGAAAATTGACCCGGGGGCCGGAAACAGTGAATTCGTCGCTGTCAAAATCGAAACTTGATGACGAGTTACTGCCCTTGTTGCTGTCGCGGTGGGGCTTGGGGATGGCGGGTGCCATGGAAAACAGGGCAGCATTAAATGTGGCGATCCGGATGGGCTTCTCCGACGCTCCGCCGCCGCCGTTGCATTCTCTGCTCGGGTGGATCACGGCGGAGGCGCCTTCATCGTGGTGGCGCGTGCGAGAGTTAGACTTTCCCAGCTGCTGTATCACCACCCTCTGCTTCTGCTTCTGCTTCTGCTTCTGCCGGCGACGCGCCGGCCACCGGAGTTTGAGACAGATTTTCTTCAGTATTTTGAGCATTTTTGGTGATCAGAAACGGCTGTTTCTTTGCATTGACATTGGAAAGATGATTGATATGTGATATTTGAAAGATTTTGAATGTGAATGAGTGGATTCTTTTCTACCTATTTATATATGAAGAAATGTTTTGGATTCGGTAGAAATAAGGTTGAAAGATGATAGGACTCGTTCTTGGAAATGGGCTGTTTCATATGTATAGTAATGAAATGATGACTGTGTGTTGGAAGTCTTTTTCCAATGTCTTTCTTAATGGAGAAATTTTATACTCCCTCCATTTTTCTATTTATGACATCATACATTTAAGTGCTTGGATTTTGTTGGGAAAAAAAAATGAACGAATGAAATTGAACATAGAAGGTAAAATATAGAATGAGTGGATGAAATTGAAGGAATCTTACCAAATATGGAAAGAGTGTCAAAAAAAATAAAGCATTATAGTAGTACACGGTTTAACTTTACACAATTGATTTTAGAAAATATGAACTATGACAAGAATTATTTAATATATACTCTATGAAAGAATTTTAAAATATCTTACATATTAATGTTTTCAATTATATATTAATTTTAACAAAATAACTAGGCAAAGTTTTGGGGAAAACGATCTTTCCATAATCTTATGGAAATATGAGATTAATTAGAATAATAAAAGATAAAAAGTCTTAGTAGCAATATTAAAAATTTATTATACGTGTTGTAGTTATAAAATTTATAACTGAATTCATACAACCCAAAAATTTTATCTTCATTTCTTCTCATTTACACTTTAAACCTTAGTATTTCCATAATTTATAAAAATACCACATTTCAAGAGATATCCTCAAATAACTAAGTCAATTGTAATTTATCGTAAAATAAGGATATACATGAATAGCCATTGATGTTAGTTTTTGACCTAATAATCTAAATAACTACTCCATCCATCTCAGGTCATTTTGCTCAATTTGACTTTTGGCAGTTAAACTTAGCAAATTTTGACCATTAAATTCTATTATTGTATGTGTAAAACTATTATTATGTTACATATTGTTGGATTCATCATAACGTATATTTTTAAGTTGTTATTTTTTCAAAAAAAAATTACACATATAAATAAGACAAAGTCTTGGGAAAGATGGGGTTTAATTAGAATAATAAAAGGTCAAAGGTCTTAGTTGCAATATTAAATACTTATCATGCAACATGTAGTAGTTATAAAGTTTATAACTCGATTCGTGCAACTTGGAATTTTTATCTTCATTCATTCTAATTTGCACTTAAAACCTTGGTCTTTCCATGACTTATGGAAAGTCCGTCTTTCAAGAGACGGACTCTATAAATAAAGATATTAATATTTAAAAATTAAAAAAGTTGACTGCCAAAAGTCAAATTAATCAAAATGGGTTGGGACGGAGGGAGTAGATAATTTAATTGATTTGATCAGACTATCTCAAAAAGAGTCCGTCTCTTGAAATATGGTCTTTCCACAAGTCATGGAAATATCAAGGTTTAAAGTGTAAATAAGAAGAAATGAAGATACAAATTCATGGTTGCATGAATCGGGTTATAAACTTTATAACCACTACATGTTGCACAATAAATTTTTAATATTGAAACTAAAACCTTTTACCTTTTATAATTTAATTAAACCCCATCTTTCAATAAAACTATGTAAAGACAGTATTTTCCAAGATTTGGCCTCTCAATAACTACTTTTACATTATTAATCTATAGTATTTGAAATTATAAATAACATATATAAAATAAAAGAATATCCGAATATAGTTTGCCATTCCAAATTGATATTAGTTGTATTTTGAGCAAAGTGCATGTATAACCCTACATAATTGATGAAAGTGCAGATATAACCCTGCAATAATTGAACGTGCAAATATAACCCTAGATATTTGGGTTATGAGCAAATATAACCTTTTCCAGCAGTTAGAGGCCGAAATACACTGAAAAGACCGATTTACCCCCTGGCGGTTTTGGTTTTAAAATATGCAAAAACCACCAACTAAGAATTGATGATGTTGCCCCTAAACCCCATTTTCCTTCCTCATTTTCTCCTTCTCTTTCTTTTCTCCTTTTCTTTCTTCTCTGGCACGAAAACCGCGCTCTCTAACCTTATCTTCTTCAAGCCCGTCTGCTCCTTTTCTGCCGTCGTTAATCACGACCACCCCATTCCCAACTACTCCAGCAACAACCTCCAAGAAACCGTCGATTTCATCCCTCCGTCACTTTTGGCCCACCACTTCCGGAAATGAGCACCTGAGCTGCTTTCACAGGTTGGAGCTGGTGGAAGAAGCTCAGGCAACTAGGAGCTAAGGAAACTTGAGGTGCTGACCGGGGGTTATGGGTTTTTTCAAAAAATGGAAGTTTCCGGCAAGGGATGAAATTGAGGGTTTGGATATGCCAAGGTGACCTGTCGTCCGTCGAATCGAGGGGTTACACAACATGGTGACTCGACGTCAAACCCAAAGTGGCACTAGGTATTCACTTTGGGACATAATAAATTTGAGAATTTGAGTTCCACATTGGAGATATCCGTCCGGGACTCCTCTTCGGAGAGGTTCCTCGGCGGCGTTTGCTTCCGGAGAAGATGGATACGGAGGATTAAATCGAGGAAGAAGGTTGGAGACTGGGGGCTGGCTAGAGGGGTGGGAATAGTGGCCGGGAGGTGGATGATCTTGGTGGATTGTGTTGGACAGAGATAGTGGTCGTGGTGGCCCGTGGTGGCTTGGTGGCAGAGCAGTGGAGGAGGTGGTATAGGCAACGACGGAGGTGGTGAAGCAGTGGTGGTGGTGGTAGAACAGCATCGGGCAAAGGGTATTTTAGTCTTTTAGAAATTTGTATTTGACTCAAAGGGCGTCTTGGTCATTTCTAGTTGGTCATTGGCCAGAAATGGCCAATCAATGCCGGAATATAGTTTTTAGAGTTATATTTGCACTTATGTAAAGTAGTTAGGATTATATCGGCTCTAAAAAATATCCCAATGTTATATCTGCACTTTCTCAATTAAATAGGATTATATTTGCATGTTTTCCTTGTATTTTTTGGGTGTTGCTATATCACGCCCTGTATTTTACTAGTTTACGCCCTAATACGTATATACATGTATAATACTAACTTCAAAATTTCAAAATAAAACAAAAACCAAAAAAACAATACTGCCACCGCCGCCACCAACGACGTCCTCGGCCTTCGTCCCCAACCATCTGTTCCCAGTTCCACCGTAGCATGCCGCTGCCGTCCCCAGCTCCACCCTCATCTTCTCCTTTGTCCCTATCCCCAGCAAAACCCTAGCCCGCCACCATCCTTAGCCCGCCGTTTGTCTTCTCCTTCGTTCCCATTGAGCAAACCGAGAGGAGAAACGAGAACCAGAGAGGAGAAGGAGAACCGAGGCAGGAGGAGATCCGGGGCAGAGGAGAACCGGAGCGGGAGAACCGGGTGAGGAGAACAGGAGAGGAGAAGGAGAAGTTGGACCAGAGAAGGAGAGTGGGGAAAGGAGAACTGGGAGAGGAAAAGGAGATCGGGACAGGAGAAGGAGAGCCGGGAAAGGAGAATGGGGAGAGGAGAACCAGGCCGAGGCGAGGAAAAGAGAATGGGCGACGGAGAAGGAGACCAGAGAAGATGAAAGTTCGCCGGAGAAGACGAAACGAGCGACGAAGAAAAGGGGAGAGGAGAGCAAGAACGACCAGCGGAGAGAGACCGAAGATGAGCGGTGGAGAAGGAGACCGGAGACGACCAGCGAAGGAGAGCAGAAGAGGAGAATGGAAATGAGCGGCAGCGGTTCGGCAAAAAAAGGAAAAAGGAAAACGAGAAGCGACCGAGGAACCGCGACGACGATGAAGAAGGGAAACGAGCGGTGACGAAGGAGAAGTAAAATATAATGTGTCATATAGTGATCTACTATTTTCTTTAGAAGTTGTGCAAAACTTAAGGGTGAGCATCCGATGGAGTATAACTTTAAAAGGCAAAGGACATGAATCACATGAGGTAAGGGTTAGAGAGGGTGACTATGAAATAATTGTGATCATGGTCCATATGCTTACGTACCCATTGTTTCTATTTTCTATGGTCAAAACTCAGAACGCGCTACTATTTTATTTTTATCTTCTCTTCTGGGTTATATTTTTAGTTTTACAGGGTCTGGCCTGGAGAAAGTCAATTAATAGGGCAAAATAATGATACGACCCTATGTTTTGAAGGTTTGTGCTGATATGATTCTATAAAGTTGAAAAGTGCTATTGTAGCCATGTGTTTTACACCAAATGTGCCGATATAACCCTGTGGCACTATTCCGGTGTTGGCTAACTAATTTCTGGCTTTGCTTGAATTTAAAAGGACAAAAATGCCCTTGACTTAAAATCTGAAAAATTAAAGACAAGAATACCCTTCTTCTTCCTCATCTTCATCTGCAAAATACCTCCAGCAACACCTTCATTGTTCCGCCACCACCACCTCATATCCACCACCACCACCACCTCATAACCACCGCTCAACCACCACACCGCAGCCGCATCACATTCAATATACAAAAATTTAAAACAGCACAAACAAGAATAATCCCAACACAAACAAGAATAACCCCACCCAATAAACCATTTTACCGCACTAAATCACCGCTCTGAATCACCGCATCCCCGCCTCTGCACCACCGCACCCAGCCTCTGCACAACTGCTCTGCACCACCTCACCCAGTCTCTACACCACCGCCTCTGAACCACCGCACCCCTGCCTCTGTACCACCGCACCTAGTCTCTTCACCACCGCCTCTGCACCACCGCACCACCGTACCACATCCAGTGAAACCAAGACAATTCCTACTCTTCTTCTTCTTCATATCTCTTTATCTCCAAAGCAACTGATGCTCCGCAGCTCTGCCGCTTCTCTCCACCACCGAGCTGCTCTTCTTCTTCTTCATCTCCAAAGCAACTAATGCTCTGCCGCCTTCTGCAACACGTGAAGCCCGCCATCATCGCCGCCACCGGTTTCGGTACCATCCCTACCATCGCCACCTTCGTTAACGGCACCATAACCGTCCCCACGCCCTCCCTCGAACCAAACCTAAAATGCCGCCATCCCGCCGCCGCAGTCAATGCCACCATGAGAGTAGAGTTCGGTTCACCGAATCCTTCTCCTCCACCGTTCGTCGGCACCGATTCAATCCTCCAACTTCCCCCTGCCCAGGACCGCCCAGCACCAGACCCGCCCAGATCCACTCAACACAGATTGAAGAGCCTACCAATGGATGGCACCGCTCGTCCGCCCTGCCCCAGTTTCTGAATCCCGCTGCTCCACCGCTCGTCGGCACCGGGGAAGATTTGTTGATGCGATGGGGAGATGAAAGACTTGCAAGAAGAGCACGACGGAGGAGATGAAATCAAGACAATTCTTTGAGAGAATTTCTTCAGGAGCTCAGAGAATTCTTAGAGACAACTCACCTCCGCCACCATTTCCGCCTTCGATTCACCTCCACCGCCTTCGACTCACCTCCGCCTTCGATCCACCTTCACCGCCGCAGCTTTGCATTACCAGGGAAAAAATGAAAGCTCGAGAAGAAGAGGGAGAAAACAGAAGAGAAGAAGAGGAGGAGAAACTGGCGAGGAGAGAAGAAGGGGAAACTGACGAGAAGAGAAGGAGAAGAGGGGAAACTGACGAGGAGAGAAGAAGGGGAAACTGACGAGAAGAGAAGGAGAAGAGGGGAAACTGGGGAGAAGAGGGGAAACTGGCGAGAAGAGAAGGAAAGCAGATCTAACAAGGGTATAAATGTCTTTCTAGCTTTTCTGATTTTTATTTTTTTAATTACAGAGGGTATAATAGTCATTTCATGTATGTCTGGCCAAATTCAGGCATCCAGGGTTATATTAGCACATTCTAGCAAAACACGAGGTTACAATAGCACTTTCCAACTTCACAGGTCATATTAGCACAAACCCTCAAAACATAGGGTTATATGAGCACTTAACTCTAATTAATAATATTTACATCAAATTTGTTTGTTTTGGTCCAGTCTGTTTGAACTTTTAAAGAGTAGATAAGATAAGGTGTGTTATCTTTCCCAAAGATATATTCGAAATCCAAAATGTTAGACAATATATTAGACCCATTATAACCCCATCAATCTCTTTTTAACCTTTTCATTTTAAATTCATTTTAAATAGGCATTTTCAAGTATTTAAATACTTGAAAATCAGGAGATACGAGGTTTAGCACATTTAGTGTAATACGAGTAGGCATTTTCAAGTATTTAAATACTTGAAAATTGGGAGATACGAGGTTTAGCACACTTAATGTAATACAAGTAATACCATTTGATTCCAAGGATAATTTATATTATTCAAACTCTAAATATCTTGGAAAATACAGAGTTACTATCCATTTTAAAATATAAAAATAAAAATTTTATAACGGAGCATGCTTTGAACATTCATGCATAAATATTGGACCCTTCCGTTGTTGAAAATAAAAAAGGATGGAAGTGACCTACTACTATAATTACAGTTTTTTTTATGTGGAGTATTTTTTATGTGGGGAAGTGATGGGCCAGTTATATGCTGACACGTGGTAAGTGAGTGGGGTTAAAATTTAATTTCATTCATTTTGCAATTTTTTTTATTCACTCAATTGTCACGTGTCATCATATAACTGGCCCGTCACCTTCTTACATAGAAATCCTGCTCTAATTAGGGAGGGCAACAAAAGAAGATTAGGTGGTGTTTTAATGAATGGCCAATATTTTCAATCTCACCTCACACAAGTACTTATTTTTTTTATAAACAACCTAATTTGACTCTGTCAAGAACAAAAACAACACAAATATTATAATATGAGGTACCTCATCTGTTTCTTTTTGTTTTTAATTGTTCTTTTCCATCATTAATAATCACATTAATAAAAAATAATTATATTCATCAAATCACCTGATGTAATCGATGTGTACATGTATGAACTGAATTATGATTTTTTTTTCACATAATAACTTTTCCGACCATTTTAAATTATATTCATAATTAATCTCTTGTATTTTTAAATCTTTTTTATTCTTTGATCCACCACTAATTTTAAATAGGCAAAGTCTTGAGAAAGACGGTATTTCCATATGCTTATGGAAAAATGGGGTTTAATTAGAATAATTAAAGGTAAAAGGTCTTAGTTGCAATATTAAAATTTTAGCATGCAACATGCAGTAGTTATAAAATTTATAACCCAGTTCATGCAACCCAAAAATTTTATCTTCATTTTTTCTAATTTACACTTTAAACCTTGGTCTTTCCAAAGACCGTCTTTCAAGAGACGGACTCTTTTAAATAATAGGATGTAATTGTTCTTAGGTAAAGTTTTGGGAAAGATCGTCTTTCCATAACCTTAAGGAAAGACGAGGTTTAATTAGACTAGTAAAAGGTAAAAAGGTCTTAGTTGCAATATTAAAAATTTATTATGCAACGTGTAGTAGCTATAAAGTTTATAACCCGATTCATGCAAGCTGAAAATTTTATCTTCATTTATTCTAATTTGCACTTTAAATTTTGGTCTTTCTATGACTTATGAAAGTATCATCTTTCAAAAGACATGCTCTTCTTCTGTTAAGGAAATAGAAACCCTTTATGTAGATGGTAGTTAGCTTATAGAATTAGTTTACTTATTTAATTAGTTATAGATTGTAGTTTCCTTATAAATATATAAGAAAACTACAATCTATAACTAATTACATAAGTAAACTAATTCTATAAGCTAACTACCATCCATATAAAGAGTTTCTATTTCCTTAACATCTTCTTATCTTATGTTTTGGTTTATTTTAAATTAGTATAAGATCGAAGTATGCACTTCCATTAAAATATCTTCGCTTCTAAAATTAGTTATTTTTATGAAGTTTACCACGCATAAAATTCCTTTATTTTTTGGGAAGAAGCATTTAATTAGTTATAAGTAAACTGATTTATGTCACGTTCACCTGGTCGTAATTGAATGGAAATGAATTAAACTAAATTAAATTTGATCAAATTAAAATTATACAAAAAATTAGAATAATGCTAAAATTAAATCTCATCAAATTAAAACTGAACTAAAATCCAGCTTCATTGAAAATACTCATATGTCATGTTCTTTTTGTCATGATCTGTGTCCATGAGTTCCGTTGCAACCATCAATAGATCAAAGAAAAAGTCTAGTATAAGACCGTCTCACAATGAGACCAGAAATTAATTGCAAAGATTTTAAGTTGAGGGTTTTATATTGATGTTTTAAAAGTTCAGGGATTTAATGTGTAATTGTGATAATTTACAATTTAGTCCAGTTCTATTAGCTTTTTACCCCGAATTTAGTTTTCTCTTTTCCTATTTTACCTCTACTCCTTAGTCTCATCATGAGACGGTCTCACAAAAGACAGAATCTAGATCAAAAGCTACTCATGACAATTGTTTTCTTTTAATATACTACTGTTATATAATTATAAAATGATGAGCCAAATGAATAAATGATCTTAATTATTGGGAGAAATTAATAGATATTAATAGTTTATGGGCGGTATTCAATTAAAGGAAGTCCAGCAACTATCCGCTCTAATCCAGTTGTATTAATGTACCTACAATGCTATATGGGCGGCCGATCTTGTAATCGCAGCACCTCCACAATCCACCAATCGGACGGTCATCATTGCTCCATCTCATCATGATTACTACATCGTGCAATTAATATCGACACTTCACTGTTTGATAGTACAAAGTTTTAACAACCACACACGATCGTTCAAGTGGTTGGACCTCTGACTTATGCTCTTGTCATCCTAAGTTCGACTCTCAACAGCGGTAGTGTGGGGATTTCTCCAATGGAAAGGTCCCTTGTGCGCACCGAGTGAAGTCGAGGGTCAGGGTCTCAACTACGGGAGTGCTATAATTTGCCTCTCTAATTATGACTGTAGTGTTGGTGCGACCGGGGCAGTTGAGCGCGAGCTGTTTGATCGATAGTACAAAGTTTTAAAATATGCCAACTGAGAAAATAAAATTAGTGAATAGGAATAATGTCAGTGTTGTCATATTTGGAAAACGTCAAAAAAATTCTAATATAAAATGCTTGTTTGGCTGAACTTATAAAAGTAACTGTGCTCATAAGCAAAACACTTTTAGTGGTTGGTACAGTGATTAAAAAATAAAACTATTTTTGGGGGAAAAGCAAAATCCAGTCTCCACGTGCTAGCAAAATAAGCTAACTTTCCTTATAAGCATAGCTCTGCCAAACAGAGCCAAATTTTGGAAAGACCATCTTTCCATGCGTGGTTTATGGAAAGACGGGATTTGATTGGAATTATAAAAGATAAAAGATTTTAGTTGTAATATTAAAAAAATTTATTATGCAACGTGTAGTAGTTATAAGTTTATGACCCAATTAATGCAACTCGAGAATTTTATCTTGAAATATTCTAATTTACAATTTAAACTTTGATCTTTCCCTAAGTTATGTAAATGAAGTACTCCCCCTGTCTCATTTCAAGCTGCAATCTAACTATTCATTAGTCAAAACTTCCTAACTTTGACCTTAAAATTGAATCGGTATACAAGTATAAATGTCATTGTGTGATACATTGTTAGATTCGTTATAACACGTATTTTTAAAATATTAATTTTTTACAAGTTTATTGCCCTGGGTGAAAGATATTAACGATCAAATATTTTTCAATCAACTGTGTAGCGTTAAAAGGTGAAGCTTGAATTCGGACGAAGGGTTACTATTTTTCAAGAGATAGGATCATATTAGAGTAACAGATGGAGTATTTATTTATGATAATATAAACTTGGTAATTGCTGACGTACGCATACAGACATTTCCAATTGAGTTTAGAGTTTAAAATTAGTGCTTACATTAGGGTATAATCTAATTGCGAATCTTGCATGCAACGCCACGTCACCTGGATCCCGCCGTATAAAACTCTGCTACTGTTTACCGGCCGGAGGATTTCTTTAAGGATTAAATTAGTATTGGTGGAACTGGACATAACGACGACTTTCAAACTTCTTTTTTCCTTTTTCTATACGAGTAATATATTTACTTTCATTTCATAATAGAGTCCATATCATGAAGGACAATATTTTCATAAGTTATGAAAAAGTTAAGATTTAAACTGTAAATTAAAGAAATGAAGTTAAAATTTTCAGGTTTCATTAATTGGATCATAAACTTTATAATTACTGTATATTGCATCTTTTTTTTAATATTGCCGTTGAAAGATATATCACACATCGATATCGATTTAAGATTTAAATGGTCTCCTACTTCATCGACTGTTTGGAATTGATTTAGGAATTTAACAGAAAGAGATTTACTGTGTCAAAAACGTTCTTACAAGTATCAAATGAATAATGCATAAAGAAGAACTCTAAAAGCTAATGTATGAAAAAGACTAAAAAAACCCTTAATTAAATATAATACTCTTCCTCCGTCTCAGCTAAATCTGAAACTTACAATTTGACAGTCAAAGTTATCGAACTTTGATCACATATTTGATTAGATATATGAGAAATAATATTATCAAATGAGATATTGTTAGATTAGTCGTAGCATGTAATTTCTAAATATTTTTATGTGTTGTTATTGTCCGTAAAAACATATATTCACAGTTAAACATATTTTAGAGATCGTGAAAAAAATTTTGTGCAAATTTTCCTGGAACAGAGTGAGTAATAATACTAACACCTCCTCAAACTTACAAGGGAAAGTCTCAGGAAAGGCGGCCTTTCCATAAGCTTAAGGACAGTCCTCATGGGCATTTGCCTTAAATTTTGTAATTTTTTATAAAATTTAAATATTGTATTTTATAAGTTAAAACAAGTAATATTATGTATTTGAAGGTGAAAATATAAAAATATATGATATATAAAAATATTTTCAAAAATTTTAAATTTTGTATGTAATTTAAGAAATGCAATTTATAAGGTAAGAAATAAGTGGCATGCCCATAAGCTTATGGTCAGGCCGCTGTCAGGAGACCCACTCAAGTTACAATACTCCAGCAATAAAGCATTAATTTAGAGATTTAGGGATATGTTTATTGATCATGATGATTTATCAGATTTGTAGACTTTGATCCATATAGAATACTGTTTGTTCAGTATTTTTTTTTGGAGTCGGGTTGGAGATGATTCTGTGCATTATAATTGTTCCTATACACTGGTGTAAAAGTATTTTTGGAAATTAAAATGACCAAATTTAATCTCCTGGTATAGGGAAAGGATCTGAACGAATTAAATGAAGACAGACTGAGTTTTTAGTTGGGGATCTTCATTTTTCTTCGTCTTGATTGCCATGATATTTGATCAGAAGTGTGGATATATGGAACTTTTTGCGTGTGTTTCTCTTGATGCTTCATTGTGATCAGTTTGTTTAGTGGTTTGGGCCGGTACTATTAGGCGTGAAAACCACTTATGCTCGTGTGCGCTTTTTATTGCCTCATAAGCCTTTGGTTAGAATTGTAATATCGACGTGTGCCTTTGTGTATTTCTCTCTTATTGCCATCAGAGTTTTATATTTGAATTATAATAGTTAGCTAGCGCTTTAGTGTAAATGAGTTTATCCCATCATCTGCTTGTAATCGCACATTGTACAAAATGGATCTTATAATAGAAAAGGAACTGGAACTAGTGGTGGAACCAGAATTTTCTTTCCAGGTGGGGCTGGAGGAGGGACGGTAGTGGGATTGCGTCCGGAGTCTCCGGATGGTGGCAGGACGGTGGCAGGACGGCTGCCGCGGCGGCGCCTGGAGCTGGAGCAAAGCTGGAGTAGGCAGTGGCCAATGGTCCAGTGGAGGCGGACTTCTCCTTCTGCATTTTTGGTAGAGGAATGTTTGTTTTTTTGGGAGAGAAATTTTGAATTTTGTTTTTAATTTTTTTTCTTCGGTACTAATCAAAACGACGTCGTTCGATTTGTTGAACTAAAACGACGTTGTTTTGATAAAATATGTGCAAAAAAAATACCGCCAAAGGCCTTCTTCTCCGACCCAACGTGGCCGGAAAAACAAAGCTTGAGCCGAAAAAGCACTGCACATAACCTCTGAACGCTGGGAAACGCTACTGACCATTATTACCATGGCGTCGAAATCTCAGGTAGAACTGGAGTCTTACCACGAGCCATGGTAGTTCCGCCCTTGACGAGAACCCTATAAGAACTAGCCAGAAAAGAAAAAACATGATGCTATTTTCATCCAAACATATAATTTCAGAGTTCAGGTAGGTCCCCTCGGGGACATCCGATAAAATTGGAACGATACAGAGAAGATTAGCATGGCCCATGCGCAAGGATGACACGCACAAATCGAGAAACAGAATTCAGGTAGAATTTAGTGTGTTATTACTAATATTAACATCATACAGACCATGATCATACTAGTTTTATCACTAATTATTTTTTGACAGCATTGCTATTATTATTACATCAACTGCTTATATGTCTATATCATGATGAATCTGCATGGCTGACCATGCAATTTAGCAGAGCACATATTAAGTACAGACCATATAGTCCTAAGATATAGTGATTTGTTTTAGCTTAAAATAATTTTAAATTTGCATTGAAATGGTGAAAGTGAAAGCACGGGGACCTAATTATTAAACAACTTTATTAATTGAGATTTCAATTAGTGGGCCCATTGCTCCGACCTTTACTTATTATGCGCAATTGAATGATCGCAGTACACACAGTGACACAGCATCATGAAACACGGCAAACGCTACAAACAGTCAACATATTTCAGTGGAGGAAAATTAGTCTAGTATCTCTGATATTTTCAACAGGGGAAAAAAATCATTTCATGCAATATCGATGAATTGCGGGGGTTATTTGATAATCAAATTCCTAGCTGACTTTTAACTTGTTATTCCAATCAAATTCATGAAGAGGATATTTTTGATAATTAACTTATGAGAAAGTCTCATGTTATATTGAACAATGGTTAGCTCAGTCATGAAAAACCCTGTTTCAGTAATATTGGTGGAGAACAAGCCTATTAAAGGTGATTCTACCGAACCAGACAGGTTCATTTTTTGGGTGATTTCTCTGGGCCGCCTTTGATCATTGGGTTTCCGACAGCCTCCGCTGAAACACAATTTGGACAATAAAACAAAAATCTGAATATGAATCCGGACATCGGAACTTCATTCAAACGGTATCTGAATCTGGACAATGGAACAAAAGCAATACAAAAACAGGGCCTTTTCAGCGGTGGAGCTTCTCCAGGCGGCGGACTTTCTCCAGGCGGCCATGCACACAAAATCTTCTCAAGGCGGCGATGCGGCGGAGGCAAGAGGCATGAGTGGCGGAGGCGACAACGGCGGTGCGAGTGCGGCGGAGGCGACGGTGGAGGACGATAGTGAAGGGCGACGTGAGTTGGAGAGGAAAATGAAAGAGGGAGGAAAACCTAACGAGGAGTGTGTTTTGGAAAATAAACTAAATATGGAAACCTACTTAAAAGTCTAATTAGTAATTAACGGGGGTGACTTGGGAGGGTGGTTCCGAAGTCAGAACCTCTTTTGAATCCCCATCAAAGGTGATTCCTCCTTTGATTGCTGCCTTTAATCAAGAGTTCTCCACTAGTGTAACTTTTAGAGTTAAATTATAATTATTTATATACTATAATACATATTAGGAGTTTTTCTAAAAAGTTATAGAAACGTTGTTGCAATAATCGAAAACAATCATCAAATCACCTAATTATTTAAGTCAACTATAAAATAATTCTGTATAACAATTAATTGATATAAAAATAAAACTTTTTAATTTGTATTTACAAGCTTTTTTTTATAAAAAAACAGAGAGTACATGGAACATTCTAGTCGGTACTGACTACTCAGAAGGAAATTGTTGTCTGTTTGTTGGTCGATAATTATGGTTGAAACTTGAAATTGTTTAAAATGTGTGTGGCCTGGCTAGGATTTGCTAAATCAATTGGGCCACAGACAGTAGAAGTTGTCTGTCATGAGACCGGGATTTAATTAGCGAAAAATGTTGGGGGTTTTCAATTAATTTCCAGCTATTATCCTCTCTTATAAATCATTCATGTCGATTACTCCACAGAGAAAGATTCGTGTAACACCGTTTCACCATAAGTTACGATAAAATAAATTAATAAGTAAAAGTTTAAAGATTATAAAAAATACCTTATGTTATTTTTTATTTTTAAATAATTATAGTTAAATCCCCCATTTCACACTAAGAATGAGTGAAATCATCTTGCTCAAATTTTTGTATACTCGGTATTAGTATGAGTACTACTTTGGTTTTATAAAAATATGTATAATTACTCCCTCCGTTTTGTTATGTTTGAAACCATAACTTTAGCTGTTATTATTTTTACGAGTTGAAATATATGAAGAGAATTGAGTGAAAAGAGTAAAAAATTCAATAAATAATTAAAAATGATTCACTTTTTACCCTAAGAGAAAATGTGTCAATCTTAACAAAATATGAAAAAAATGATAAGTATGTTAACGTTTAAGAAAACAAAGGGAAAGGGAGTAGTACTACTTTCTTTCCTGTCAAAAAAAGCACGAACTCATTTTTTAAGCTAAACAAATATTTTCCCATCCCAGTCAAAATGGTAAACTGTGACCTTTGAAAGTTAATTGAATCAATTTTTGATTTTTAATATCTTTATTTATGTGGGTAAAAAATTGAAAAAATAATAATTTAAAATATATGTTATGATGAATCCAACAACATATAATATAATAATAGTTTTGCTTGTAAAATAGTAGAATTTAATGGTCAAAGTTGGCTCAGTTTGACTTTTAAAAGTCAAAATGTGTCATTTTTGCTAGGTCATAGTTTGGCTGACTTTGTATCATTTTGAGTTACATACTTTGACTTTCAACAGTTGAGTTAAAAAATATTTGATCATCAATATCTTTCATTGAGGATAATAAAAATTTATAATAAATTTATATTTTAAAAATATATGTTATAATAAATCGAATAAGGTATCACACATAATATTTGAGTCCGTCTCTTGAAAGACGGTCTTTCCATAAGTCATGGAAATACCAGGGTTTAAAGTGTAAATTAGAAGAAATGAAAATAAAATCTTCGAATTGCATGAATCGGTTTATAAACTTTATTACTACTATACGTTGCATAATAAATTTTTATTATTCTATTCTAATTCAACTGTGTATTTCCATAAGTATATGGAAAGATCATCTTTCCCAAGACTCTGCCATAATATTTATATAAATTTTGAGTAAATAAATAATTAAATTGCAACTTAAATTAGAATAAATGATTATCATTCAGTAGTTTTCTTTACATTATCCATATTAATGCTATATACATGATCAAACACAAAAGTGTGTCAAATTTCAATTTCATACGTGAGATAGTCTCTTGTGAGGTTGTCTAAACTTTAGACAAATTTTTTTTTTTGTAAAAATTAACACAAAATTTCATCTACCCCAAATTTATTTACAGTTTTTAAAAAGAAACTCATCACAATAACAATGTTTTATAATAATCTCCGCCTAAACTTTAGACTGCCTAAAACACTACTTATCGTTATATATACCAGTGCTGAAAATATTAGAGTTTTTCTGTACTTACTTGTCTGTATAAAATAGTTTTTTTAAAATCCAAAACGCTCAATGCCGATGAGCGGGGGACTTTCCTTTGGCTCCCCTAGCCGTTGAATGTAAATCATTACATAAAAGGTTTATCCGAGAGTAAATTGGATCTGAGCAAAAGATTTACATGCTGTGACCGTGAAAAAAATGAAGTGCAATTAACATAATTCTACTGTATTGTCCTCCACCCCCTGTATCGAACAATTCGTATCCACCATTCTTCACCATCCCAAAACTAATGGTCATGCTGTCGTTTATCTGACGTGCGGAATAAATAGTTTTGAATTCGAGTTTGAGTTTGAGCTTGAGCTTGAATCCTCAATTATGCCGTGATCTTATAGATTGATTTAAACACAATTCCAATAAAGCGGGAAGAAGCTAGACCACAAACTTTTTGTCTCCGTAAAACATTTGGTCATTGAAGTCAATGTTTTGGATTGACGTGCACAACCCTCATCGAGTGTCAATTTTAAGCAACCAATCAAAACGATAATCATTCATACCAATGAGTTAAATTTTACCTGTAATTATTGTCAAATTCATGTCACAAATCACAATAATGAAAGAGATTAGAATTTGTATTATTATGAATTGGGGCCATGGTCACAAATTCTAACACTACATACTCCCTCCGTTTTTTTATTTGTGGCACCATAGGTTTAGGTGCTTAGATTTATGTGAAAAATATGAGTGGATAGAATTGAATGTAAAAAGTAAAAAGTAAAAAAGTTGGGTGGATGAATTGAAGGAATCTTGCCAAGAATGAAAAGAGTGCCAAATAAAAGAAAACATCCATTTATAGTAAGTGTGTCATAAGTAATAAAACAGATGGAGTACGATACTCTCCCTATTTTCTTAAATTCTACTCCTTTAGTCCCATAATTAATGACACAATTATTTTTTCACGGTCTTCAATGATCATTTTGACTGTTAATATCTCTAGCTACATATGATAATTAAGCATATAAAATCGATACTTAGAAAATAGACAATAAGATAAATCTAACAAGATTCCACGTGACTTTTTTTTATGTATATATTAATTTTTATTGAGGGTTAAAGTTTTTTAAAATTTGACTTGAAAAAAGAAATTGTGTCATTAATTATGGGACGGAGGGAGTACACACTTTTTTTTCCGGAGAAAGTGTATAAATAACCATATTAGATTTCTAAAGTGCAGAATTGACCTTGAAAATTTTGAAAGTGCTAAACTAACCCTAAATTTTGAGCGATGATGCAAATATACCAAAATTGCAATATTCCGGTGTTGACTAAAGGAATTCAGACATCGGCCTAATATGAAAAGACAAAAATACCTCTGAACTATAAACTAAAAATCTAATGACCATTATACCCCCTAGGTCTTTTCTTCTTCTTCTTCTCATCTTCAAACACCCTAAACTGCCACCGCCGAGCACCACAACCGTCGCCGCCACCCAAAAACCCAGCACCGCCCAAAAATCCTAGCCCGTCACTAGATACCCCATCTGTCGCACCGATGCCGATTCGCCACCCAGAAACCCAACCGCACCCAGAAACCCTAGCCCCGTCACCAGATACCTCCACCTCCACCGATTCCCTGCCCAAAAAACCTAGCCCCGTCACCAAAAACCCACTCCACTGCCTTCGAACATCACTACCACCGTCGGCGCCGATCCTCCGCCCAGAAACCCTATCCCCGCCACCAGATTCCCCATCCTCCCAGAAACCCAGCCCAGCCCTGCCGCCCACCCTCTCCACCACTAGAATCCCAGCTCCCTGCTCCACCTTTTTCCCGCCACCACCTCTCTCCCTTCGCCCGGAAACCAAGTCGTGCTACACCCCTCCGCCTCATCCGCCAAAAATCTAGCCTTGCTCCACCTCTCCCCCTTTGCCCTGAAACCCAGCCGTGCTCCACCCTGCCACCACCTCTCCCTCTTCGCCTAGAATCCCAACCTTGCTGCCCACCCTCTCCGCCATCAGAAAGGTAGCCCCGTCCTCAATCCCAATGCCACCACACCTCTCCGTCGTGGGCCTCTCCTCTCTCCACTGCGGCCCTTTCACCGCTACTATCTCCCCAAAATTGCCACACCTCTCAACCCTAGCCCCTCAACGGCCAATTTGAGAAAGGAGGGATTGAAGATGGAGATGAGAGAGATTGAAGATGGAGAAATGATATTCAGGAGTGGAAGAGTGTAAGGGTAAGATAAGGGTTGATTTGTCTTTTCCTTTTTGGTTTTTTAAATTTTTTTAACAAGGGTATAATTTTCTTCTTGCAAATTTTCAGCCAAATTGACCGTTGACATTCTAGTCAACAAAGTTCAGGGTTAAATTTGCACTTTCATATTTTGCAAGGTTATATTTACATTTTCAAATAAACCTTAGGGTTAAAAATACACTTTTCTCTATTATTTATATATATTTTTCCTACTATTAATGGTTAAAATACATGGGTAAAATATTAATAGTTGAAATACATTGATTGACTTTCTTTATCGCATTTTAGTTAGCTTGGTCAAATCCTCTTACATTGTATATATTTTATTTGAAAATGATATATTATCCTCCACTCATTTTCATGAGTGTTTTGATAAAAATATAATAAAATTGATTGTAAGCTCACATGGGTTATCGTTTTCGTATATTAATATAAAATTATAATTAATTAGAATAATTATGTGTAATACATTCCAATTTAAAACAACTGCATTAAAGTTCATTTAAAAAAACATCTTTGGCCCCCCAACTATTACACTTGTATGGCATGTAACACTTTGTCCAAAAAATTGCACTGACATTATTTTTCATCGTAAGCTTCCCTGAAGTCTTGCCCTGTATATTATTAGTATTTTCAATCAGAAAAACTATGGAAATACAATCAAACTAAATTGTATTTATATATAAAAGAAGAACATCTTTGGTTTGACTTGCCCACGTTAGATATAAAACATTAAGTATTGAAAGTTGGCACTTAACATTTTGCCCAATATTGCACTAACATTAGTTTTGATAGTAAATATAACTATATTCAATCAGAAAAATCACGTGGAATACATCTCAATTTAAAATGAATTGAAAAGAATTGCATTAAAATAGCAAACCTCTTTTCTTCTAAATGAAACAAAACAATCTTTGTAGGAACTAGTTCGAATATAAAACATCTCAAACTAAGAGTTGGGATGTAGCGTATTGTTCAAGACATTGCACTAACATTAATTATTTCTAATTGTAAAGTCACATGAAGTCCCGTGCATTGTATATTACCATATTTAATCAGGAAAATCATGTGGCATACGTCCCGATTTAAAAGAAATTAATAACAACTGTATTAACGCAAAGTCTTGGAAAAGACGGTCTTTCCATAGGCTTATGGAAAGACGGGGTTTAATTCGAATAATAAAAGGTAAAAGGTCTTAGTTGCAACATTAAAAAATTTAGTATGTAACATGTAGTAGTTATAAAATTTATAACCCGGTTCATGCAACCCAAAAATTTTATCTTACTTTATTCTAATTTACACTTTAAACTTTGGTCTTTCCATGACTTATGGAAAGACCGTCTTTCAAGAGACGCACTCCTGTATTAAACACTAAAAGAAAAATAATATCTTTGATTTGACTTGCAAGAACGCGTTAGGAATAAAACATCCCATAATAAACATCTTTGTAGTTTATTTAAAATAAATTATAATCTCTGTAAGATCTAGTTAGAATATAAAACATCTCAAACCAGCAGTGGATGTAACATATTGTTCAAGACGTTGCACTAACATTAATTATTTCTAATTGTAAAGTCACGTGAAGTCCTGTGCATTGTATATTATTATATTTAATCAGGAAAATTATGTAGTATACATCCCAATTTAAAAGGAAGTAAAAATAATTGCATCAAACAAAAAAGAAAAATATTTTTTATTTAGCTTACTAGAACGCATTCGGAACAAAAAAAAATCCCAATTAGATCGACTTACCATTTTCTAGTGAGTATTACTATTCACCCACCTTGAAATCGTCACTTTAAACGCATCCACTGAGATCTTCTCTCTAGAGCACCTCCAATCGGGCAGAATGAAGCTTTGCTACGCCAAAGTCGTGGAGAAGAAAATGAGAAGGGAAGCTACGTAGGTTGGTGGTTGTTTTGGGGGGACCAGGGTCGGCCATAACATTTAGAAGGCCCGAAGCAAATTAGAATAAAGAAGTGGGCTTCATATATACTCTTAAGTAATATTTAGGGTGTGATATTCATAAAATGGGGTCTCAGATGTGGGTGGGGGTGGTGAATTAGTATGCAACTACTGGAAAATGTAATATTTATTACTTTTTTTTCTTGTATATATATATTGAAAATTTTGTAAAAATGAGGCTTCTATATAATTATTTTTTTAAAAAGAGCGAAGTGCATATATAATCCTATATAATTCACGAAAGTGCACATATAATTTTGTGATACTTGAAAGTGCAAATATAACCCTAGATAACTAATGTATGTGCAAATATAACCTTTTTCGGCAGTTTGAGTATGGATTTGATTGAAAATACTATTTTACCCTTCCAAAAATAAAAAAATGAATGGACTATTATACCCCCTAAACCTAAACCCTAACTCATCTTCTTCCTTCCTTTAGCCGTTCTTCTTTCTTTCACAATCCCCCACACTCTCAAATTGGGCATAAACCTGAGATAATTTTTAGTGCAAACAAAACAAGGGTATTAGTAATTTGATGCGCATAAATCAATTTTTAAGGTTTCTTAGAGGGGCAAAATCTCCCTTTTCATGAATTTCGACCAAAACATACTCAAATGTCTAGTTTTATACATTCGTTGATTACCTAGATTATTATGGCACTTCCGAACCCTGAGAAATATATTGGCACTTTTAAAAATATAGTGTTATAAGCACACCTTACCCTATAAATTTTAAATATTAGTTTTTTCATTACTTTTATTATGAGTAGCTAAAAATATTGAAATTCACACAAAATTTCATTTTATATCACTTAACCATTAGTCAAAATTATTTTATAGTGCAAGTAACTAATTGGGTGATATGTAATAGTGCAGATGATCAGTCTGGCTGACATGTAATTTAGATATCCTTGAAATATGTCAGTTATTGCTAGAGACTAGTTGGGTTGGATGTCAATTTCACTAATTGTAATCACCACTGGAGTTTTTCCAGGTATATTTGAATGATTGATTTTTCAAAAAAAAATATACTCCCTCTGTCCCAGCCATTTCTGCACTGAAGCTTTTTACAGTCTCCAATAAAAATGTTTGACTGTAAATATGTGTAGCTACAGACTATAATGACACACAAAGAATTGATATTTATAAACTGCATATTAC
Organism: Rubia yunnanensis; assembly: GCA_037428765.1. Classification (NCBI taxonomy): domain Eukaryota; kingdom Viridiplantae; phylum Streptophyta; class Magnoliopsida; order Gentianales; family Rubiaceae; genus Rubia; species Rubia yunnanensis. The sequence goes on from CM075062.1 coordinate 1,775,938, forward strand.
GATGAATCTAGCCATATCTCATACAATGAAGTTATTGTTTATATATTTATTCAAATATATGGTCAAAGTTCAACATCTTTGTAAAAAAAAAATTTATGTGCAGAATAGGGTGGGATAGAGGGAGTAATATTAATTGAGATAAAAGGAAACTTCAAAGAAGTATAAATTTTTCCATAGTACTCAAAGGGGTTAGACTTAATTAATAAAAGGGATTAGAAGACGTAATTAATAAAAGGGATTAGAAGACGTAATTAATAAAAGGGATTAGAAGACGTAATTAATAAAAGGGATTAGAAGACGTAATTAATAAAAGGGACTAGACGTGACGTAATTAATAAAAGGGATTAGACGTAATTAATTAATAAAAGGGATTAGACGTAATTAATAAAAGGGATTAGACGTAATTAATTAATAAAAGGGATTAGACGTAATTAATTAATAAAAGGGATTAGACGTAATTAATTAATAAAAGGGATTAGACGTAATTAATAAAAGGGATTAGACGTCGACAGCAGGGATCGAACCTGCGCGGGCAAAGCCCAACAGATTTCAAGTCTGTCTCCTTAACCACTCGGACATATCGACCGTATGATCTATCGCACTAAATAAATATTTATATACATAAACTGTGTCTGATCTTCTCATAAGATTACTTCTTTGCTTTTTTTAAAAAAATAAAAAATTAATAACACCACATAAACAAAACTACAGTATCAACCTTTTTTTATCACCCATAATAATCCAAGGAAGGAGAGATTGAACCCCGATTGCACCTGGGCAGGCACAGCCCTGACCACTTGAGTTAGCCCAAGTGGTTAACTACAATATCAACCTTTGACATTTGCATCTTAATATTATTCATATAAGTCGTTGTTGTGCGGAATGGAGAAAGAACAGAAAATATGAACGAAAATAACAAGACACAAGATTTACGTGGTTCACCAATTTGGCTACATCCACGGGAGACGAATTCACTAATTTTGTGCAGAACAGAATTAGAGTTGGTTTACAGAGAGAAGAGAGACACTTTATATGCTGTCTCCACTAAACCCTAACAAACTGGGCCAAAAACACAATTCAGCCCAAATCAACAGCAGTCCAATAAAGAGAAAAGCTATACCGTCGGACCGGGGGCGACTCCGCCCCCCCGGACCCCCCGACTCGCTTACCGGGCAGCGAGACCCCCATTTATTTCCCGGGGGCGACTGCCGCCCCCCCGGACCCCCAGGCCAGGGTCGCAGAAGCGGCTATTACAGTATTCAAGGCATACCAACAAATCTCCACCTTGACTTGAATCCTCAAAGTAGAAAACTCCAGATGCACCATTACAGTGCCAGATGAGTAGACTTCGCCCTCCACTCCCGGGATTGCCCATAGAGCACCTAATCAGCTCTGATGTTCAGCAAGTCCAAACAATGTTGAAACTTGCTATGTGGAACAGGTTTGGTGAACATATCAGCGGGGTTATCTGCAGTTCCCACTTTCTTCACCCTGATTCTCCTCTCACTCCTCAAGAAATGATATCTGACATCAATATGCTTGGTCCTCTCGTGATGGACCTGATCCTTGGCTAGGCAGATTGCACTCAAGCTGTCACAATACACAGTAGCCTGATCATGATGTAGACCAAGATCACTAACTAGCCCTTTCAGCCGTATTCCCTCTTTTGCAGCCTCTGTCAGAGCCATGTACTCTACTTCCGTAGTAGACAATGTTACTGTAGGTTGCAAAGTCGCCTTCCAGCTAACCACAGAACCTCCCAAAGTGAATACATAACCAGTCATCGATCTCCTCGTGTCAACATCACCAACATAATCAGAATTAGAGTAGCATGTAACTAAGCACTCCGTATCACCTCCATAAATGAGACCCACATCAGACGTACCTCTAAGATACCTGAAGATCCTCTTCACAGCTTGCCAATGTTCCTTTCCCGGTTGCCCCATGAACCTGCTCACAACAATGACTGCCTGTGCTAAATCTGGCCTCGTGCAAACCATAGCATACATCAAGCTCCCCACCGCACTGGCATAAGGAACCCGAGACATATACTCCTTCTCCTCGTCTGACTGAGGAGCAAACATAGTGGTGAGATGAATATTTGCAGCACTAGGAGTGTCTATAGGCTTGGCTGTAGACATGCCAAACCTAGCCAACACTTTCTGAATGTAGCCTTTCTGTGACAAAAAAGCTTCCGCTGACTTCGATCCCTAAGAATCTCCATTCCTAGTATCTTCCGAGCTGCACCCAGATCCTTCATCTCAAACTCAGCACTAAGAAGTCCTTTCAACTTCTGAACCTCGTGCTTACTCTTTGCGGCTACCAGCATGTCATTTACATAAAGCACCAGATAGATGAATGACTCATCTCTCAACCTGCTGTAGTAGACACAACAGTCATAAGCACACCTCGTATATTCCAGCAGAAGCATGTAACTGTCAAACTTCTTGTACCACTGCCTCGAAGACTGCTTAAGTTCATACAAAGACTTCTTCAACTTGCAAACATACTTTTCCTTGCCAGGAACCTGGAAACCATCTGGCTGAGTCATGTACAACTCTTCCTCTAACTCTCCATGTAGAAAAGCGGTCTTCACATCAAGTTGCTCGAGCTCCAAATCCTGATGTGTCACCAAGGCTAGCAACACTCTGATGGAAGTGTGTCTGACCACTGGTGAGAAAATCTCATTATAGTCTACCCCCTCCCTTTGACTGAAACCTCTTGCAACAACTCTTGCCTTGTACTTGACTCCCTCTGCAGGTGATATTCCTTCCTTCTTCTTGAAAACCCATTTGCAACTGATTACCTTTCTCCCTTGAGGCTGTTTGACCAATTCCCATGTCTGATTCTTCTGAAGAGACTCCATCTCATCTCCCATTGCAGCAAGCCATTTATCAGCATCAGTACATGAAGTAGCCTCTCTGAAGGTTGATGGCTCTTGAGTATCCACTTCCTCGGCAACTAACAATGCATAACCCACCATATCCTCAAACCCATATCTCTTTGGCGCCCCAACTCCAACCCTCCTGGGTCGGTCCTGAGCTAAACTGCGGACTATAGCTCCTGATGGTTGAGGATATGGTGGTGGAGATTCCGGTATCTCAGATTCTGTCTGTGGCTCTTGATCCACCTCAAATTGTTCCAATCTATTTTCACCTTGAGTGACTTCAAGCTCCACCTGTTTATCAACTCCACTAGTTTCTGGCACAACTGTGGGCTTCACCATAGATCTAAGCAAAGAATTTTCATCAAAGACAATGTCCCTGCTCAGAATAACCCTCTTCTCAGATGGAGACCATATCCTGGAGCCTTTAACTCCATCTCCATAACCCACAAAGACACCCTTCTTGGCTCGGGGCTCTAACTTACCATCACTAACATGATAATAAGATGTACAACCAAAAACTTTTAACTTGGAGTAATCAACAACTTTACCTGACCACAACTCCATAGGTATTTTGCACTTTATACCCGTGTGAGGCCCGCGGTTGATCAGGTAACAAGCTGTACTCACCGCCTCTGCCCAGAATCTCGTTTCCAAACCAGCATTAGAGAGCATGCACCTCGCTCTCACCAGCAATGTCTGATTCATCCGCTCAGCTACGCCATTCTGCTGTGGCGTATTCCTGACTGTATGATGACGAGCAATCCCTTCATCCCTACAAAACTGATCAAACTTAGACGAGCAGAATTCCAACCCATTATCAGTTCGAAGCCTCTTGATCTTCTTCCCGGTCTGATTCTCCACCAAGGCTTTCCACTCCTTGAACTTCGAGAAAGCTTCACTCTTATGTTTCATCATGATAGCCCAAGTCATCCTTGAGTAATCATCAATCAGAGAAACAAAGTACCTGTGACCTCCCAGTGACTCAACTCGGGAAGGTCCCCAACAATCAGAATGGATGTAATCCAATGTGCCCTTTGTTCTATGAATCGCCTTAGGAAACTTGTTGCGGTGATGCTTCCCAAAAATGCAATGCTCACAGAAGTCCAAGCTCTTGATCTTGTGGCCACCAAGAAGATCATACTTCGACAGAATCTGCATCCCTCTTTCACCCATGTGACCAAGCCTCATATGCCATAACTTAGTCATATCATCCTGGTGAACCTCCGAAGATGCAACATTAACAGAATCCATAACCGTGGAACCTTGTAGAAAATACAAAGTACCATGCAGAACACCTTTCAGACGCAGCCTAGAACCTTTGCAGACACACAGAACTCCATCACTCCCTGAGTAGACGAAACCCTTTCTATCCAACGTAGGAAGAGAAATCAGATTCTTTGTCATCGATGGAACATGCCTGACATTGTTCAAAGTACAAAAACTACCATCATGCGTCCTGATCTTGATTGAACCAATCCCAACTACCTTGCACGCAACACCATTTGCCGTAGTAATGATGCCCTCAGCTTGCTCATAAGTTGAGAAATAATCTCTCCTTGGGCATATATGATAAGATGCCCCAGAATCAAGAAACCACGCATAAGAATGATTATTTTGCCCAGTAACAGCTAGAGCAAAATCATCTTCAGAACTGAAATCCCCTTCAGCCACAGCAGCAGTACCAGATGTACTCCCAGATTTACTAGCCTTCTTCGGACACTCCTTTTTCCAATGCCCCTTCTCCTTACAGTAGTTACAAACATCATTGGCCTTGGGACCCTTTGAAGATGACTTCTTGCCCTTCTTCTTATTGCCGGTTTCCTTGCCTTTTGTGTTTCCGTCACTAGCAAACAAGCCAGTGGCCTGACTTTCTGTACCTGTATTGTTTGCCTTATGTCGCAACTCTCTACTATGGAGAGAAGATCTTACTTCCTCCAGAGACACAGAATCTTTACCAACAATAAATGACTGAACAAAATTCTCATACGAAAGTGGTAAAGAAACTAGCAAAATCAAAGCAGCATCTTCATCTTCAATTTTCACATCTATATTTCGCAATTCTAATAACAAAGTATTCAATTGCTCTAGATGGTCTCTGAGTTGCGTACCTTCCTGCATTCGGAGACCGAAGAGGCGTTGTTTCAGAAGCAACTTGTTGGTTAGAGATTTCGTCATGTACAAACTCTCCAACTTCAGCCACAGTTGTGCAGCAGTCTCCTGATCTGAGACCTCAGTGATGATTTCGTCCGCGAGACACAGCATACTCGTCGAGTGTGCCTTTTCTTCCAGACTCACAACATCGCCAGAACTGCTCGCGAAATCCTTCGTCAGCGGAGTCCACAAACCTTGCTGTTTCAGCAAAGCTCGCATCTTGATCTGCCATAAACTGAAACTGTTTCTCCCAGTAAACTTGTCGATCTTCACGTTCAACCCATACATCTTTCTCCCCGATCAGCCCCGATCTGATAAGCCCAGAATTCGATATACCCACTACGGATATCGCCGGAAAAAGAAACTGCTCTGATACCAGTTTGTTGTGCGGAATGGAGAAAGAACAGAAAATATGAACGAAAATAACAAGACACAAGATTTACGTGGTTCACCAATTTGGCTACATCCACGGGAGACGAATTCACTAATTTTGTGCGTAACAGAATTAGAGTTGGTTTACAGAGAGAAGAGAGACACTTTATATGCTGTCTCCACTAAACCCTAACAAACTGGGCCAAAAACATAATTCGGCCCAAATCAACAGCAGTCCAATAAAGAGACAAGCTATACCGTCGGACCGGGGGCGACTCTGCCCCCCCGGACCCCCCAACTCGCTGACCAGGCAGCGAGACCCACATTTGTTTCCCGGGGGCGACTGCCGCCCCCCCGGACCCCCAGGCCAGGGTCGCAGAAGCGGCTATTACAGTATTCAAGACATACCAACAGTCGTTTTACAATTACATAAGATGTGATGGCAACAAAAGAAAAAGAACGAAATAAAAGAACCCACCAATATTTAGCTAGCTTGTATTCAAATATGATAGAATTCACAATCTAAAAAATAAACCCTTCGTAGTTTAATGGTCAAACATATGCATATGCAAGACGTGTGTAGACTAAACTCCTGGTTCTTTGCAGGAGATTATGACAAGGGCTGCAGATTTGACAGGAGATCTGAAGTTGACAAGGGCCGGAAAACTTCATTATAAATACCATATTTTCAGTGTGCGATCTTATAGTTTTCTTAGTATATGTTTTTATTGATTGTCAGAATAAAACCAATGATGCATGTGCTTAAGGTTTTAGTTAACCATTGTCTTCTTATTGCCCCTTTTGTCCTTGCCTTCTGATCATCATGGGGTCTTAACCGACATATGCAGCTAAACGTGCAATTAACTCAAAGGAAAAGCCGTTAGGCGTAACTCAACTGTTTGACTCCCAATTGTTTGATTTTTAACCAGTGAGGCCCATCTAATTTTGTGTGAAACATGTTAATACAGTAGAGCTGTCTTCTTTAGAAGAAAAAAAAATTTAGAGAAAAAAAGGGTTTAGTTATGTAGTAGGGCTTTTCTGTCGCTTTGATTCTAGAGGGCCAATTAAGAGTTGGACCACAGCTTAAAAGCACAAAAAAACACTTGCACCATTAACAGCATGAACACCAACTCAAGAATTATGTCCTAAGATCATAGCCAAACGCCAACTTAGTAAAACCCAAGTAGATTTAGTGGTGTGGTCATAACATGGGAAATAAGGTTTCCACACTCTGAAACCTCAGCACTCATTTAATCCTATGCAACTGCAGAAAGAGAGAACCGCAGCAAGAATCAAGATTCAAACCCCACTAGGTGAGTATATGTACTAAGGAACTGATCATTCAGACAGATGCATACTTAGATTTTCCCAAGCCAAAACTATTAACAGTTTCCCCCTTTTCTGTTTCTTGCTATTAAAATTTTCCTACTTGTCCTACGATATATTTGATACAAGGGGCATATGTATGAGCAATATGGCCCCGAATTTCAGCTACGCCCAGAATCGATGTATCTCACAGTGATCCGCTTCTTGATAGGTGTCCTGCACGAAGGGCAATCGCTCATACCTTGTTTTTCATGGAGCGCGTTGCATTCTGCACAAAGGACTTGATGTGCACACGGGATGAAAACCACGGACATCTCTTCTGACAAACACATGACGCATTCTCTTTCTGGCCTTAACCTCCCGGCCCCAAAGTTGTCCTGGAAGACGGCGAGCCTTTTATTAGCTTTAGGCGGTTTGGAACTCTGGTGAGAAGTTGCCATTCGATTGCCAAGTAATCCACTACTGTAGCCTATGTCAGCTCCTCCTAAAAGCTCCGCGATGCGTGAAGACTCTGACACCAATCTCAGTTCAGAAATTTCCTTCTCGAGTCTCTTGATGTCTTCGATGCACTGCCTTGCATTTCTTTCATCCGTCTCTTTCATGTTGGCCTCATCTACTTTGATCTGAGCTTTCTGTTGTTCGGTTTCTTTTCTCAAAAGCTCAGCTTGCCTCTGATGTTTTAATCTCTCCTTTCTTTCCTGCTTCCACAAAGCCTGAAATTTTACAGTGAAGTCAGAATGATAGGAAGTATGAGTGCTCCAGCCTCCTATCCCACAACTTTCAAATAGGTATATCAAATATTGTAAAGTCCAATAGAAGGAGATATAAAGGTATGAGCTGATACAAGGACTCTCGAAGAGACAAGAAAAGAGTCGAATTTCCCAGAATGACTAAAAAATGAACATACCTCTACCAAAACAAAATTCAAAGAGTGAAAATGATCACGGGACACTCTACTGACTCAAAATACATTTGACAGAATGTGAAGGCATTTGTTGCTCTAACGCTCAAAACACTCATGTTGATGTCTTTGCTACACACTCAATTTGTTAATGATGTTGCTGCATTCTGGAACAAAACAGAGGCCAGCCTTGACTTAGGAATTCCCAGAGTCAGAATTTGTGTCAGTAATTTTCATTCTCTCGCAATAATATCATATAAAATAAACCTCAAACCAGTTCAGAAGGCATTTAATTGATTTAAGTTGTCTATTCAGGGCATCCATACTCATGCTTTATAAGTAAGGTGATTGGGATAATACCTCTATCTGGTTCTTCCGCGTTTCTGCCTTTTCAAGTTGTTGCTGAAAATCTGTAGCACGCTGCTTCACAGTAGCCAATTCTTCCTGCAGACACATCTTCCCTGTGTCACCCATTTGACACTTCTTCAGAGCTTCTTGCTCCTTAAGCATAGCTTCTGCCAAGTTTGCAGCGGCCTTTAATGTCTGTAATCTAGCAGCTTCTGCTTCTAATTTCAACAAACTGTTCTCCTTTTCAAACTTGGCAATACACACATCAGCTGTCTCAATCTGCGTAGCAGCATTAGATATAGCACCCTCCATCTCAGCAAGTCTCTTCATGGAACCTTCCTCCAATGCCGGCATTTCCTTTTGGAATTTTTCAGCCTCTTCTTTCTCTTGCCTCAGCATCTTCAATTCTGCCTGGTCCTTGCCAAGCCTTTTAGTAGCCTGCATAATCTTCTCATTCGCCCAATCCCTCCATACTTCAATTTCTTTCAGCAATGCTGTCACATGGGGAACTAGTATCATGATTGTTTCATCCTTTTCATCTGCTGGAACATATTTCCCTAGAGACTCATCGTATGGGATCCCAGAATAATAATCAGGGGCTTCAGATGGACTAGCGTCGTTGGCTTGGCTCTTCGTATCAGGTTTGGATTCAGGCGCTGAAGTTGGAGCACTTTTCTTGTTTACTGCAGGTAATGCAACAACAGTTTCTTTGACGGACAACATACTGTTGCCTTGAGCAGAGTTACTTAAAACTGTTACTTCAGAAGGAGAACCATTGGTACCAGCTGAGGTGGTTACTTTAGAAATGGTACTCTTCATCATGACTGCTGAAGAACCAGATGCTGACTTCATCGTCTTGTCATATACCATACTGCCCCAGGAAGCTAGCTTTGCTTTAAAAGCCCCCTTAGACATACGTCCCCTGTAGCTTTTCTCAAAATGAAATGTTTTCTGACGAAGCATGTCTCTCTTTGAATTACCAGTTGAACCTTTGCGGTGAGGCAACCCCGGACAGGATTCTGGTGAATGAACTAAACTTTCTTTTCCATGATCTGAGTTGGGCACTGTAGTTAAAGGAGGAATGTCTCGAACGGTTTGAACAGAATGTTTTGGAGTACAAGGCTTGTTGGGAGTTTCATCACTTGTTTCGGGAGCCTCCAGTTTAGATGACGAATTGGCTGGATCAATCGAGCTTTCTACAGGAAAATCTGGAATAGAGAAGCCACCAAGTTGGTCGCGGTCCACCAGGCATACATGCAACAAATTTAAATCACAAATCAAAAGCCACCACATAGCTTCAGCAACTGTCAGAAATGACTTAACTTCCCTAACCACCGCTATCATCTCAACTATGGTATAGTTCACCAAGCTATCCAAATCCTCAAACACATGACGCCAAGAAGATTCTAATTCCTTCTCCCTAGCGAGAAACGCCAAAGCACCCTCCACGGCATTCGACACAGCATCTTTAGTACCATGGTACAGGCCACTCCTCAAAATAAGCTTCTCAGCAACATCCTGATCGTGCCCACTTTCAACCAACTTCCTAATCGCACTACGAAATGTCTCAAGCAAATTCTGTGTCAAGAGTTCCTGAAGCTGGCATACAACCATATCATCCCATTCTTCGTCGTCAAAGTCCGCCACTACATCTTCATAAAAATGACCACCTGCTCCCGCCATCAGTGCCTCGATCTCAGCCTTATTAGTATCCCGGAGCTTTTCCTCCATTAACTCATACCTCGGGAACTCTGTCAGAGACAGGGACGACACATCAATCATGTCCAGAGAAAACTCGGCCAAATACTTCCTCTTATTCTTACTTCCTTTTTTATAAGACGAAAACGCAGAAGGCAGTTCATCCCCACCCATCGCACCGTCAACATTGTCACCCATTGCAGCCGATGAAAACCTAGCCGCTCAACTCAAGTCCTGTAACTCAGCTTCCTACACAGTAGAACTAAGCTCAATCAGAAACAAATTAAAATCTAATTAAGCTTCTCACATTTCCATAAAACCCTAAGTCGGTGCGCGCCGCTACTCGGCAATCTAACTAACAGCGGTTATTCATTTCCCCGCCGGAATTCATTTCCGCGGGGAAAAAGCTCCAGCAAAAATCAATCAAACCTATTCATACATAACTGGAAAAATAAAAAATAATTCCTGAATCAAAGCATGCATAAGAGATAAAATCATCAACTAGAAGATATACAGTTAACGCCACATAAATTTCCAGAAAGGAGCAAAACCAGCTGTAAAAACTCAGAAATGGGGCCTCGGTGTGAACCTGGAGTAAAGGAGAGGCTGAAGCCCTAGTGAAGCTGTACGGCGGCGCGTGAGAGAGGGAGGTTGGATTTTGTGCTGCTTCTTCTTCGCCGCCTTCAATGGCCGCACCGCTTTGTCTGGAGTTATGTGCGAAAACAACACTCTCTATATATTCGCTATTTATAGCACTGCTTTTTTTTTTTTTTTTGGCTCACACACTACACACACTACACACACTGCCCCCTCCTCACCCACCCTTTTTTTCGATTCCTTTTAAATTCCTAAAAATATCCCTTTTTTTCGTTTCCTTTTAAATTCCTAAAAATATCTTTTTTTACTTATATTATTTTTCTAATAGCAAGTAAATACTATCCAATCCTAACCCAACTCTCATCTATTATTCATTATTGGCATTTAAATTAAATGCATTTATAAGTTATAGTGTAAAGTAAAAGTCAATAATCAATAGAGTATAATCCAATTTGATTATAGTGTACTTATTTGTTCCATATTAAATTTCTCACTTTAACTTTCTTCAAGTTAAAATCATGTACTCCATATTAAATTTGATTGTCATAATCTCTATAATATGATCCTAATTTGAGTGTAAATAAAATTTACCATTAAAGGGGCTCACAATTTACATATGGAGTAAGTATTAGTGAGTAAAACATAAGAATAATAGGGATTTTTTTGACAGGCGGCATATACATAAACTTATCTACAAATCACTTATTTTTTACCTTATATATTGCATTTGTTAAACTACATACTAAAATTTGAAATGTTGAAAATATTTTTTTATATTATATATTTTTATATTTTTACATCCAAATACATATTATTACTTGTTTTAACTTGTTAAATTTAATATTTAAATTTTATAAGAAATTTCCAACATTTAACATAAAAGCCACTGTGAACTATCCACAAGTCTAAGGAAAGTTCATATTTCCTTGAAGTCTCTCTAAGAATAAAATCTTTTAAGAGCATTTCCTTTTTAAGTTGGGGAAGAAATAAATTTAGAATTGAGAAAGAAGAAAATGAAAGAAAGGGCAGACCCTAACTTATGGGCCTGGGTTGGGCCACTCATGTGAAGGTGAACTTGGACTGTATGAGATTTAGTAAATCTCATGTGAATGGGGATATGTGAGAAATTAGTTGATGACATTACCAAAATTGGGAAAAGTTAATGCCCTCTACAAAGTTCCCATGATAGTATGTCCGCGTTGTGTCGAGCTGATATTTTTATGAGCTGAATTACATAGAATTTGATTATTAGAATTAAATGTAATCAAATATTTTAATAATAGGTCAAAATTAAGGTTAGTATTAATTCAAAATTTTATTTGACTAAAAGCTAAACTTAAGTGCAGATTAGATGGAAAGAATCTGTATTAGAATCACGTCATCCTATCATAAATCAATTGGTAATTTGACATGTGACCTTATACATTGAAATAGAAGTTTGTCAACCATCAATATAGGATACTAACACGCATCAATATAGGATACTAACACGCATTGCATGTGATCGTATTATCCGTCGTGCAAATGTGTACATGTAGAAATCCCACACCAAATAGTAAATAGTTAAGTCATATTCTTTTCAAATTAACTACGGTTCATTTCAACTTAGTTCAATATAAATTACTTTAAGTTTGTTGAAATCTATCTTATTTTAGTTCTATATTGTCATTTTTTTCCCAATTTTAATCTAAGTAGATTTCATGTACTTATTAGAGTCCGTTTCTTGAAAGACGATTTTTGTATAAGTCATGGAAAGATCAAGGTTTAAAGGGCAAATTAGAAGAAACGAAGATAAAATTTCCGGGTTGCATGAATCGGGTTATAAACTTTATAACTACTATACGTTGCATAATAAATTTTTAATATTGCAACTAATATATTTTACATTATTTTAATTAACCCTCATCTTTCTAAAAGCATATGGAAAAACTGGTATTATATTTAACTTTATCATATTAGTTAGGTTGCATCTATTCAGTCAATGGTCAGCCCGGTATATTAATTAAAGAAAAGTTTTCCAATGGGAGTTATAAATGCATTACTTACTTCTATGCAAGCCATTCCACAAGGAGAGATCTAAATCAAATTGCGCTTATAAAAAAATACCACTTAATCTAGTTTTTAAATATTAGCATCATGCAAAAGATACAAAAATTTTCAAAACGTAAAATGAGTGATTCATAATAAATTGAGAGGATAAAAAGTAAATTAAATGAATGAAAATAATATAATATTTGTCAAAAATAGAAAAGTGTTTAAAAGAAAATCATCCTAAGAAAAGAGTGTCAATTTTAAAAATTCGAAAGGATTACAGTACCATCTCTAGAGTTTCTTTGAACTGAATTGAATTAATTAAATTAAACTGAACTATAATGAACTAAAAGTAGGTGGGTTGAAAAATAGTAATAGTATGACTAAATAAAACTATAAGCCACAAAATTAAATTTCAACCAAACTGAACTGAACTGAATTGAGTTGAACTGATATGCAAATAAGCTATGGAGAACAAGGCCTACAAATTAATTTTCACCAAAATTAAATTTACGCTGAATTGAACTGAAGTAAATACAAATAAGTTACTGGGAACATGGCCTAATTAACTTGGAAAGAATCTTAATCTAGTTTTGTGTGAACTGGGCTTCTTTTGGGCTTTTGGCGCCTTTTTCCACCACAGAAATATATATAATCCCCCCGCGGCGGAGATCACAACACGCCCGCCGCCGGAGTCAAAGATGGTGAAGGAGTCACCCAAGAGCGCCGCCAAGGTAACCATTTCCCATTCCCTTAGCTCCACTTCTATAATTCCGTGACTGAAAAATGAGTTTCATCGGACTTTCCGCAGTCGCCGCCGCCGCCGCCGGTGCACGTATGGGCGGCGCAGTGCGAGAAGTGCTTCAAATGGCGAAAGATCCCCACCCAGGAGGAGTTCGAAGAGATGAGGAGCAAGTTCAAAGAAGAGCCGTTTTCCTGCGTCCGTTGCGGCGATCCCGCGGATCTGGACTACGATCCCGGCCGCCGGACATGGCTGGCCCACAAGCCCAACGCTCCGAAGACGCCGGAGGGGTTCAAGAGCCGTTTGGTTCCGAGAAAGAGTACTTTCAAGGGCGGTAACAAGATCGATATCTACTTCGATCCTCCCGCCGGGAAGCATCTCCGGTCTTCCGGCGAGGTCGCCGCTTTTCTCGCGGCGAATCATGATCAGTTCAAGGGTTTGACTCCGGGGGATTTCAGCTTTGTTAGGCCCAAGATTCTGGACGATTCCTCTGTTTCTGGGGGATTTGAAAGTGCATGAATTCTTTTTCATGTTGTGTTTCTATATTTGATGTAATGACGTCCTTGTTGGTAGCAACTTGCAGTGAACGTTTCCAAATCGATCGGATATCGATTTGGAAACGTTTGTTTTCTGCATAACAATGTAGAAAATATTTTAATAAAAAGATGACTTCTTTAAGTTTTTGCACCATCCGAATTAGGCATGGGCGGAATCAGTGGTACGCGAGGTAGAGTTCCAGCCCTACCTGAATCGCCTGCCGTAGGTAGTAATGGTGGAAGAAGGCTGCTTCCGGCGAGACGCGCATCTTCCGGCGAGCTTCCGCGTCTTCCAGCGAGATTGCTCGGAGAAGAAGGCTGCTTTGCGGCTTTTTTTTTGTGCAAATGAACCACTAAAACGACGTCGTTTTCATGTAAGTGAAACGATGTCGTTTCATTTGTTGTAAGGGCAAAAAAAAAATCACGCCTTTGCCTTTCTCTCTTCTCCAATTACGGGAAGAGAGGTAGCCAAATCTCAGCTCCCTCCAGGCTCAGCCACGCTGGCCGCAGGCGGCGTCGATGCCACCTCCATCCAGCCCGCTACTGTTCAGCCTCCCCTAACAAAGTTTTCTGGTTCCGCCACTGGAATTAGGAGTTCATATTCTATAAAGCTTCGAAGATTTACATTCTAAAATCCGGTGCCTTATCTACATCCCATAGGTCTGCTATAGTACGATTACATAAACTTCACGTACTACTTTGTATAGATTAAATTGCACATTGTATTTTTTAAAAAAACTTATTTAACTGCTAATATTAATATGTGTATGTATGCATCACATAAAAATTTGATATTTATAATCCACGTATTATGATGAATATGATAATATCACGTACGGGACGGGACGGGACGGGAGTAACACTATAGAGGTAAAAATGCCTTGTGAACAAAGCAAAATAGGTAAGGACTTTGCCAAATTTTCAGTACTATCACAAAAAATGGCTTTGAAGTATGAACCATTGTAATGGCGTCCTGTGACTAAAGTATTTACAAATTAATCTATCTAACAATAAGGTTTGCAATATGCAAAATGCCACTACACACATGTACATACAATGACTGACCCTTCCAAAACTCGAACGAAAAAACTGGGAAGAGACTGGAGTCCTTTTGGCAGGTGAGCAGCTGCTTATTTTAGAAGCGGAAACTTGTATTTCACTGCTTTCAAAATAAGTCAGTTTCAAATCAACCAAAAACCCTTAATCTAGTTAGCAGTGCTGACTCAAACTATACAGGTTAACCATGTTAGTTAGGACACTGCAGAATCAGTCTTGTTTTGTATACTCAAGCAACATATGAGGTGACCTATATATCTTCACTATTGTCCAGTACAGAACTTCCTCCACTCCAAGCTCACCCTCTGCCCTAGCTGCATATATATCCTCACATATAGCGATCAACCTGCGAAAAACAAGACTCGGGTTACAATCGTCTCTGTTATGCAAAGAGCTCGAGTAGATTCGCATGACGCGTAAAGAACTAGTCCAGAAAGTACCTATCACATGTAGGGAGATTCTCGTACGGGATCCTCATTCGCAAATCAGAGCACTGGAGTCTTATAAACCGACCAACTGCTAACACGAATGTAATGTAGAGACCCCAGATGCTGAATTTGCTGAGTGTCTCTCCAAGGAAACCCTCTGTCATGATTGAAAACAGGTTCAAAAAGAAATCTTTCACTAGTCCAAATGGTTATATAGCACACATAAATAAAAACCATTTATCCTGAAGCACAGTAGTAAAAACAAGATGTGCGATAGCTGTAAGCTTACGTGGAGTTTCCTCCGATACAATGATGGCCATAGGCCCCTTCAATCCTTTACAGCCACTGACGTTAAGTGAACTAATATCGTGGAAGGACCACCATTGAAAAGTTCCGTTGTTGAGGACAATGTCGGCACTGACATCATTTGCCTATCAAAAGTAAGCAACTGATTCATATCTCCGGTTAAAGTTCACAGCAAATAGTACTGATATAAGGAAAGGATTTTTTTGTGTTGATAATTGATCTCGTTCAATGTAATTTGCAAGACAGTAACCAGCAATCCAAAATAGCACAGTTTCTTTTGAAAGGCATAGTATTTATTTAGACTTCCTTGACAAAATGTTATACTTTAAAAAAACACAAGGATTATATAGAGAAAGCAAACCTCCTGTTCAAAAGTTCGAACATCACCAGAACCAGTCACACGGAAGTATCTTGGATAAAGGTTGTGCACCCTGAAACTGATGCTTGAGCCATTCAGGACTTCCTCAACCTCTGAAGGTTTGGGGCATTCGTTAGAATCAAGTGTTCTTTCATACTTCACAACTTCCTTGCCCTTTGGCCTATCTCTGGAAAGAATCCAAGAGAACTTCACATGCATGTCTTCATAGAGAGAGTCAAGAAACCTTCTTTGAACAATGTCGGGGACCAGCCACAGGGTGCTTGCATCAGATTGGCAGCAAATGAGCTGGATATCGCGCTCATTGTACGTACTTACGAAGCCCTGAGGATCAAGATCAGAAACGGTGTTTGACAGATCCCATGGGAGTCTTTCACATAAAGTTGTCTGGTACAAGGTCAACCTGCCACCATCTGTCTTAATATCAAGCTGAACAGTGGCATCATTTATAGGATTTGCAATGTTCGTCGGATTTCCACTGCTATACATCTGCAACGATAATCTAAGTAGTTATATAATCCGACTAACAAACAAGCCTTTGACTTCAAGCATGAAGTTTTTTCCAGAGCAGTCAGGAGGTCATACATTTAAATCACAATAAGAATCTCATTATTGTGAGTAGTTAGGATTACTTCTGGTTGAATTTTCGATGAAGACAAATGACAAAGAAGCGATAAAAAAAAATAAAATTTCTTGGGGCTCCAACAAAAGAGATTTACAAATGATAGCAGCGAGGATCAATGGATAATGCTTACCAGCATAGGAGCCCATATTACACAAATCAAAACGAAGAATAAGCATATGCCATTGCATAATTTAGTCATTTTTGTCTGCTTATCTCCTTGTTTGTGTGTAGCTCTGTTCAGAAGCTCATCACACTTGACGAGGTATAGGCTAGCATTGATGTCCTCCAACTAGAAAAATCAAAATAAACACAATGTTAAATTATATATTTTATCAAAAGCAAACAGATCAATTTATTTTCTTCTGGAATAAACAGTTAGAAACACTATGCTATCAGTATTCCTAGCAACTGCACAAAATAGAAGGCAGCCTAAAGACTCCAAGCATCAATCGACTTGCAAAAGAGAAAAATCTCACTCAAGAAACTAATACCATCAGCTTGAAGGAAAAATACGTAACATGTTGGCTACGGAACAAATTCCTGCAAAAGTATAATGTGCCAGGTAGCAATCACCAGTGAAGAAAATTCTAAAATGGTGCAAACAGCACAAGATTTAGTTCAGAATCAACTAGGTGACAGGTGTACTTCCCATAAACCTACAAGAGCCAATCAAGTACACTGTACACTATGACTTCGGTGTGCATTGAAGTACTTTGCATTGTGCATGGCATTGATACAGAAAAAAAAAACTATGAACTTCAACTAGTAGACTCACCTTCAACCAGTCATACATTGTCAATGATGTGGTTGTGCATGACCAATCAAGAACACATCGTAATTCATACAGGAAAGGAAGAGCACGATAAAGCCGATATCCAAGATAATTAACCCTGGAAACTTTGCTGGTTAGGAATTGGCGATATAACGTGCTTTTATGGGGAATGCCATATCTGAGTTGCATAGCTTGAAGTGCCAGAGAAATTGCTTTAGTCAGATATATTGCACGAAGTGCTAATCCTGCGGTGTTCTGTTGCGATGTGTCCATATGCCAGGCATATTGGGTTACAGCATAGGTGAAAAGGATGAGGTTGAACAGATAGAAGACAACTTTTCCGGTGGCAAATGAACAGAGGTAGATGACACGATCCACCATAATCAAGAAGAAGATGGCCTGCATGGATATAGGAACTCTACATATCAGAAATCACAGAGCATAACATTAATGCAGGAGTAACTAATAGAGTACATAAGACTACTTAATAAATAAGAGATCCAAACTAAATTAAGCAAAAGGATTTCAAGCATTCAGATTCTTGGCAGTATGCAGCAGTGACTGCTAACCAAAGAAGGCCAGGTTATTTAAGGTGGACATGCACATGGTCCTTTTATACCATGAGTTCTCGATCACTTTCAATTTTCTAATAACAGTGAGGCCGTGAAAAGAAAAGGGGAGGTATACAAGGTAAAGTATACCATCAGAATGAACACAAACTCTTTGGGAAATTGGTCCTCTAGCTGATAAACCTCGAGAAATTCACTTTTGTTCTTTATGACAGATTGGTAGAAGATAGCAACCAAAAAGAATACAGATAAGTCAGCACCAAATATGTAGGCATATAGGTCAACTTCTCTTTTCCCGCCTCCAATGACAGAAACTATAGGGTAAGGAAATCCAGTTCCTTCTGCCAAACCACTATGTTGAGCTCTAAGGATCTCTTTTGCTACATCTGCAGCGGGGGTCAATGACCCATATGGTTCTTCTGTACCACATTGTTCATTAAATGGAGCATACACCACCTCAAAAACAGCTAAGGCTACATCTGGGTTTTCTGTACTCTTTTCAATACTTTGAATTTGAACCCTGCTGGCACAAGGACAATGAATAAGATTTTCATTCATGCATTTCTCTTCATGAACAAGTTGCAGCAGACGATTGATTCCAGATTCTATCCTTTCGGGTTGGATCCCATCCTCTGGCCATAATTGGACATCCATTGACAACTGCACAAAGTATGGAGGAGATTCTGCTTCTTGCGTCAGTGATTTCCAATACCTACTGCAGCTTTTACTTACAATTTTTACCATCTTTTTCACTAGTTGGGCTAGCTCCTTTACCTTCACACCCAAGCTAGAAACTACACGATTCTCCTTGCGGTGCAGTAGCCTCCCCTTGCTAAATCCTGTTGAAAACCACTCACCATCTTTGGCAGTTATAGAGCTCTGCACAAGAGTAAACAGGTAGACGAGAAAAAGAGGCAGTGAACTTATCACGAATGATGACTTTATTCGTTTCGAAGGAAACCCAAATTCGGGAAGAAGGTCTGACTGGATGCTGAAGCCACAATGTTGGATCACAATTTGATAAAGATACTGGATCAAGATGTAGAACTCAGTGTAGATTAGCATGATAACCCAAAAAGTATAACTTGGCCCCGTGTTGACACAAAGAGCATATAAGAATAGAGCCGCCAGGTACACCATTGAAAGCAAACTGAAATTCCACAAGAATACCAAAACGAAGCAACAATAACAAACAACATCATTGTTGGATCGCATCTGAGACCAAATATGACTAAAGATCCTGCCAATCTGCAGACTTGTGGAATCAGATGCACGACTCCTGTCAGATTGTATTGAAGAGCTGCGATCTAAGGGTGGAAGCCACGTCTTTTGGGTCTCATTCTCTCTATATGTTCCACACTCAGCATCTATTGGCTCATTTGAATCTGAATCTTCATGTGAAATGTTGAGAAAGCTGACAATATTGTTGACTGCCAAATTCCCTATTGATTGTACTTGTGTGACACCATCGCCGATTAACTGGACAGCAGAGACTATTGGGTGTTCTTTTTCTTGACCTTTACCTTTCTTTCCTTTGTCAGACTCCAGAAATGAACTTTCTCTTGCATCTTCAAGCTCAATGATCTCCCCAAAAGGATATTCTGAGGATTGCTTTGTTGATTCCAATCCAAAGTTACTATCAGCCCTCATACTAATTGGGGAATCACACTGATCAAATGAAAAACTTGAATCTAGATGACTATTAAATTCCTGCTTTTCGAAGTTCTCAGTGTCAACATTCGGCATCACTGAGGCATTTTTTCTCTTTCTCAGGCCATCACTTGCAGGAGAATTATCATCACCAGCAGCACTGTTGTTCATATTATGAAGCTGGATTTGTAAATTAAGCATCTCAGACTTCATCTTCTCTACTTGGAGGTTACGCTGGCGCTTCTTCTCCTCTGATTCCCGAATATGAATAAACTGTTCAGTTTTCCAAGCAGCTTTTTTCTCTTGCTCACGTACAATTGCTCCAACTTGCTCAGCTTCAAGATATCGAAACACGTAATCAAACTCTGGAGAGGAAAACATGTATGACTGCAGGGATACCAGAACAAAAATAACTATTTCAACGACAGCAGATCTGGAGGTAATCCTGAACCCATAGTCGTATTTATAGAACCCAATCACCTCATATATGTAATCAACTGTGTCACATTTCCCCGAACTAAAATCACCCAGGAAAGGAGATTGATAAGCAAGAGAAAGAACAATGACAGCAAAATTGTATATGCGCAGATACTTGAAAACTTTATTTTTCTTCTTTAGTATGGTGAGCCTCATCCGAAAGAAAACCAGAGCAAAACCAAGATATCCTAGGTGCAAGATGTCATACTCGAGAGTTCCCGTAATCAGGATCAAAGCAAGGACAAGATCCAACAGATGGCAATAGCAATAAAGTCGCACATAGTCTAGGAAAGTCCACATGCTTTTTGTTTCAAATGACAAATCTCTCCAAACAAAAGCATTCTTTCGTTGTGAAAGCATGTGTCGATATGTAAATGACCCTGATATGTTTGAAGTACGATCTGCACGGAGCTTGAAACAAGAAAGCAGAAAGACTAAGAAGTAGCTAATCAGCATCCGAGGATCATCTACAGTAAGCCCTACAAAAAACAAAAGAGCACAGCACATTAGCTGCATAAGATCCTAGGAGATGAAGCAAAGCTTTTGCAAAGAAATTTCAAAAAAACAAACTAGTTAGAAATTGAAGATGGATACAAAAACTTTGCTGCATTCCCCTTTCCCAAAAGTCAGAGAGTTCATTTAAATTAATGAATCATACCCAGCCAACAGCTTCTGCAAGTGGTGAAGTATATATTGAAACTTCTCCAGCAGTCATGGCAACGCACAATATTCTCACTCGAATCCAAAGGCATAAGATGCTTCCACATTGCAAAATATTCCAAAATAAGGATCAAAGCGAACAAGCAGACAAACATTGGCCACAGCTTACGTGTGATACGCCGCTCTAAAAGGGCACAAGCAGAAAGCAACGCAATATAGAGCAAAGAAATGGCATTCAGGATTGCGAAACTGGCTATAAGCAGTGCAACCATGCTGATCTCGAGCCCAAAGAGGTTTAACATGTTCTCTATCCAAAACTTTAAGTAGATCCTAAAGGTTGTCTTTTGCATTTCAAATCTCTCCTTCTTCAATGCCATGATCCGTTTTTTGTTCCACTTGTGGCTCTCCTTAATGCTCCCCCAGATATGGCCAAAGGTATACTTTTTAGAGCTCGAACTCTCATACCCTACTCCCCCCGAGGACTCAGTATGTGATGCTTGGAAAACACCATGGCTTAAGGAGGACCATGAACTGCTTGCACCTCCGGTCTTTCTCAATAATGATTCACTCAAATTTGCTGGTGGATTGTTTGCTCCATTTGCTACTGAAGGTAAAACATCTTCTGCTGCGACAAAAAGCGGGCAAGGTTCATCAGACTCACCCAAGTTTTTGAGAAAACTGGGCATTATATCCAACCAGCGGAACATATTGTACTGTAGAGTACATGCAGCAACAACCAGCACTTTTGCCCTTAGGCCTGCTTCTATTCCCCAGAAACTGGGTTTATACACCTGAAATCCCAGAATGAGGGCCACATCATAGTGCCTTTGTCCAGGAAACATTTCAGCATACTTACCCCACATTTGAAACATATATTCAGCTGTCATCAGAAGGCCAGTATAGATTAAAAATAATTTGGATGGAATCCGAGAAGATTTTGGTAAAGTTGCACAGAAGACAAGGCCAAGAAGGTAAAGGGCTCCAAATGCACTAACGGGAGATATTGAGGCATAAAAGACTGCAATTAACAAGATCTTTTCACCGTGCCAAATGATAAAGCGTCTAATGAACCCGAAAATCCCAAACTGAGATAAATCTTGGTCTTCTTGTCCGACATATTTATTTTGTCTTCTCTCGTAACTATACAGTTGCATAACAATAACAATGGCCATTGATTCCCAAACATTTTCCAGTAATGATGATTCAGTGTTATAACCAAAATACACTTGAAGATCGATTTTCTGGGACATCCATGCCTCAAAGGTAGGAAAAATGCTCAAAGTGTAAACAAGAATGTAGACGAAAATTGAATATGCTTTCAGAGGAAACCAATGACGTCGTCTAGATCGCTCCACAAGTTGCCTTCCAACGATCCATAAAAGGAGAAGAGAGATGTATCCAAATGATATACAATTTGGCTTCACCAGGTAAACTGTGAGAAGAATTGTCAAAAATGCAATGTAGGTTCCAAACGATTTATAGATGGACAAAAATTTCTTCCCTATTGTGCCAAGGTAAAGGGCTATTTTCTTCTCTGAAACAAGAGCAACAAGAATCAGTCTGCAAGAAAAGAAACATTAATATATAGGAAGTAAAAGTTGACTGAATGTAGGCATGTTTCTGACAACCAGCACAGTGACATATGATGGTATTGCCCGGTCCCCCGGTGAGGAAGAAGCAACACATATATTCGGATCTCAAAATTTTAACTATTTGATCAGCCAATTCTGGTTGTAAATTCATGCAGATGTCCACAAGTCATCAGACAACCAATGATTGGCTATTTTTTAAAAAAAACACTCCACTTATAAAATCATTCATGAATAGTTTAAAAAATAGAGGTAAGACGCTTATAGAGGGAAGGAGGGAATAATCGGATTTGGGGCTCGTAATTTATTCTCCGTCCACAAGCATACTAATAAGTTAATAACAGTATAATATCAATTTTACCATGGGAGGCATGGTCATGGCCATCCCCGGTGCTTGGGGTTTCATAAACAGACATCAGAACTGATTTGTTCAGTCCAGCTCTCAAAATGCTAAAACCGATAGGACGGATGGGCGTGTCCTGGACAACAGCAGAGAAAGAAAACAACATGTCGATTCCATGATTGTGCATTGCACAAAAACACGCAAGTAGAGCTATTTCAAGTAAATCCCAAGAGCTATCGCTGTCAAGAAGACCTGCAATTTTTCCCAATAACACTCGCAAGTTAAACAAGGCCCGAGGTAGTTAAAAATAGTAAAAGTAGATGTAGGGGTGGAAAGAAAGATTTAAATTATCCAACAAGTAGTCAACGTGATGCAATAAATCATACCTAACTGAGAGAGGATTGCCATACTCAAGGACCCATTTCGCTCCAGAGTTTTTGAGACCAGATTAAGTTGAAGAATATACAATACAGCAAAATGAGTCTCACAGAGAAGAATCAGAGATTGCCGTGTTCTTATACTGATGTCATGGCTGAGAAGATACATGAAGAAGAATATCACTGCAAAAGATGACAGGAATAGTAAAAAACTGCAATTGAATAAGATTGAGAACAAGAATCCAACTCAGATCCTTCCTATTATTTGATACCAAACAAGATGAGTAAAGAAAACTTAGACTGAAGAGGGGGCAGGGATAATCAACTGTGATTGGAGTGGTATTGTTGTCAACTTACTATAAACAGCATGGACAAAACCAGGTTTCATTGCTATAATGAATATTAACACCAGAACAATAGGACGAGAGCATTTGCGGAGCCCCCAGGCAATTGTAGCTACAATCAGTACTTTTGTTTCTTCCTTCACTAGAATCACAAAAGACAACAATTAGGAAGCTGCAGAAATTAAGAAGTCAAAGTTCACAAGGTATTTTTCCAATATTATTTGTGGTTGAGGAAACTACAGCAACAGGATGATGTATGTCTATGAAAAAAGATGAAAGAGAAATTAGGAAGGACGGGAGGACGGGAGGACGGGAGGACGGGAGGAAGGCAAATCCAGTTGCTATGAGTCCAGGAAGATGGATCTGTCAAAATTTAAATCCTTCATCTGGTTGAGTAGCACAGCATTTAAGTATAATAATTAGAAAATATATTTATGTTAAATTTGCAATTGGGTTGCTCAACAAAGTAGGTATCATAAACAAGCAACTCTGACTTGAATAGGAATCTGTAGCAGCCTTTCTCAAGTGCATGAGTTTTCAAAAGACTTCTAGGATGCACAAAGAACATGACTCAGAAAGATACTGAGTATATTTTGCACAGAAGAAAGAACCATAATGAATTGGAGTTACTCCATAACATTTAACCACCTTCTTCTGTGTAGCTGTTGTTCTGTGATTGCCTCTCCTCATCTGATACGCATAGAAAAACAGTATTGCTGACTAAATTACCAAGAGCAACAAGAATCCCAAGACCAAACTGAGCAAGAAGGAAAAATCCGGGAATAGGATAATGCCACAGCCCAACCATCTCCCAGATTTCCATATCCTGATTGTTAAGCAGAGGAAGCTGTCAACTATCACAAAGATCGATTTGGTGAGAGAAAAGTACTTTATATCATACATGGACTTGTACCTTTCCAGCTTTCCAACTCATGAAAGCAAATGCCACGTTAAAGACATATGTGCTAACTGCCCATAAGAGAATGAAGACAAGGAGCAGTCCATTTAACCGGTGCAGGCGAAACAATGAAGGGAAAACATATAAAATGTACCCAACATATGCAAGCAATCCGAAAGCACAAATGCTAGCAAAGTGGAAGCTCCAAAATGCCAGGGCAAACAACGAGACCTGCCAAATTCACAGCTGACAGTTTTACATATAAGAACCGGTAACGGACTAAACCATACAAGATTATAAGACAAATGACATAGCGAGTATCTCTTTTAGATAAATATAATGTGGGGATGCTTAAAAGGGGGATAAACTAGAAAAATCGTAATACTTACTGGAAAACCATACGTGAAAAAGTTGATAGTGAAAATACGGAAAACTGCTGTCCTTAAGAATACATTTGCATGTCGAACTCCAGATCTGCACAGCCCAAAAGGTACAGAAACATATAATTAATATTTTTCTTTTTAACGATATTATTAACAGAAAATAATTCGGATGGGCAAATGAGGCGGGAGAAAGGACAAGTACCAGAAAATATTTACGAGATGTTTTTAAAGTGTTTACACTTCTTTCAAAATTAAACTCAAGTATAAACACTTCTATCATGGCTCAGAAAATAAGACAAACTACTGCTCTTGTAGGAGGGGAGGGGAGAACTCAAAAACAGAGAAGGCTTCTAAATAATTTTGAGTGCATTTATTACAATGACGAGCTTTAATTTGTAGGGCCTTTAAACAGTCAATTCTAGCAATTCTTATACCGTATCCCTTGGGTACCATGATGTGCATCGTATACACGTAGAAATGTGCATTTCAATACCATTATTTGTGCATTATTATACTTATATAGTAATCACAATAATATTATATAATACACAATCTCACATAAGAGAATGCACATCCTTACAATTTAAATTGCACAAAATAATTTTGGGGATACGGTATTCATGGTACCCTAGGAATACCATATAATTTTCCCAATTCTAGATTGCCAGAGAGGGATAATGTCAAGGCCATTGGATTGCCTACATTACAATTTAAAATACAAGCTATTACTTAAACCACATTGGACTCCTTAATAGGGTCTATAAGATCCTATTGAAGCTTCGTTCACTGAAGGAAACCAAAAATATAGAGAGGGAACTGTCTTATCATCATTTCTAGTCAATGCCACAGACACTCCACCAAGCATTGTCAAACCTAACAAAATATTAATGCTCTCTGCTGCATATCATGCTAAGCTCTGCCTTGTCCAGTATTATCTTCTACCATCCATTGTCACAATAGCATCAATATAAAGTTTGAAACAGTGGGAAGGGAGAAGAAGATAAGGGGATGAACAGAATGAATGACAAGAGAAACAAAACAAAATAAATCAATAAAACAGAACTGTAAGACAGGAATGAGGAGTGAGAAAGTAAGGAGAAGAAGAAAAGCTACTATTAGATTTCTATATCCTTAAAAAAATGCCTTGCATAACTTACCTCAACTGCCGAATAAAAAAAGGCTGCCTTGAAGGGAGAAGTTGCTCTGTCAAGTGACCCTCTCTTACAGACATAAGGTAATCCATTTCCTCCAGATCACGTTTCACACACGAGAGCTGCATATTGTGTATTTAGTTTATCATTCTGTCCATAAGATGCATATGCCGACACAATTATATCTACCTAGAGAATTTAATCATCAAAATTCTTCATCGAGCATTCAGCCATAAACAAATGGACCATTTGATCAGGAGAAACCTAAATATTTTTGTCCTAAATATCAAGAATTCAATTAAAACACACTTTTGCAAAACTGGCAGGAATCTGGACGGGGTGATGAAAAGTGCAACCTTTTACAGCTGCAAAACTTTGAAAGATTACTATCTTCATAAAAAGACGCAACATGCTGTGGATAGTAAGACAGGAGCTCCCATTCAGTTGAGGGAATTAATTTCCCTCCAAGAAAGGAAGATACAAAGAGCACTTTAATGTAACCAAAAAAAAATCGCTAGACACTTTGAGAGTATAAAGGCAAGCAAATTTTCTACAGAGAGAGAGAGAAAAAGAGTTAAACGTTTTTAATTTGCACAGTGTGTTTTGCAAAGTATACATTATTTGTTCGTTAAACTTTTCTTTGGTGAGTTTCACTATTATATCTTAGCATTACGGTTCTTTTTTTATAATTCAGGTTGACCTCACATTTCACTAAAATGTCAGTAGCAAAGCTACATCATGCACACTGTAATGAACGAGTCAGAGTAGCAAAAATTCTCAACTTACTCACCTAGGTAATTCCAGACTAACGTATATAAATCTTCGGAGCAATTATTTAAGCATAAATCTTCCTAGGCCACAAAAGTTACCCTCAGCACCATTGATACCAACAAACAGTATACTAAAGCAAGAAGTTAGAGACCAGTACATACCACGTAGTAAAATGCCAATAAGGAAAGGCTTGAGGAGATTTCTTGCAAATCAGATTTTGCAGAGAGTTTGAAGAGTCCAATAAAATTTGCTATCACATTGAAAATCCCAGGGAAGTGTAGTGGAAGCTGATACACATAAAGTAAGCAAATGTTGAAGCCAGCATAGAGCCATAGTAGCTTCCACCCCCTTGAAAATTACAACCCACCAAAAGTATTAGAGCCTCATTCTCGATACTGGATACATTCTCAATACAATAAATTGGAAAGCAGAAGAGGAACCAACAAACATGGAAGCCACAGTAACAAAACTATACCTGAAAAGCCCTAAAAAGTTGCTTGTTAAAGACCAATCAACCAGACCAACACAACTACACACAAAATATGGTAACGAAAGCCAAGAAGGATCACTGATTCCCACGGCCAACTGAATGCCAGGTAATAACAAGCAAGAAGCCACCCTAAGCCGAGAACCTTCAAAGCAAAGGAAAGATGAGCGTCAATCCCAGTTTGACGGAGAGCACACCTGCATAATCAATTGAAGACAAGAGGACCTATAGATATCACTTTCTAATAGAGGTAAACCTCCCCTATTTTCCAATTTTATGACTAACGAAGTCAAACCCGTGCTACTACAAATTAGTCTATAAATAGTACTTCATTAAAAAAGAAAAGGAATCTATACAGAAATATCAAATGTAGTTATTATTTTTAATCATATAAACTTTGAGGTACAGTGCCTCCTGACTAACTTGGCAATAAGTTTGTATTTCAAGCTCTTTTACAAACTGTAGAATATGCAACTGAAAATATTCACATTGACTACCTCAGTATCAAGGTGGATGAATATTATCACATAAGTTCGTTGTACTAGAAAATGGAGGCAACTAGTTTTGGAACACAACTACACAAGCACATTCCAGAAACAATATATTCTGGCTCATCCCAAGAAAATCCCTACAAAAGCCTAACTTGGTCTACTCAAACGAAATAATTCAGTCACTTGTTCACCTAATATACAGGCTAATAAATAACGTAAATCTACTTATGGAGCACTCAAGAGCAGCTCATCATTCTAAATTATTCTAATATACTTACTGACATCATACCTGCAAAGTACGGTATGAAGAAGATACATGGAAAAGTATGTAAGAAATGTGAGCATTAAAATAGAAGTAAGAATTTCCAATAGAGATTTCGAACCTATACTCTTAACCACCGAGGCAAACCGCCCCCAACAAGAGTCCGGAGGTCGAAATAAACCAAATCTGTTTAACTGGATCTCAGTCAGAGCAATGACAGCAACTAGTGATTGTATAACCAGTAGGTATATAACAAGTGGAGATCTCCAAGACTCAAGTCTGCAAAACCAGATAAAATTTATGTACCACGAAGAAGACTATGCAAAACCAGATGCTTAAGTCTATCTACACTAAAGATGAAGAGAACTTACTTCATTAGCCCAATGAGCTTCGTCCACCGGGCATCTGGTACCGTCCATTCTGAGCCCATGATGGCCCCAACAGAAAGAAAGATCACTTGTGCAAGGATCACAATGAGTGAAAATATGAAAATACACCACAAAAGCAATTTTCTGCATTTGAAATTAAATCCTACAAAAACGAAGAAAAAATAGTCACATCAGTTAATACATAGATGATGCAGCTGGCAGTAGTCTCTTGGTGTTAAAGCTCCAATCAAAACCTATCTATTATGTAACCTAAATCTCTGAAACATAAAACCTAATTGCCAATTGTTTGGGAAATCAACAAACCTATTATTCCACTACATAACAAATTACAAAAGAGGAGAGATGCAATCAAGAAGCAAAGCAGGTGGATTAGTACCTCTTTTTGGCACAAGAAATCGAATTACAAGAGAAGCCACCAAATTGATAAGAGATATCAGACTCCAATTCAGTAGTCCAGCTGCAAGGAATCATGAAATACAGTTCTAAATTTCAAAAGAAGACTATAAAACAAACAAGAGGTCCAAGTAATATCAAGAAAAATGAGAAAGTGTGATGATAATGTTAGCGCATTCAAGTCCATTTCCAAGAACCACTGCCAACACTACCAGTCTGTAGCAGAAACCGGCAATCAGGATAAACAGCCCTAGTAAGAATTTACAGGGCATCTGAATCATAATATCAGGCTTCATAACTTGCAAAAGGCAAGTGCTCACGAAACTTCCACCGTTAACTGACATTTGGTTCACGTTAAAAACACACATATTTCTAGCAATCTCGCAGTTTAACTTTACACATCTACAGCACACAAACAGATGCCCCTCATATCTACAACCATAATCACCAAGAAGCTACAAGAGAAGTGGCTGAACATAGACAATGCGGTATTAAGGTAAGTCACCATTAACAATAAATAGTTAGAACTCCCATTGTCTCCTACTAACTCACAAAATCGACAATGGCTGCTGTCATGTTCAAAACAACGGAGAATTAACGCTCAATCACACAACAATTCAATCAATTCAAGCCAATTCACCAAAACTACAAAAACCAAACAGATAAGTTACCTATCAAGAGCAGCAGGGGCAACACAAAATCGCCGAGAAAGCTTTCCATGGTGAGAAGCCCTTTATTCAATTCAACCTCATTCGTCCCCAGATGGCCGCTCCGGACCATTCCGGTTATCTCGACCCGACCCGGCAATCCCAGATGCCCACAGCTCCCATAACACACAAAAACCCCTCTCACTGGGCTTTCTTACAAACGGAACCAGAATCAACTAACGTATATTCGTTCACTTCGTATCATTGATTTATGACAGCAAAAACACAACCAGAATTTTCTTCCTTTCTCTTTATTCTGGCATACTTCCACGTGTTCAGCTACTGCTCAGAATCAATTGTCGCACAAACATGAAAATGTTGGGAAAAACTGAAGCTAATTGCTAAATGCTGACGCTGAAACAGCAGATTTGTCGGATTGTACAACAAGGAAACATCTGCTGATTCATAAATTATTTAAAATGGGATTCGTAAATAGTGACAATGATTTGTAGATTCAGTAGTCCAAAAAGGATACCGATTTGACGCTCTTTGCTGGTTATATAGTGCAGTGCGTGTTTTCTCTTCTTTTGTAAATGACGTTTATGGGAGAAAGTTTAATTCTAGACCGACTGATAGTTAAATAAGTGATGAAAATTTTATTTCAATAATCTTTAGGTTAAATTATAAAGTAATTATTTTGAGTCCGTCTTTGTGAAAGATGGTCTTTCAATGATTCATTGAAATACCAAGTTTTAAACTGTAAATTTAAAGATATGAATATAAAATTTTTGGGTTACATTATTCGAGTCATAAACTTTATAACTACTACACATCGCACAATAAATTATTAGTATTGCAACTAAAACATTTTACCTTTTTATTATTCTAATTAAACGCTGTCATTCCATAAGGTTATGAAAAGACGATATTTTCTAAAACTTTGTCATTATATATATATATATATATGTATATATATATATATTACGATATATTTTATATGTTTTCTAATATTCTGGAATTTCAATGCAATAAATAAAAATAAATATTAAATCACCTCACTAATTACGTAACTGTAAAATGCTTCATTAATTATATCAGTTATAAAATTATTTATCTAATAATCAGTTGGACTAAAACATGACTTTGTGAAACTATGGACTAAATGTTTTTTAAAAGAAAATTAGACTAAATAAATTATTGCATAGCATACGAGCATAAAGAATCTAATAACTTAGCAGCAGGGGCGGAACCAGGGGTGGGCGGGGGGTGCTGGCACCGCCCCTAAGATCCGGTGGCCCAAAATTTAACCTTGGGCACCGACGGAATTCAGCGAAACCAGGGGTGCCCGAGGGGGTGCTGGCGCCACCCCTAGGATCCGATGACCCGGAATCTAAGCTTGGGCGCCACCGGAATCCATGGCTTACGCCCCTCCTTGAAAGGTTGCAGCGAGAAGACGACCTCAATTTTTTATTCTTTTAATATTATTTTGTTTTCTCATTAAGTAAAACGACGTCAATTTGGAGTAAGTAAAACGACATCGTTTTGTTTAATTCAGACAAAAAAAAAAGGCCAATTGGGTTGAAATCCAATTGGGCCTATACATCGTTTTGTTTAATTCAAACATAAAAATGAAGAGGCCAATTGGGCTGAAACCCAATTAGTCCAATGCAAACTCCGTGTATTATTAGGTATATATTGTTTCTAATTAATTTAATTAATTTAATTAATTGCAATTGGATATAAATTGTCTTGCTTGGCTATTAATTGTTGTGATTGTGATCTGTTTACTAATTCATTATAATGTCCTTTTAATTGATTAATTAGCATGGTATAATATCATTACAATATTATTTTGATTTGAATGATTACATGTCGAATTAAGTGTTTAGAGAAAAACATTTATTTGAATATATCAAATTAAGTGCTTAATTTTTTTTTGCTAGCGTAATTCAGTCTCCCTTAAATTATGTCCTAGTTCCGTCACTGGCTGTGGGTGGTGTTTGCCGGGGGCGGCGGGGTGGTGGTTAGCAATGGAGAAAGGAGAAGGGAGAGAGGGGTGGCTATATCATGATAACAGGGAGACGAGAACAGAGTTTTGCGGAAATATGTTTGAAGAAGAAAGGGTAGTTTTGTCATTTCATTTCCCGGTCATGCCTGAATTCATTTGGTCTATGCTGGTTTAGGGAGTTTGGTTATATCGCACAGTGGCGGAACCACCTTCGGGCGAGGGCAGGCGCGCGCCTGCCCTGAGCTCCGTCGGCCAGGCGGGAGCTACTGTTCCCGGCCGACGGAGCGGTGGTTTCCGCCTACGGCGGCGTAGGCGCGCCGCCCGATCGCCGGAGGAAGCTGCCGCTGCTTCCCTTTTTTTTCCCAAATCACGACGTCAAACGACGTCGTTTAATTAAAGGTTTTTTTTTAAATTTTACAAATGTATGGTGAGTTAAAAAAAATATATATATAAAACCCAAAACTTAAACGGCCCAGCCCAACGCCCAAACCAAACCCAAAGTCCCAAACTCCCAATTCCCAAACCCAATTCTTCAGCTCCCTCTCCCACAGCAGTCCCGCTCCCGCCTCCCAGTCCCCTCTCGGCTCCTCCGTCAATTCGCCGCCGCCGCCGCAGCCAGTCGTCCGCCACCCGCCACCGCCGTCCGCCACCACCGGCACCGGCCACACCGCCAAGATCCACCACCATTTAGGTATTTTAAAAATTCAAATTTCAATTTCAATTTAATTCAAACTCTTGAACTAAAATGGAAAGATTCAAAACATGAATTTAATTGTTTCTAGTTCAATTCCTTTTCAATTTTGATTTTAGTTATGAAATATTGTTTTTATTCAATTCATTTTAAATTTCGTTTGAATTGTGATTTGTGAGATTTTGAAGAATTTGTGAATTGTGATTGTGAGGTTATTTAAATTCATTGTAATTTTCGTTTGAATTGTGATTTGTGAGGTTATTTAAATTCATTGTGAATTTGTGATTGTGAGATTTTCGTTTTTATTCAATTCATTGTGATTTTTCGTTTGAATTGTGATTTGTGGGATTTTGTGAATTAATAATTTAGGGTTTATCATGTATTCATGTTGATTTGATTTATTAATAATTTAGGCTTTATCATGTATTCATGTTGTAATATTCATATACTCTTGTAGATTTTATAATGAGTAGAATTTGGTGTTTGATAGGTTATGAAGAATTTAGTGCAACGGAGTATAGGATTTCCACCTTTGAAGAAGAGAGCTCTTGAATGTGATGAAGGTACCCAAGATAAGCATAATGAGGAGGGTGGTAGTGGTAGTAAGCAATCTCGTTTACAATTTTGTGCCAATGATGTTATAAGTGATCCCGCCTTGAGAAAACCTATAAATGAGTATGATGCTTCTATTATAGATAATGTGAGGTGTGAATATGTGAAAAGAGGGCCTTGTCAACCTAGGAACCATAATTTTCCCAAAACATTTTATTCAAGCGAATATAGAAAGTTTCAGAAGAATTGGTTTGATATGTTTCCTTGTTTGGAGTATAGTGTGTCAAATGATGCCGCATATTGTTTTCCTTGCTATCTGTTTAAGGATCCCACAAGTAATGATGACTATAGTGTGGATGGGGTGAAAACTTGGAAGAATGCCCTAAACTCTTTTAGGAAGCATAAAAAACATGTGAATGGTAAGCATCATATTGCCGTTGGGAAATTGTCGGACTTTAGTAATCCAAACCAAAGAATCCCACATTTTTTGGAGGTTCATGGGCGTGAAGTAGAAGAGGCCTACCGCATCCGTTTGAGTGGGATTTTGAATGTGATAAGATTCTTGTTAAAGCAAGGTTTGGCTTTCCGTGGTCATGACGAGAGTATTGATTCTCTCAACAAAGGTAATTTTCTTGAATTGGTTGATTGGTATTGCGATCGAAGTGAGGATATTGCTAAGGCAATGCATGACGCTCCGGGAAATAACAAGTTGACATCCCCCTTAATTCAAAAACAACTCTCACATGCTTGTGCCGAAGAGGTAAGTGATGCTATCATTGATGACATTGGAGATGGTGTATTTTCTACTCTTGTTGATGAGGCTAGAGATTGTTCAATAAAAGAGAAAATGGGAGTTGTTTTGCGATATGTCAACAAACAAGGATGTGTTCTTGAGCGTTTTCTTAGTCTTGTGCATGTGAATGATACTAAGTCTACCACTTTGTTTCTTGCTCTCAAGACACTCATTGGAAATAAGAAATTGTCGTTGTCAAGGTGTAGGGGGCAAGGATATGATGGGGCTTCAAACATGCGAGGAGAGTTTAATGGGTTGAAAGCTTTGATGTTGAAAGAAAACTCTTCGGCAAGGTACATCCATTGCTTTTTTCACCAACTTCAATTGGTTGTTGTTAGTGTTGCAAATAGTACTCTATCAGTGTGTGAATTTTTTTCGTATCTTGTTGACATCGTGAATCTAGTTGGGGGTTCTTGTGTTAGAAAAGATGTGCTTAATCGTTTAGAACATGATAGACTTGCGGAGGCACTGGAAAAAGGAGATAATGTTAGTGGAAGAGGCAAAAATCAGGAAATGAGTTTGAGACGGCCTGGTGATACCCGTTGGGGATCACACTACACTACTATTCTTCGTTTCGAGGTTATGTGGTCTTCCATTGATCAAGTGCTTCTTAATATATGTGAGTATGGCAATTCAGCTGAAAATGCCTCTAAAGCAAAGGGTTTGATGGATAGAATGGAGAGCTATGAATTTGTATTTTGTATGTTTTTGATGAAACATTTGTTGGGAGTTACAAGTCAGTTGTCTCTTGCCTTGCAACAAAGAGATCAAAATATTGTACAAGCCGTGCATTTGATAAAGACAATGAAGCTTGAACTGACAGAATTTAGAGCTGGGGGTTTTGAGGTATTGTTGAATAAAGTCGAGACCTTTTGTAAGAAACATGAGATCATAGTATGCCAGATGGAAGATCAACGGAAAATTCGTCACCGTTCTAGACGTCGTGGACAGATGGAAACCAACGGTGACTTTTATCGCGTTGACATTTTTCTTCAGGTAAACTTTAAAATTTATATACTTTAATATATTTTTTTAGACTATTTTACATGTATTTTTTATCTTGTTGATGTTTTTTTCTTTTTTTTTCTAGACCGTGGATAATATGATTGTTGAAATGAATGATCGATTTTCTGAAGCAAGCTCGGAGTTACTCACTTGTATTGCATGCCTTGATCCGAGAGATTCATTTTCCAGCTTTGATGTTGGTAAGTTGGTTCGCCTTGGTGAACTATATCCGAATGACTTCTCTCGAATTGATTGTCTTCAACTTGAGCAAGAACTTAACACTTTCATTCGTGATGTGAGACATAATAATGCTTCTTGGCCAGTGATCAATGATCTAGGACGTTTTGCTCAGCATATGGTTGAATCACGTAGCCATGTCGTCTTTCCATTGCTATATCGTCTTATTCAGTTGGCATTAGTTCTACCCGTTGCAACTGCTTCAGTTGAACGAGTTTTTTCTGCTATGAAAAAAATCAAGACTGATCTACGTAATAGAATAGGAGATGAATGGTTGAATGATGTTATGAGGGTTTATGTTGAGAAAGGGGTTTTTGTTAAGATTGAGAATGAAGCAATCATGCAACGTTTTCAAAGCTCGGAGCCTCGTAGGATTAAATTGCCTCCACTTCCTAAATCTGCTTCTAGCATTAGAATGTAGTTTTTTTAGTAGTGAATTTGTAGGACTTATTGTATTGTACTTATCTTATTATATTATGTTAATCGATCATTTGTTTTTTAGTTGTACAAAATTTTTTTTTACGTACAGTGCAATTTCAGCCTACCCTCATATTTTTTCCTGGTTCCGCCACTGATATCGCACAAATTTTTCTAAAGTTAGGATTAGATTGAGAGATTGAGCTTGGCTAGATCTTTGCCCGATAGTGCCTTCATTCCCTCTTTTTACGTACAATAATTAGTTAGGGCTAAATTAACACATTTTAAAATTGAAGGATTATATTGTCACTTTCAACATAAAATCAGAGTTATAAATGTATTTATCCCCTAATTTTTAATTATTACG
This sequence comes from Rubia yunnanensis, assembly GCA_037428765.1. Classification (NCBI taxonomy): domain Eukaryota; kingdom Viridiplantae; phylum Streptophyta; class Magnoliopsida; order Gentianales; family Rubiaceae; genus Rubia; species Rubia yunnanensis. Next base: position 1,811,041 of record CM075062.1, read on the forward strand.
CTTTCCAAGTTGATTTAACATAACTACTAATTATTTTTTGTTTCAGAACTGTCAAGGAAGCATTATATTTTTGTTGAGTTTGTTACTCTATCCGTCACATAATTATTGACCCATTTACTCTTTTACGATGTTCAATAATTATATTTGACCATTAATATCTCTAGATACGTGTAATATTTTTGCATATAAAATTGATATTTAGAAAATAGATGTTAAGAGGAATCTAACAATATCTCAGATGATATTTTGTTATACATATATTAATTTATATTTAAGGTCAATGTTTATCGAGTTTGACTAAAAAAAAAAGTAAATAGACCAATAATCTTAGAATCAATATAGTATATTTTTGTTTAATCTGCTCGACTGCGAGCCAAACTCAATAAAAATTATTATTTTTTGCTCTTTCTGCTTGGTTGGTGACAAGTATTCATAAGGATCGTGATTTGTTCATATACCCAAATTTTTATGATCTTGATTTTCCACAAACAAACAAACAGGATAAACCAAAGCTCGAATTATCACACTCACGATGAATTCAAAAATTATTATAATATTTATATAAAAAATCATTCTAATATTAAATTCAAATGATAAAAAAATCAAAAACATTGAAGTTAAAGCAATCAAAATATTTAGCGTTTTATTTAAAAAACAACCAAAAGGAAAATAAAAGAAAAAGTGAAACTGCACTACTAGTATAGGAGAAGTTCTAGAAAAATCGGCGTTGTAGAATGGAGAATATCCGCTGGAAGTTGTTGGTTGTCCTTAGCATTTACACGGCCGCCGTCGCCGGAGCTCAGCTCAGCTCCTCCGCCGGTAATTTCTCATTTTTTCTGTCAGAATTTCCTCCAATTTTGCCATATTTTTCACGATCAAAATGATCAATTACACGATCACATAGGGCTTCCGTTAGTGAGGAATATCAGCGAGATTCCGCAGTATAGCTATGGCAGACCCGGTCTGTCCGACATGACTGTTGCTGGTTCACTTCTACACGGCCTAAGAGAGGTAAACTGTAGGTATTAGGTGTAGTGATTAGTGTTGCCGTTCGATTTTTAGGTGTTGATTTGTTGTTTAATTTCATCAATCAGGTTGAGGTGCGGATGCAAACGTTTGCTCCTGGATCTCGCACACCGATTCACCGGCATTCGTGTGAGGAAGTGTTTGTTGTGTTGAAGGGGAGTGGTACTCTTTATCTTGCGTCGAACACGGACCAAAAGCATCCTGGGAAGCCCCTGGAGTTTCCTATCTATGCTAATTGCACATTTAGTGTCCCTGTTAATGATGCTCATCAGGTTCGTCGAAGTTTAAATATGAACAATGCGGACGTATCTCGATTTATGATACATAGTGGCATTGCGACATGGTAATGCTAATAATATCTACGAGCTTCATTGTTCTGTTGCAGGTGTGGAATACGAACCCAAAGGAAGATTTACAGTTCTTGTTTGTTGTATCTCGACCGCCTGTTAAAGTGTGAGTACATTCTCGACACTCATCACCCTCTGGTGGCGGTTTTTTTTTGTTCTTATTTGCTTTTACACTTAGTTTTAACATAAGGATCTCAGGAAACAATGCTATTTTGTAAGCTCGAGGATAGTATCAATCTGCTAGTTGAAATGTTTTTTAGTAGTTTCCTAGTGCATCTCCGAGATATTCAAAAATATGAAAACCTGTATTTTGAACAACACCATGGCGAGAGGTGATTCGTGTACGCTTAGCTGTAATTCTGTTGACATATTTGGAGGAATGGTTCATGACAACTCTAGGAAAGATAATGTGCTAGTGGTTCTCATTTTAGGAAATTTCTTGTCTTTCTTCCAGGTTTATATATGATGACTGGTTCATGCCTCACATAGCTGCTAAACTGAAGTTCCCTTACTACTGGGACGAAGAAGAGTATTACAAATTGCACCCAGTTAGAGATGAACTGTGACTTGAAAGAGAGGCTCCTGTCAATGTCTAGTCGCCTACTTGTCACACAATTTTGACGGCGGTTATAACTCTAAAAGTCTGTGGTGCTTTGTCTCAAGATGTATAGAATATGTCACCTTCTCTAGGCAAAAGGAGAAATATTTCCCCGAATTCTCCATTTTGGTTTTGGACTCTGTTTGTTGTAAACTAAAATTAAAAGAACATGCTGAGCAGTATCCATGTTTTTCATATGTGGTCCACATTGAATGTGTTTCTATTTTCCTTTGTTGCTTTCTAATAAGGTAAATGCACAGTAGTGAGCAAATAAAGACAGCCGGGCATAGATATCATCAAATAGTGGATGCAAATGTTTGTAGTCAGATTATTATTATTTTTCTGTTTTCTACCATGGTACTATTGTATAAATAGGCTCAGTAACAGGGATGGATAAGAGAACCAGTTAAAGAACTACCAACATGTTAAGGGAAGAAGATAGGTTTGCCGAATGGAAAATTGTCCCGATCTTTGTGCTTGCAGTTCTGCATTTTTGCTACTCTGCAAAAGCTTCTGCCTCTTCTCCCAATGGTAAGTACTTTCACCAAGTGTTTCCGTTTGTGACAGAGACCATGGGTTCTCAATCAGATGTATCTTGATAACAACCTTCGTGCAGTGAGAAACATCAGCGAGCTTCCTCAAGGGAGCTATGGCATTCCCGGCTTGTCTCACACTATGCTAGCTGGATCGATCTTACATGGAATGAAGGAGGTACATGCTAGCATTTTATTTGTTTTACATGATAATCAATTTCAAGTCACAGGTGGATGGTTCTCTGGGTTTCTGTGGAACTTTACATTCTTTCATCAATTGAATCGGATTTAATCTGCAGGTTGAGGTAATGTTTCAGACATATGCTCCCGGCGCTCGCACGCCAATTCACAGACACTCTTGTGAGTAAGTAGTCGTGGTTCTGAAGGGAAGTGGCACTCTCTACCATGCCACGCAGACACATCCTGATTACCCTGGAGATCCACAAGTGATCACTGTCTTCCCAAATAGCACTTTCCACGTCCCTGTTAATGATGTTCATCAGGTTAATTCTTCTTCTCCTTTTAGTACTCGACCGCTATTTCCATAGAATGATGAGATGTTTGGCATTTACCTGAGCGAAATAGTCACTGTGTCAGTGGATCCAATACTTAGTACTTTACTGTTGACTTATTGTTACAGCTATGGAACACAAACGAGAAAGAGGATTTACAGATTTTGATTGCTATAGCTCGTCCACCTCTTAAATTGTAAGCATTTGATCTGTTTTTGGTACATTTCTCGCGATCCTAAAGTGAATCTGCAATACAGTATCTTTTCTACCCATTTGAATTATTGATGAGATTCTGTCATTTGGTTCTACCATTCAGATTTGTTTACAGCGACTGGAATATGCCACATGCAGAAGCATTTCCATTTCCTATACCATGGGATGAAGAAAGTCTCCAAAGGCTATCTGAAAGGGATGAACTTTGACGCATTAAAATGAAACCTCTGTTGATTAGCACAGAAAGGATTGTAGATCTGGTATTTGCATGATAAGCTTTTATCATTATGTATGATCTAAATGTCATTTTGCTTAACACGATACTCAGTGGGAAGATTTGGGATTTGCATAACAAGCTTTTAACATTGTTATATATGACATTCAATGGGAATATGCGTTCACTGGGATGATCAAGCTAGCTTTGGGCTATGATATTGAGTCATTGACTTCGATCACAAAACTAGTTGGTACTATGCAGGGGTGATTTATAATCTTACATATATTTAGCTATAGTTTTGTCAACCATCAACTTGGAACTCCTAACATATGTAATGTGATTGTATAAAAAGTGTTGAGGTAAACTTGATCTCTAGTTGCCCTTTTTTTTACAAAACAAAGGAAGTGTGCAATTTGATCTGGGGTGATTTTTTTGTTATAAATTTGGAATGTAAACAAACTGAGCTTGGTCAAAACTGAGACCCAAGCTCGGGCTAACCATTTCTTTTAGGTATACTTTTCAATGAAATGTTTTTTTGAAAAACAATAAAATGTAAATGTAACTATCCACAATGGTAAAATATATGGTGTCCTTGGGGTACCATGAATATCGTATCCCGAGTGATATTTTGTGCATTCCATACTGTAGGGAAGTGCATTATATTATATGAGATTGTTCATTATCGTAATTTGATTGTGGTTACTACATAAATATTATATCCACAAATAGTAATATTGAAATGCATATTCCACATGTATTACATACAATACACAGTTATGGGGATATAGTATTAGAATCGATCCACAACCACCCAATGGGACGGATTTCTCGCAAAATTACTCATATGAATGTAAAGCAAACAAACAATGTGACAGAATTCAAGTTCTATAAATCATCACAATAAAAGCAAAATGAGATAATGCATAGTGCATACATTGATACAACGTAGGCTCCAATATAAGCATTCCGAGGTTTGTTCCATTCCTCACAATCAAACCTACCATTTTCAATGGGCGCCCCGGCTCCTCCCATGCCACGCCATTTTCTTGCCCTCTACATTTTAACAATATTACTACAAACAATGCAAAGGGCAGGATGGCCTTTCGGAGAAACTACCCGAATTCCTTAGTACTCCGCGGCCACCTGTCTCTCCTCGTCTTCGTCCTCCTCCTCTTTCCCTACTCCGCCACCACCTCCGGCTTCCGGCTTGCCACCCTCATTCACAAGCCGTCGGTCCCCGATGGTCCGGTTTTCCGGGAAGCCCCCGCCTTTCGGAATGGTGTGAACTGCAGGTATCTATTGTTCGTTTCATTATGTGAATCATGAGTTTGTTATGTTAAATGTGGCTTTTTTCTTGCATCTTTTTTCCTTTGATTCATTTCCCTCTATGTATCTAAAAAGCAACCATTAGATTTTGCATACTATTTTGGGAAGGTGTTCTTTTGTGTAATTATGTGTCAGTTGTTATGACATTTGTTTTGGTTACACATTTCCATTGAAATATGGCCTTTTGGTGGAGATTGTATTTTTATTTTTACATTACATTCTGGGGAGCATTACAAGTGAGTTTTACGTAGAAGTTTCAAAGTAGTTCTCGTGTTTATGCATGGTCGTTTGGACTTGTAAAACTTTGTTTTTAAGTTTCCCAAGTCATTCACTATAAATAAAAGAAAGTAAAATCATACTAACATGCAAATTTTCGTCAGATAATACCCCACACTTAATAAGTCTTTTTTATTAATATACTAAAGAAGAGAATTTTACTTTAAAAGAAAATTCAATTGAAATATCGAAAACTGTATCAACATATATCAGGTATGGCCGCATCGCTGCCAAAAGTATGTCATTGTCTTATCATTACAAACACCAGTTAATGTCTAAATTTTGTTACTAAATTGACAGGAGTTTCTAGACTTGCTAAATGTTACTTTGAGTTGTACGTCCGAAAGAGGTTATTTGCACTACATATAGTAATTCACGAATCAAAACTTGCCTTCAATCTTGAAACTCTTTGCTCATTCATTCAGACTCCCATGGCCACCTTTCCTAAATCGAAATCTTACTCTTATAACTGAACTTGAAAGCACTATTATAACCGTTGCACGCATTTTCTCCATGAATCGTCATGTCTCCGTTTGTCGGGTCAGGAACTAACGACACTTTCACACATTTCACACATTCGATTGAAATGTTTGTTCTTCAGGCCTAACAGTTCCAGGGAGGTAGACCACAGCATCCACATTGCCATGACACTAGACGCGAACTACCTCCGGGGAACAATGGCGGCCCTGTTTTCCATCCTCCAGCACTCCACCTGCCCGGAGGACCTAGTTTTCCACTTCCTCTGGGCCAAACACGAACACGAAGTCCATTCCGCCATTAATTCCACCTTCCCCTACCTCAAATTCACCGTCTACCGCTTCGATTCGGCCCGAGTCCGCGGCCTGATTTCGAAATCCATCCGCCAAGCCCTAGATCAGCCCCTCAACTACGCCCGGATCTACCTCCCGGAGATCATCCCGGCGGAAGTAAGCCGGGTCATCTACCTGGATTCGGATCTAGTCATGGTCGACGACATCGCCAAGCTCTGGAGCGTTGACCTAGAGGGCAGGATCGTGGCGGCGCCGGAGTATTGCCACGCCAACTTCACCACCTACTTCACCGATTTGTTCTGGTCGGATCCGGAACTTTCCGGAACGTTCCGGGGGAGGAATCCGTGCTACTTCAACACCGGGGTGATGGTGGTGGACGTGGAGAAATGGAGGCAGGGAAATTACACGGAGAGAGTGGAGGAATGGATGTCGGTGCAGAAGCACCGGAGGATATACCATTTGGGGTCTCTGCCGCCGTTCTTGCTGGTGCTCGCCGGGAACATCAAGGCGGTGGATCACCGGTGGAATCAGCACGGGCTTGGCGGCGATAATATCCAGGGGAAGTGCCGGGATTTGCATCCGGGGCCGATTAGTTTGTTGCATTGGAGCGGGAAGGGGAAGCCGTGGTTGAGGTTGGATTCGCGGAAGCCTTGCAATGTTGATCATTTATGGGCTCCTTATGATCTTTATCGGCTAAACAAGCATTCGCTTGAAGAATGACGCCGATCCATGAGTCTAGCCAGTGCTGGCGCCGGGTTCGAGGCCGGGTTCAGCACTGGCTAGACCGTGGATGCATGATTCGAGCTTGATCGGTGAAGGTGGTGGCATATTAAAACTAGCAAGTGAAAAAATACTCATGATTTAATGAGGGAAAGAAAAATCAGGAATGAGATTAGGTTCAAGTTTGGAAACCATGATGAGTTTCAAGTGCGTGGAAGGGGACTTGGACTAAGTTGTACTTTTGTTGTGTTATGATTACGAACATTTTAAGGCTATGCCATATACTCACTCTTCTAACAACCTTTTTAAACTAAAAACAACTGAATTGACAACCGATCTGACTTATGTAGTTAAACTGAAGAGAACATGACAATAGACCATCTCCATCACTACAAGAGTTCATGTATATGGTAATCCTTCTCATCCTCTAAATATGGCTCCTTGCAAACTGACACGAGAAATTTTAGAAAGTGAAATGAGTGATGGATGCGAGTAAAAAATTTTTTAATTTAATAAAAGAATCTAAGATTTACCGTTTACATCAAAATAATGAACAATTTTTTAATCTGCATTCATACATATTTATGTATTTCTATGTCTTTTTGTCGAGCGGACAACAGCGGTATCAAAATGAACTTATTCAAATCAAAGCTCAATTTGACACCGTAAAATTTTTTTTGAATCACGCATACTTATAGTTCACTTCACACTTGCATTGGAGATACTCCTAACACGAAAAGACTGGGAGTTTACCACCACATGTAAATTGGACTTTTACCAAACTTAAACTCTTCATTTAAAATGGTATTTGGCGGCAAGGGAAGAACTGAAGAAGTAATACAAGTAACTGCATTGCATATCTTATAGAGTAAACGTAATCAACAGCCACAAAACTGAAAAGAGAAAAGGCACGAATCCTTTTATCAATACATAACAATCCAATTCAATCAGACTTTCAAGAAACCGGAGGGACTTAAAGATCACTTCTTGTGATCGGGGCCGATGTTCAGAGCTCGCTTACGAAGGGCGTCCATCCTGCTGTTGATGAAATGTTCCGCCATTTCATCAACGTTGGACCTCATCGGCGCCGGTGCCGGAGGCTTCCCGGCGGTTGCATTCCCGGCCGATCGGGGACCTTGGTGATGGATCACCACTAAATCTTTATCCATGCCATCTGCTTCCTGTCCCCTTCTCCAAACTGCGATTTCCTGAACAGGGTTTCCCCGGAATCTGGAATCTGATTTCCTGGGATGTGAATTCATCCGGGCGGCTTCCGGCAGGGATTGCTCTGTTTTACCGGCGACTGTTTTGCCGTTCTTCTTCTTGCTCTTGGCCTCTAAATGCCTAAACTCGATCAAGATTTCATCGCTGTCGTTCATCGCCACTGATTCACGAGCGCCGCCGCCGAGAGTGAGATGCTTGATGCGTTTCCCGGTGAGGGTGTTCATCAGGAACTTGAATAACCGGTCGCAGATTCCCGCCGGCGACGACTGTAAATTGGCCGGCGTCCTCTTCCCGTTTACCATTTAAACAGGTGAAGAAGAAGATGTGCAAAAATGAACCAACATCATCGTGTATTTATACTCTAATCTTGGAAAAAGGCGTTACGCAACACAAAAGTGATGAAAAAAGAAAGAAGAAGACGAAGAAAAAGTGGCTAATGGCTTCGATTGAATCATCCTTGTCATTGTTTACATTTCAGTGTGTTTTTCTTCAGTAGCTTTAGAGAATATACTTCTTTTTTATACTGTAACTGTTAAAATGGAGACTATCTTGAAGCAACAAAATCACGCTTGAAGAAAAAGGGGTAGAGAATAAATTACCTGGAAATGGAATTCACGTTGAAGAATGGGAAGCGTATAATTTGGATAATTGGGAAAGAATGTGAATCTATACTACTCTGATTACCTTTGCTTTATGCTGGGGCAAAGAGTGGATGGACACGGGTCACAAGTAAGCACGAAATGTATCACCAATTCACCATTGATATACTATTTACGTGGGTTAAATGATCGCTTATACATAATAAAACAAATCAAAGAGACTAACCCAAATTTATAGTGGAACGGAGAGTATAAGTATAATTATTTAAAGATGATATGAGATACTTTTGTAATTTTTAAAAGAGAAATTTGTTTTATAGTTATATCTGCTTCATATAAGTGTCAATATAATATTTTAATAATTGAAAGGATAAATATAACCCTAGATAGTTAGAGCAAGTGCAAACGTACCCATTCCGATAGATTTAGGCTGTAATTGAGTGAAAAGTCTATTTTACCCCATAAAAAAACAAGAAATTTTTTACTCTTTTGCCCCTAATAATCCCTAACCCTAATTGCATCTTCCATTAAGAGGTGCCACTCAGACAAGAGGCGTTGCTCGGAAGACAAGAGGCGTCGCTGGGAGGAGGTGTCGTTCAGAGGAGGAGGTGCCGCTCAGAGGACCGCGACAAGAACATGCCATTCAGAGGAGGCGGCGAAGATCTGAAATTGAATCGAAGGCGGTAGAATAAACAAGACTCGATGGGGGGAACTTGATTCGTCGGTGAAACCTTTCCGCCTGACGAGTCGAACCAGAGGTTGAAGAAGAGGCCGAAATGCAGTCGGGGGAGGTCAACGGCGGATGATCGACAGAGATCGAAGCTGCAGCGGACGATGGGTGGATTGTTTGGGTTTCGGCAGAGAAGCAGCGAAGAGCGGCGACAGACAGTGGTCTGGGTGGTTTTAACTATCGGAGTTTCATGGCTGCCGAATAACCCAGTTGGCGGGAGACTTTGAGGAGAGGGATGGGCAGTGTCGGGAGGAGGAGGCGGTGGAGATCGTCGTCGGCATTCCAGTTTTCCAAATCAGTGGTTTTGAGGAGGGAGTTTCTCTGGGCTATCTGCAACATCCCCCGAAAGTTGCGCCAAATAGTTGCTCTAGGCTGGAAGTGGGAGCAGTGGTCAGGTGGGGGTGGTGAGTTGTGGAGGGGGTGGGGGAAAAATTGTATTGACGCTTTAAGGTTTTAGGTTAAAGGGCATTTTAGTCATTTAATATGTGGTCAACATCGATCAACGATGGAAATGATGTCTTAGGCTTATATTGGCACTTATGTCAACTTGTTAGGATTGTTTTTTCACTAAAAATTATCTGAGGGTTATATTGACACTTACTCAAGTAGTAGGGTTATATTGATATATATCTCTTTTAAAACTTTACTTAGTCACTTGTCTTACCATGAGTTATAATGAGACAGTCTTGTACGATTTTATCTCATTTAACAAATACTCCCTTTGGTCATTTTATATTGGCACTTGTAAGATGACACAAATTTTTTGAAAAAGTAAATTTAGTGGTAGAGACTGTATTGGGAGAAGAAAAAGTACTGTAAGTTAATGGTAAACGTGTCAATATTAGAGGAATAAAGGGAGTAGTATTTAAACATGCCCCTAAATCAAAACAAGAAAGGATCGCACTATGTTTATGAAAATTCAAAAAGAGAACTGAGTGTTAGTTTTTAAGCAAACTGAAACTGTGATAATTGAAAGTGCAAATATAACCCTAGATAGTTAGTTTATTTGCAAATATAACTTTTTCTGACAGCTTGAGGCTGAAATTAAGTGAAAAGACTATTTTACCCCTGTAAAATTTTTAGAAATATATAAAAAAAATGAAAGGGAATTTTAGTTCGCCAATCCATACCCAAGTTCTTTTTCCGCTTCACTTTTTCCTTTCCCCGATCCTTGGCTGAGCACGCCGATCCGTGGCTGAGCCCGTCGATCCATGGCTGAGCCTTTCGCCGATCCAAATCTCATGTCGGAAATCACCGAATCTCCGCTGAGCCCAATGCGGTGGGATTGTCGGCGTCGGTGGAGCAAGGGATTTGGGGTGGTGGCCGAGTGGTGCCGGGAAGAATGGAGCGGCGGTGGTGGAGTTCGTGGTGGTCGTGGTGGAGGTGCGGCTAGAGGAGAGGAGGAGAGAAGAAGAGAAGGAGGCGATAGGAGGCTAGGGCAGAGGAGGTAGCGATGAGAGGCTAGGGCAGAGGAGGCGGCGGTGGGAGGCTAGGACAAAGGAGAAGGCGGGGCTAGGGTCTCAATTTTCTGGTGCGTAGCTGAGCGGGGACAAAAATGGTGGGCGTTGGTAGCATGGGGCTCCGTCAGTGTTGGATGAGCAGTAGCTGGTGGCGGTTGATGAGCAGTAAGGAGCCGTTAGGAACCGGTCTGAATTTTTTGATTTTTCGATCTGGTTTAGGGTCTGTGGTGTATGAGCAGTAAGGAGCCCATAAGGTTGAACGACTTGTGGGCTCGCCCTGTGTTAAGTGGTCGTGGAAGGAAGCTGAGTGGTACCCTTGAAGCTCATGTTAATGGTTTCAGAGCATGTGTAGTGGTAGAAACTGCTACCGGTTTCTTACCAATTAAATATATTATTTCTCTCATTCTCTCTCTTCCACCTAATCTTAAGAAACCAATTAAGAAACCACTCATTTTTATCCCCACAATGGTAAGAAACCACTTTTGACTATTGATTGATCTCACTTGATTTTCTCTACCCTACTCATTAATTTTACCATTAACATTTAATTTAATTTAATTTGTTCACCCAAAATAAGTTGAATGTGTAATAATACATTATAAATTTTATTAATAGAATTTCATTTTATTTAAAAAAAGCATAAAATCATTCGTTTTATTTGCAATTTTTTTAAAAATAGCCGTTGGGACATGTGTCACCATACGGTTGGGACACGTGTCCCATTTAAAAATAGAAATCATAAGTTTTCGTTGAGATAGGACATGTGTCCCACTCATTTTTGTACGCTGACAACAGAAATTTTAAAATCCGTTGGACACGTGGCACAACCAGAAGGCGCCACATGTCAACAGATTTAAAACAAAAAATAATAATAATCATGCATGTGGGACATGTGGCCCAATGCATGGGTGACACGTGTCCCACTTAAACAAAGAAAAATGGGCCGCAGCAGGCGGCCCGCTTTGCCATGTGCGGCCTGACACATACCGATTTCTTAACTAGTTCCCTACTTGAAAACCAAGGGCTTAACAAGAAACCGACCTAGAAACCACCACGTGGGTGTTTTCAATTTTTAGAGCGATTTTTTAAATTTAATAAATCCCCAATGCACTTGCTCTCAGGTATATTTCTTTCGTAATTACACTTAGTTTTTATGTTATCTACACCGGATATTGTGTCTAACATAAATTGAATGGTTTCAAGGTATTCAACCTCAAGGTCTGGATTTTTCGATTTGTTTTAGGATCTGTGGCAGTGGTGTATGAGCAGTAAGGAGCTGGCGGCGGTTGATGTGCAGTAAGGAGCCAGTATGGTTTATTTAAATTTTTTTATCTGGTTTATGAGCAGTAAGGAGCCGGCGGCAGTGGAGGTGGTGGAGCAGCGGTGGTGGCAGTATAGTGGTGGGTCAAAGGGTATTTTTGTCTTTTACACTTTTATTTTAGGCTGAAAGGATATTTTGATCATTTCCAGTCGGTCAATGACTGAAAATAGTCAGTCAATGCCGGAATATAGTCTTTAGGGTTATATTTGCACTTATGTAAAATAGTTAGGGTTATATTTGCACTAAAAATTATCTCAAGGTTATATCTGCGCTTTCTCAATTATATAGGGTTATATTTGCATATTTTCCTAAATTTTTAATCATCAAACCGGTGAGAAGAAGGAATGTGGAATGGCCAGATAGTTCCCTAGCAATTCGATCCAAAACAAAACTTATGTCCATCTCCACATGCTTTACTCGCATATTTAGAATTGGTTTGGAAGTGAGACAAAACTAAAATTTTAGGGTAATATGCATATATAACCTTATATGTTGAGGAAAGTGCAAATGTAACTCTCAATTGTTTTTAGTGCAAATATAACTCTAAAGCCATTATTCTGGCATTGACTGGTCATTTCCGGCTATTGACAGACCAAAAATGACCAAATTGCCCTTCTAACCTAATGCAAAATTAGAAAGACAAAATTGCCCTTTGCTGCCACCACAACCACTGTTCCACCACCAGCTTGCCACAGCCGCCTCACCACCACCACCACCTAACTCAGCCAGCACTGCCACCACCTGGCTCAGCAGAACCCAAAACCCACCACCTAATCCCTCATCCGCCACTTAAACCCACCACCAGCCCCGCAGAACCCTAGCCCTAGTCCCCCACAAAATTGAGGATTAAAGAAGAAAAAACTTGGTGTTTTCAGACAAACGTGTATGGAAATGGGAACCTGATTCTACTTACCATCAAACAGTGCCCTCCGGTCTCCGCCGCCGTGCGCCGCTGGTGGCATTTTACCTAGCCACGCCGCCTCCCATCCCCCAAATTCTACACATTCTCACCATCGCCAAAGGTCCCGTAGAATCCCTCTGTTCCTCTACCCGGCCGGTCCGACCACCTCTATTATCTCTTGCCTCCCCCGTCACCATCTTGATGCCGCTCCATCCACCTCCATCATTCTTGCCACTCCCTCCATCATCTCGCCGCCACTGTCTTGCCATCGTTCGCCGCTCCTTCGGTCTAAGAAGGAATCACCGTCGGATTTGAAGAATCGTCACCATCGCAGTCCAAGTTTGATGCGAGATAACTTTTGACGCTGTCAAGAAAAAGGAAAAGAGGACGAATGTTAGGGGCATAAATGTAATGCATCTTTTTTGTTGTTTTTCTCTTATGCGTAAAATAGACTTTTCACTCATTTCTGACTTGAATCTGACGAAAAGGGTTATATTTGCACATAACCTTAATATGTAGGGTTATATTTGCACTTTCAATTAGCGCATGATTATATCTACACTTTCGTCAATTATATAGGTTTATAACTGCACTTTTCTCAAAATTTTATTATTAGAAGGGTCGAAATAGTTCTTATAAACTTTATGCCTGGGCATAACTTTATTATCACATCCCCACCCCACCCCCAATTTTTATTCTTAGGGAAATATGCAAATATAATCCTATATAATTGAGAAAGTATAAATATAATCCTCAGATAATTTTTAGTGTAAATATAACCATAACTATTTAACGAAAGTACAAATACAACCTTCTAGTGATATTTCCGGCGTTGACCATATTTTTTTGGCGTTGACCCCCTCAAAAATGACAAAAATACCCTCGGACCAAAAGCTAAATTTGGACAGATAATTATACCCTTATACGCATTGGACCGCAGCCGGAACATGTAGGGTTATAGCAGCACATTACGAAATTTGAAAGGGTTATATCTGCATATTCCTAAAACTTATAGAGCACATTCATAAAAAGTGTAGGGTTATATAAACACATGCTATAAAGGAAAATCCATCAACATTAAAAATCCTAAGTAAAAAAACACAACAAAATAACTACACACGCCACCAAAGGTTATCCAATCATTAATCCAGACTAAATTCAACAAAATTTTAAAAATAAATCTCATCAAAATCCTTATATTCAATACCATATATACCACTTATCTCTATTCATGTGACAAGAAACAAAAGAAAATCACATAATCAAACTCAATATTGCATTAATCTAGTGAATTAAGAAGAATTTCAGATGAAGATAACATTTTTGAAAGGTTTCTGCACTTCCACTTCAACATCCGTTGCGTTGACCCTGCCAAATCTCTTCTTCAAACTAGAATCACACCCTGGAACGCTGGCAATTGGTAGAAGAGATTGAGATGACGGTTGCATGCGGTTGGCGTTGATTTTGTACTAATATGACACTTTATTTTTAGAGAAAAATTCATATATAACCCCACATAGTTTGTGAAAGTGTAGAAAAAACCTAATAAGTTTTAGGAATGTGTTGATATAACCTTATCAAATTTCATAATGTTCTGATAAAATCCTACCAAGCCCGGTAGTGGTTCGGCGGCGGTCCAACGACAATATTTAGGTATAATAATGCTAAGGGAAATAACGTCATTTCCTTTTTTTTTTGTTTTTCATTTTTTTCCAGAAGGGCAAAAATGCCTTTTAATGAAATTCCAGCTAAAAGTTGCCAAAAAAGGTTATATTTGCACATAACCTAACTACCTACGGTTATATTTACACTTTCAATTATCGCATGATTATATTTACACTTTCGTCAATTATGTAGGGTTATATATGCATTTTGCTCTTATTCTAAAATGCTAAAGTAGGAGAGTATTAACCTCTTCATACTCTCTCTGTTTCATTGGATGTGGCACACTTTCCTTTTTTTTTTTTTGTGAATTTGACACACTTTCATTTTTGGTAAGATTCTTCATTTTCATCCACTCATTCTACTTTTTTTCCTATCTAAGTTTAATTTCATGCACTCATTTCATTTAATTAAATCCAAGCACGTAAGGCTAGCGTGTCACGTCCAATGAAACAGAGGTAGTATGCTTTGCGGTTATGGTAACTTTTCACAGTTAAACTTTGATAAAGTGTGCTCAACTCCTCAAAAACATCCTTGCCTTCAACATCTGAGAAGCTACTGATCAAACCTTCACTAAATTCTTTCCAGCCTACAACTCCTTGAGCTGATATAAGTCCTTGAAACCATATTTCAACTTTACCCTCCAAATATATCTCGATAACCTCTACCCTTTGAGGACCGATTATCCGGTAGTAATCAAAGAACTTTTCACACCTCCTAATCCCGTCATTATACTTTTCACCGCAAAATCATACCCTAACATATACCCAACTTGAGCTCTAATCCATGCTTTTATAGTTCAATATCTATAACTGTTTACAACTGAAATGAACACCTATCAGTTGGGAATTGGTTGAATAACCAACCATTTAGACTTTAGAGGTTGAGACTGCAGTTGAGCTGGGATTCAAGTCCCACTGTTATTTCTTCTTCTGAATTGTAAACCGTTGGGAACTGTTGGAAAGACCTTCCTACCCTTGGCTTCCTGACATATTAGAGCATGGAATCACCAAAATGGCCCAACAGAAAACAGAAATGGTGCCCCATTGCCAGAAGCCCAAAGATGGACTTCGAATCTTCGTCTTCTTCCATTGACTTTTACCCCCAATTTACAGACATATCTCAATCATTTTGATCCTGAATCTTCCTCCATTTTTATAGTGTAATAGCTATGAATTTCTTCAAATCGATCTTATCCGAAGATCCGGATCCTCCGGCACCGGAAAAGGCTCGCGGTTCAGGCCCCGATTCTCCGCGCGATGCGTCTGACGGAAGCGACGCCGACGAGGATTCCGACGCGAAACCTAACCCCCCCGCTGGCGGCGGCGGCGGATGGAGCTTCGGCGGTTTGATACAGACCCTGGCGTCCCGATCGGAGTCGGTGATAGAGACTTACCGCCGCGATCTGGAGGAGTTCGGGTCGGGTCTCCGGAAGGAAACCGAGACCTTCCGCGATGTGGCGAGCCGTGCGGTGAAGGAGCTCCCGGCGTCGATCGAGGTCGGCGCTTCGAAGGCTCACGGATCTCTGGAATCCGTCATCAAATCGACGGCCGGGATCATCTCGCAAGGCCTTGAAACTGCCGCCGGTTCAATCTCCGACGCCGAACCGGATACTCCGGAGAGTAATCGAAAGTTGAGTTCCGCTAAGTACAGTAGGTTTGATGCTCAGCTGAATGCGATTCAGAGTGATAGGTCAACATTTTGCGAAGAACCGGAGGATTTAAATGATTTCAGGAACTGGAAGCTAGGGTTTGTGCTGGAGGAGAATGCGGAGGAGATGTCGAATTTGATCGGAGAAGACTGTGCTTTGGAGGGCGTTCATTCCAAGTTTGTCCCTAGTGTGGTTGATGATGAGACCTTTTGGAGTAGGTACTTCTACAGAGTGCATAAGCTCAAGCAGCAAGAGAGCGTTAGGGTTAACCTGGTGAAGAGGGCTATTTCGGCCGACGAAGAAGAGCTTTCTTGGGATGTAGATGATGAAGATGAGACATCGTCGAAAGGATCATTGCCTCCGGAGAGTAGTACAAGAGATGATCCTCAAACTAGTGCTGCAAGTGCAAATGCTAATCCCACCATTGGTGACCATGAAGAAACGGCTGAGATGGAAGAGAATGTGGTGAAAGTTGTGAAGAGGGATGAGGAGAAGGCAAGCTCTGCTAAGGTTGATCATGTCGAATCTGGCAAAGATAGCAAAGATAGTGATGTTTCAAAGGCAAGCTCAGTTGATACTGCTGAGGTTGATCATGTCGAATCTGGCAAAGATAGTGATGCTTCGGAGGCAAGCTCAATTGATGCTGCTAAGGTTGATCATGTCGAATCTGGCAAAGATAATGATGTTTTGAGCCCGAAGTCTGCGAATGAGGATCGGGACTTGGACTGGGATGAGATTGAGGACATTGGAAGTGGCGACGAGAAGAGAGCTAGGCCCATTGCTCATGGTGGGAGCCGGAGTCCAGCTGATTTGAAAAAGCGGCTGAGCACGGCCACCACGGCTGAGGAGGAAGATGAAGAATTGACCTGGGATATCGAAGATGAAGATTGATTGATCCAGTAAACACAGTGGGAAGACAGTGAGTATTGCAGAACCTTGTGCTCAATTATGTGTTGTATTGGATGTGTTTTCTTTATGATTGTTTCTATCATTGTTGACATAGGAAATGTTTCAGTCTCCTTGTATTCTTTGATCTGTGAAGTGAAAGCAAACATGTTCATAGTATAGAATCAAATATTTTGTTGTTCTTTTGCTGTCTTGAAAATTCTGAAATGGGAGAGCATTTGGATCGACTTCCTTCTGTACTTGATCATTAGCATATGGAGTACATTTTTCTTCTGAATTTCCCTATTGATCGTGTCATTTTTGTAAAATGCTGTAAAGCATTTGAAATTTCAGAATTTCAAACACCGTTTGTTAAAAAGACTTGACCAGTGACCAGTAGTTGCTTTCAATTTGCAATACAATGTGTACCCGTTTTGATTGTGTGAATGGATCTTCTTCATATTGAGTAATTCAAATAAATTTCCCACGAAATTAATGAGGGCACAGCTCAAACAACATATGATAATAGTAGCACTGATAACCCCCAAGAGGAGGAAAACAAACACGCATTCTCAACAGGGTTATAAGTTAAAGCACATACTATAATGAACAATTACGACTATTCTGTAAATTCAAGAAGAAGAAGAAAACGCATACAAAATTCGGCCATAACACACCCCCTCAACTAAACCTAGATCCTACATTGGTTTTTTACCCGAGGCACTGACGGTATAACAAGCAACACCAAAGCAAAATCAGGAAGCAAGCAGAGTTGGTATAGCTTGTTCAACCACTCACAAGGCAGCAATGGCTCATCTGCGCGCATCCCCGGGAGAAGGTAGCGCAAGAAATTGGCCCTTCTGGGCACGCGGGGGAAGATGCTTGGTCGGCCTTCTTGACCCGGTGTTCCATGGCAGGAAAACCCCCGTGCCACCACGTGACATCCTTCTCGGGTTCATCACCATTGGCCTAAACGGCGCAAGCATCACCATGGGGGCTCGGATGGCCCCCCACTTAGGCACCAGGTCCATCGCCGGGTATCCAGTGGGAGCTGGAACTCCCGGCTGCCATATGGTCATGGCTCCTCTGTTCACCTGTGGCATCGGCACCAGTGAGTTTTCTTCCTCCATCCTGATCTTGAAGAAAGTGATGCTAACACGCTTGTTTGGGGACGAGCACATCACGTGCCTCGCCACATCTGCGCTGTTTCCTCTCATGACCAACAGAGACCTACCAAGTTTACAAGATCACATTTAGATTCAAGAAATGGTAGAAAGAAACGACAATGGCAAGAAAGGACAACGAATAGTAACATACCCTTCCTTTAGGGAAAGCATGAGCGGCCCTCTGTAGTTTCCTTCATTGTTGTTGACAATAGTGCGGCCAAAGGCCATGGTTGAATCAGACAGAACAAGGGTGCAGATAGGCTGGTCCAAGTGTGGTGGTTTCATGAAAGGTTGCGAATATTCACCCTGCAAACACATTACCATCTGTCAATTCGTATATGGTATCTCTGGGGTACGGCATAAGAATTCAACAAAGAAATTACTCGTACCTCATCAAAGTAGTTGATGATGCAGCCATTAGGTTTCCTGCTTTCAGAAAAAATGTGCCATTGAATCAGGTGGCTAATCACACCTTGCAGAAACGCTGGAATTGGTTCAATATGGCCTGTGAAAACACGCATCATCAGAAGAATTAGAAGGTGATTATCAAGAAGTTAATAAAGCAGAATGTATTAACCAAAACGAAAAATGTTTCTTACTCTTTCGACATTTGCTATTGGCTTCATCTTTCAGCGGCCCGAAGATTGGAACTCCAAACTGAATCAGCTCTCTCTTGTTTCCCTTTACCTGCTGATTGTACAGGATAAAGGTTTCACCTGTTTACATTACATCAGTGTCAATCATTTCCCACATATAGCATTCAACATTGGCGAATTCACAGGGCCATAAAATTGGAATTCAGAAGCATTGAAGTGATCCAAAAAGGTGAACAAAATTGATTATTAGGTTGCACAAAACTGATTTTAGGAAACTTTTATTAACTAAGCATCCATTCAACAAGAACATGGCTCGAGAACAGAAAGCTAAATGACTATAAAATGAATTGCCCAAACCTGGATGCCCTTTACCATCTCATAACTTCGCCCCAAAAGGAAAACAAGTTTAACTATAAAAGCATCACGGATCACAGGATCCACCTGAGAGTTCACCCTTCTGGCCAGCAACCCGGAGTTCACTTGCAAAGTCATTCAACTTAGTAATCTCATGATCAGTGAAAATGTCTTCGTACAACTTCAGTCCCCTCACAACATTCAACTGTGAGCGGAAAAAAAAATCACATGAGTAAGACAACAGGAGGTATTCATGGAAGATTAAAGAAGGAATGGGATAGAGATGAGACTTGCCATGTGTCCTTTATGTGGCTCCCGGGCTATGAATCCTTTCGTAATTTTAATCTGATCACGACGTGCCTCGCATTCTTCATGATTAGAACAGATATCAACATTTTCCCGAGAAAATTGCACTTCTTGAGATCCTGTAGTCAAATGAAGGCCAAGAGAACTATAGAACTAAGTCTTCGGTTGGATAGGAAACATAACGAGCCATTACATGAATGACAATCTCAACCTAGGAAGTGGTTTCAGTTTCAATGCATAAGTAAAACAAGACTGAACTCATATAGAACTTTGTCATTATTAAGGAAATGAACCTTATTACTTCACAATTGTCATGATCTCAAGATCATTCCATTTTCTTTATTTCACTATCTTGCCAGAAAGCAACACTAGATCACAGTCAACTTCATTTGTTCATATGAAGATCCATCATTAGATAATGCAACACCCAACATAATCTCCAAGAATCTATGCACGTCATCTGTTTCACTAACGACGACACATGTGTTCTGTTCCGGGCACTTAATATTACTTGGAAACTGACACTGAAAAGTAAAATGAGTGTCTGAAAGTGAACGTTGACTCTATACAATAGCTTGATATGGAAGACTACAGTATCATCCTAACAAAATGGAATAAATGTTGAGGTGGAAAAAGCCTTCCTATTTAGTGGGATTCACAATTTGACAGTCACCAGTGATCAACTTTCAGATTCTTTTAATGTAGAGCCAATAATTTTGGAAACCAAAGTTCAGATCAGACCATAATTTGGCTTCTTAATGACACTGCTCCAGGTCTGCAAAGTGCAAAGTGGCATCCCTTTTTGTCCAAGGCAGCATCAAGTTATTTGAGAAAAAACTTTAAAAAGTGAACGAATATGAACCACCACCACCGCACCATTATCCTATGCTACATTCACCACCATTGATAAAGCTTTACTGCTTTTGCAGATACCAATAACTATCCCCTAGTCAACTTGTACGTTGGGACAAAAATGGAAAGGCACCATACTGCACCACTAAAAGAAGAAGACCACTATTCCACTAGTTACACACACTCACTCCTCTCCCACAATCTTGACATGGGCTCCCATGGTTTTGTCTTCTAAAGCAACAAATTTACTCACACCTATATACAACCAGTTATCTGGGAGTTTTTAGCTGGCTTTTGACTTTTTATCGAGCCAACGAAAAAATGTTTGGTATTTGTTTTTTTGGGTGACCGAAAGGCCGTTTTTCCGCTAAATATTTTTTAAAAAAGTTTATGAAAACCGTTTTTAATTGATGAACATTTAAAATTTTGTATCAAACGGCCAATAACTAATCAATCATTTACCAAACACTTTAATAAGTCAAGTAACCACAAAATGCTGACAGTCATTTACCAAACACTTTCTTAAGTCAAGTAACTACAGAATGCTGACCGTCGTTTACCAAACACTTCATTAAGTCAAGTAACAATCGAATGTTGATCGTCGTTCACCAAACACTTCATTAACTCAAGTAACAACCGAATGTTGATCGTCGTTTACCAAACACTTCATTAACTCAAGTAACTACGGAATGCTGACCGTCGTTTACCAAATAGCTTATTAAATCAAGTAACTATGGAATGCTAACTGTCGTTTACTAAACACTTCAATAAACTAACTATCATTTGCTGCTAGTCAAATCAACCAATTAAAATAGCCAACGGCTATATACCGTTTTCCAAATCTATCTCGGTTTCATGTTATTTGTAAAAGCCACAAATATTAAGAGATAACTTTACATAGGGAGTAGGAAATGCAAATCCCAAAATAGAAATGTCAAAGATGATGAATTTTCCCCAGATAAATTCAACAAGGGGGGGCAGTCTGGAAGCACGCCACCTACTAATCACTGAAAAAAATTTAATGACACCTTAAAAACACATACACACAAATCGAAGTAGAACCCCACGGCCCCACCCTACCCCACACCCCAACCCCCAGCTCTGTTTCTCTTTCTGTCTTCTTATGACATGCTAATGACTCTGTCCTTCGCAACTTTGACAAAAAAAGTCCAAAAATGGATATTCTCTTCCGAAAAATGTGTTTGGCCATTATTATCTTTACACAGATATATATAAAAACGGCAGGCAACTGTTAACCAAAAACGTAAGTATTCGAAAAATCGTACAACGATATTACTCATGTATTAATTTAAATATATGATTAGATTTTAATAACTCTGATGGAAAAAGATTCTATGCAAATTAGTCAGAACAGAGGAACGGTTACTTTACTGCAAATCTTTAATCTCAGTAAACATTGTTTTTCGGAAACCTTTGCATCAACAAGAACCAGATCCCTCCCTCTTTCCTCTATCAGTTAAGAATCATGAATGCATGGTTAGTGCAAGTCACTTTCATCAATAATTTAAGACACAGGATTTAGAAACGTGGAGATTCTTGATTCTTCTTCTCCTAAACAGTTCTCCACAGTACAAACAATGAACAGTGTGCCCAGATAGAGACTTGAAGCCACCTACTCAATCAAAACCACCCAAAAAAAAGTTTATTTCATAGAACCCATAAAATTTTATTTTAATAAAAAGTACAAGCTGAAAAGTACATAAAACTGCTTTCTTCTGCAGTTTCAAGAATTTATGAGATCCAACAAAGCTGAAGAAATGTCAAAAATGTTAATTATCATCTTTTTGTCGGAAAAGTTTTTCTTTGAAAAATAAAAAGGAAAACTGAAAAGGCTTCTACCACCAACCAGTCAGCCAATCATGGAGGCCGGAGATCCAAATACTCAAAATTACAAAATGGGAAAATAAGAATTTCTGCAAAATAGTCCCATCGGCAGTATTCATATCGGGAAATGCTTCTAATAAATGGGAAAAAGTTCTAAACTGACTTTACTATTTCCAGATTTTCACCGCAGATGTCAGATTGGAAAAGGTAGGTTTCTCTGTTTTTTACTTTTTGAAAAGCAATGAAAACTAAAACATTCACTTACCTGTATCGGTAATTTCACTCTCCGGTGAATCGTCGACCACCTCACCATTTCCATTCTCTTGGATATGATCCTCCGCCGCCGCCGCTGCCAACTCCTCCTCCGGTCCCTCCGACTCGGAAACAGAGAAATCCGAGCTCTTATCTTTCTCAGTCGTCGCCGGAGATGTGGGAGCCACTGCCTTAACGTTCCCTTTCCCTTCCCCTTCTCCTTCTCCCCTCCGCTGTGGCTTCTGGTGGTGGTGGTGATGTGGAGTGATCTTCACGGTAGCGGCGGCGGCGGCGGTTTCTCTCTCCATCTTTTTACTCAGAGTAGCCTTACGGAGCTCCACCGCGACGTCAGCAATGGAATAGAACTTCTGCATCTGGATCATCGGGATCCAGTTCATCCTCCGCCGGTGTACGGCGGCGAACACAGAGTCATAGGCGCCGGATCCCTCATCCACCTGCCTGAGATGCGTGCACATCGCATCAATCATAGCGTTCGCCGCCGCGAATTCCCCTCTCAACCACGCCATCATTGCGTCCCTGGCGAAGCTCTCCGGCATCACCGCGGGGCCCGCAGCACCGCCGGGATTGTAGCCGTAGTGATTCGCCATCAACATTGCTGGCGTCTTGGGGGCCACCACCGACACTCGATCGGACTGCGCAACTGCGGCGGCCGCCGGCGGCATATCTGCAACAGCTTTTTCAGTGTTCTTGAAAGCTTCTCCCGGAATTTAGGTGTGGTTTAAGCGGATTGAAATTCGGGGGATTTTGATAGAAGGATTTATGAATTTGAATTGGTAATATCGAACCACAAAATCGTATTCTCGTTGAGTTGTAAAGCCTGTGTTTCGGAGGAGCTTAACCAATTCAATGCTACTATTATAATAGGCGGAAAAAGGAACGAAGAAAAGTATTAAAGTATTTTTTTTAAATTATTATTTTGCGTAAAGGGCATGGAAGGCAGAAGGTTTTAGCGTATGGCAAGGTTTGGAGGGATTTATATGAGATTTTGTTCGGCTATGATGAGAAATTATTATTAATGTTTTAGTCCTCTGTTTTCCTTCTTTATTCTCGATCTCTCCTGAGTCCTAATAAAAACTTCATGTTCCGTCCCTTTTTAAAATGTTACTTAGGCCGTGTTCATTTTGGGACTGAAACAAAGCTATATAGTATGATATTAGGTAGTAATAATTGGTCAAAACTTAATTAAATGATATCAATTAATGTTGATCATAAAATTTCATTGACATATAAGATCATGTTCTTCGAATTGAATTGAACTACAATTTAATAAATGTTGAAAGAGTCCGTCTCTTGAAATACGGTCGTTCCATACGTAATGCAAAGATCAAAGTTTAAACTGTAAATTAGAAGAAATCTTTGAGTTGTATTAATCGGATTATAAACTTTATAACAACTACATGCTGCATAATAAATTTTAGTATTGCAACTAAAACCTTTTATCATTTACCTTTAACCTTTATATGGAAAGACGGTATTTCCCAATACTTTGTCATGTTGAAAAATAAAAATAATATATCAAAATTAAGTTAAGCTTTATTAAATCAAAATTAATTATATCTAATTGATTGAATAAACAAAAATGAACATAATAGTTATATTTATTTTCAGAATGAACATGCATCTAAGTTAAAATGAACATAATCTAAATACTTATACTATTATATTTATGAGAAATCGTGCTAACTT
Organism: Rubia yunnanensis; assembly: GCA_037428765.1. Taxonomy (NCBI): domain Eukaryota; kingdom Viridiplantae; phylum Streptophyta; class Magnoliopsida; order Gentianales; family Rubiaceae; genus Rubia; species Rubia yunnanensis. The sequence continues at coordinate 1,835,090 of CM075062.1, forward strand.
TGTTATAATAAAATATTTATATTAAAATCTCCTGATAAACCGACTAATAGTTAGACCAATAATTAAAAACCTCGTTTTAAATAAATTTTAGGGTTAAATTATAATTATTTGTACATTATGATACATTTTAAAAGTTTTTCAAAATTATAGGAATCGCGTTGCAACAAACATCAAATTAACACATTAGTTACATTGATCAATTATAAAATGATTACGTATAACAATTAGTCGGTGTAATTATACCAAGACTTTGTGTTAATATTTTTTTAAAATATTAATTTTTAATTGTAGAAATTTATATAATTCCGGAGATGGTTTTTGAAGACAGTCAAAGTGAGATTTAAACTAAGATGAAAGTAGTACAATAAATTAGTAGTTCAATCTATTCCTCTGTTTCCAAATTATGTTCTCATGCATTTAGATTGAGCAGACACTAATGAAATCCTGATTTTGGGGCTTGTTAATTAACTTACCGTTGTTAATGCATTCAATTTAGTTCCATTAAGTTTAATAAAAGTTTAGATTTAAGCACTAAACCCTACAGCGCGCGCACATCCTCTCTCAAAATCCTCTTTTTCTTTCCCATATCTCCAATGGATAGATGGGGAAACATCAAGTCTTTAGTTGATATTCTTTTAATGTTCATGTTATTGAATAATTATGGATTTGTCTTTATACACTAGTATTGTTCTTCGACTTCATAGATTATATTGTTTTGTTCATGATTATCACCTGATTTAATTGTTCATGTCGATATATTTTGTCTGGTCCAATTTTACAGATCGTGTATTTTTCTAAGGAGTCATGTTCTCGATCTGTGTTTTTCAAGATGTATCTAGTTTGGACAAACATAGACCACATTTTGGATTAAATGGTGTTATAGTTGTTGAAGATTCATGTTTGACATAGGAATATTGATGCGTGATATACTCTTTTCTGTCAAGTGGTCATGATTTTCACCATGAAGCAAATTAATATCCTCGAGGACGATGTTACAGTTTTATTGGATCTCTACTCTGTAATGGTAAATGTAATTAGTCCGGTTTACATGTAATTTAAATATCTTTGCAATAGATAGTTATTGCTTGGGACTAGTTGATTTGGATGTCAATTTCACACATTGTAATTACTGCTTAGCATTTTTTCTAGATTGATTTTTTTAAAAAAATTATATTTAAGCTAGTTTAATTCTATTATTTTATTGTTTGATTTTAGTTTATTTCATTTTAATCCAGTTCAATATAAAATTAATTCGAAAGAACATGGAAGTAAGAAGTGAATTCTATTATTAGCTCTTATGGGATGGAGTTAGGCTTATTCTTTAGAAATTATTTTTATGAACTGAACTAAAAATAAATGTATTAAAAATATTAATAATTTAACTAAATTAAATTGCATGTTATCTAATTAACTTTGGCAAAGTATTGGGAAATACCGTATTTTTATAGGCTTACGGAAAGACAGAGTTTATTTAGAATAATAAAAAGTAAAAGGTCTTAGTTGCAATATTAAAATTTATTATGCAACGTATAGTAGTTATAAAGTTTATAACCCGATTCATGCAACCCATAAGTTTTATCTTCATTTCTTCTTATTTGCACTTTAAATATTGGTCTTTCCATGACTTGTGGAAATACCGTCTTTCAAGAGACGAACTCTTAAAAGGCAAGTATTGGGAAAGACCGTCTTTCTATATGTTTATGGAAAAATTGGTTTCATTAGAATAATAAAAGATAAAAGCTCCTAGTTGCAATATTAAGATTTTACTATGCAACGTGTAGTAGTTATAAAGTCTATAACCCGATTCATGCAAGCCAAAAATTTTACCTTCGTTTCTTCATATTTGCACTTTAAACCTTGGTCTTTCCATGAGTTATAGAAATACCGTTTTTCAAGAGATGAACTCTAATTAAAATTACTCAGTTTTAACCAAATAAAATTATTCCAGTTTCAGCTGGGATGGAAGAAAGTGGTATAATTGATGAGAGTTCGTCTCTTAAAAGACGGTCTTACCATTAGCTATGGAAAGACCAGACCGAGATTTAATCTGCAAATAAAAAGAAATTGAGATAAAATTTTTGGGTTGCATTAATCGGGTTATAAACTTATAACTATTGCACATTGCATAATAAAATTTTAATATTGCAACTAAAACCTTTTATCTTTTTATAATTCCAATTCAACTCAATCTTTTCAGGTGTTTCCCGGGATTTTGACAAGTGATGAGGTAGAATTATTTGAGCTTTAGAAAAATAAGTATATGTAAAGATATAAGATACGAGTGTGTCCAAAAGAATTCAACTTCACTTAAATGTGGTGAAATGAGATAAAGCAACTGTATTTTTACATAGAGAAAATTTTAGGAAACCATTTCCATAAGTTTATGGACAGTATATAGGAGTTTTTATTTTAAATGTTGTAAATTTTTATAAAATTTAAATATTGTATTTTATAAGTTAAAATAAATAATAATATGTATTTGAAGGTAAAAATATAAAAAATATACGATGTAAAAAAATGTTTTTAAAAATTTTAAATTTTGTATATAATTTAAAAAATACAGTTTATAAGTTAAAAAATAAGTGATCTGTCCATAATCTTATTGACATGCTGCTCGTCAGGAAACTCATTCTTTTACATAAATATGAGGAAAAAATGCATAGGTCAGAATTTATAGCTGCTCTCAAATTGGAGGAGTACAATGAAATATATTATTCCCACTTGCAAATTGGTGAAATCTCCGTACCCTGGGGCCGTAGGGGTCTTCTGTTGATGTGGCAGCATTTGTGAAAAGAAATTCAGTGACGTGGCCAAATGGAGGAAGCTTCTTGGTTGATGGCTATGCCATTTGGCCTTTTTTGGCTCTTACATGTGCTACGTGGCATTATTCATACTCCACCCATTTCACTAAGATTGACACAATAGATTAGACTCTTGAATTAATCTAAAGAAAATGAGAGGTTGAAATTGATTGTAGAAAGTAAAAAGTATAATGAGTGGATGAGATGGTAAGAATCTTGCTAAAAATGTAAAGTGTGTCATTTAAAAAAACATTTCAATAAGGTAAGTGCGTCACTCTTAGTGAAACGGAGGGAGTACTACTACTTGATACAAATGTCAAAAATGTTTTTGACTGTGCTTTAAATACTTTAATGAATCAACTTTATGATAAAGGATTAAAGAATGAATCATCATCAACATATTGAATTTATTGTTCAACACTGTCGAATAACTAAAGACATCATAAAGAACACTATACTCTTTTTTCCCATTGAATTTTTAATGAGGTAGTATGATCACTGTAAAATATTGTAAAATTATTTCACTTTGAACTTTAGATTTTAGAGCTCAACCATGTGGGCTTTAAAGAGCTGAATTTGAAAAATACAATCCATTAGGGTTTAGTATATTCCGTTTTATTTAGATTTGGTAAGATTAGATAAGGTAATATTTTTCAAGGTTACTTCTTGAAGAATTTGACCAGATTACCATAGATTACCATTTATTTTAGGTATTTTAGTTAGATGTGGTTTTAGCTTCTTAAAGCTGCCATAAGTCGATTCAATTTCCAATTGTGATTAGGGTTTGGGACGAGATTGTAACCCTATAAATAGAGAGGCCTTTTGGACAAATTTTAACTCTTTTATCAATCAAATATACAACTTTTCGATTTCATGTCTTTGCTTGTGAGCTATTCCATTGTTGCTTAACCTCGAGGGCTAGTTAATTATCAGTAAACCTTGTAATTTGATCATGAGTGCTATTAAAGAGCAAATCAAAGTCAGGCATACCCTGAGGGCTAGACACCTGAATTTCGTTGGCACAGTAAGGGTTTGCAAGTTCCCTTGTTTTGTCAAAGATCTTAATCCCGCAATCCATCTTCTTCGCGAGGGGATTCATATCAGTGCTATAAATTACTTTTAATTATGGATACTAGTTATTACAAAAAGATTACTACATCTGTTTCATTGGATGTGGCCCACTAGTTTTAGGTGTTTGAATTTAGGTAAATGAAATGGGTGGATGAAATTGAATTTAGAAAGAAAAAAGTAAAATTAGTGGATGAAAATGAAGGAATCTTACCAAAAGAGGAAAGTGTGTCAAATTCACAAAAACAACCAAAAAAAAGAAAGAAAGCGTGTTACATCCAATGAAACAGAGGGAGTAGGTTTTTGTAATTTATTTGCAATTCAATTCAATTCAGTTTATTTTAGTTCTTAAACATATACTCCATTTGCTTTGGTTTTATTTAGCTCAATGAGTCTGTTTCTTGAAAGACGGCCTTTCTATAAGTTATGGAAATACCAAGGTGTAAACTGCAAATTAGAAGAAATAAAGATAAAATTTTTAGATTGCATTAGTACGTCATAACTGGGCATAATAAATTTTTAATATTGCAATTAAAGCCTTTTACCTTTCTATAATTGCAATTCAACTCTGTCTTTCCACATGCCTATGAAAAGACGGTATTTTCCAAGATTTTGCCTAACTTAATTTAATCACATTAATATTTTTTTAATAAATTTATCTTACAAGTTCAGTTCACCTCAACTAAACTCAACTAAACTTAATTAATTTCTAGAGAACAGTGCCTTTATAAAAGTTTACGTACTTTTGATATTTAATTCTAAAATATAGAGTGAATTGGCCCTGGTGTAATGGTAAGTCACACTCTTTATAACTGGGAGGTCCAGGGTTCAAAACACACCCCAGCAAGAATTGTGAATATTAGAGCAATTTCTTGATGGAGAATACCCAGCGTCATGGGACCGTGTCGGTGGTCCCCGCTATGATTTCCCAACCTGCAGGTGGTCGATAATGGTGAAATCGTGGTGGTTCCAATTTTGATGGCGGCAGTTCATTGGTGGTGCAGCTTTTGGGTGTTCTTAGGAGGACGTCCTTAGCTATTCAAATGGGTGGAGTTTCAGACTCCACTGAGTTTCAACGGATTCAATGGTGGTGTCTCCTAGTTAGGTCCTAGAGTATAATGTTAATATATAACTTGGTTGATTGCACATAATATTTCAAATAAAAAGCTAAAATATAATATGGAACTAACAAAGCTATTGGTTTTCAGTGAAGAGTAGGACTCGTGATAGGCGGTCTGTTCATAAACTTATGGACATGTCACTTATTTTTTACCTTATAAATTGCATTTGTTAAATTACTTACTAAATTTAGAAATTTTAAAAACATTTTTTTATATCATTCAGCCTTCGTTTCGTTGGAAGTGACACCATAGCCTTAGGTTCTTAGATTCAGGTGAATGAAATGAGTGGATGAAATTGAGTTTAGAAAAGGAAAAGTACAGTGAGTAGATAAAATTGAAGGAATTTTGCCATAAATGGAAATTGTGCCAAATTCACAAAAATAACTAAAAAGGAAAGTGTGTCACTTCCAATGAAACGGAGGGAGTATATTTATATATTTTCACATTCAAATACATATTACGACTTGTTAAAGAGTCTGTCTATTGAAAGACGATCTTTCCATAAGCCGTGGAAAGACCGAGATGTAAACTGCAAATTAGAAGAAATGAAGATAAAAATTTTGGGTTGCATTAACCGGATTATAAGCTTTATAAATACTACATGTAGCATAATAAATTTTTAATATTGCAACAAAAACCCTTTACCCTTTTATTATTCTAATTAACTCTTATCTTTTCATAAATTTATGAAAAAATGCTCTTCCCCAAGACTTTGCCCTTATTTTAATTTTTAAAATATAATATTTAAACTTTATAAAAAATTATAATATTTAATATAAAAATCAATATAAACTATACATAACCTTATAAAAATAGCGTCTTTCCCGCGGCTCTCTTCGTTGAATATTTCTTCCATATTTATTCAAGGCTCAAGAGCTGTAGCTGTTCGTTCTTTGACTTTTGTATGAGCTTCAAATTTTGATTTCAATTGTGGAGATTTGAATAAAATTTCAATAAATTTGGTGAGACTATTCAGAGAAGGGAAATCATAATTATGAAATCTAACACATTTTGTTGTGATTCGTTGCTTTATACTAATGTCAATAGTATCGGTCAAGTGCATTTAAGACTATAAATAGACATAATTTCATTACCCAAAATACTCCTTATGAGATTGACAATAATCCCTCCGTTCCACCAATTTTGGGATATTTACTTTTTTTCAAGTTAAACTTGGTAAATTTGCCCCTAATATAAATTAATATATTTATAATAAAATTATCATGTGAAATATTGTTAAGGAAATAATAAAATATAAAAGACTTTATTACGGTGCATTGATATCACATCAATGACACATCTTATCAATAATGAGGATTACAATATATAGGGATACAACAAATCAAAGTCTAAAAGAAATATGATTCTAAGCCTATAAGAAAATTATCATCTGTAACTAATTTTATGAGGAAACTAATTCTATAAGGTAACTACCATCTATAACATTTCCTACAAGGAAAGAGTTTCTATTTCCGTAACATCATCCCTCAAGTTGAAGCACGATGACAAGAATGCCCAACTTGCAAAGCATATTAGGAAATTGCTAATCATTAAAAAAATCAAAAAAACAATCTGAGTAGGGGTAGAAGTAGCAACAACAACAGTAACGGTAGCAACTGGTAGAGCATTATTCAAGTCATTAGCAACTATAGCAACGACATCAGATTCGGAATTCGACATGTTGGAGATCGGTAGAAATAAGTCGGTAATTATGTTGCATGAGTTGATCGGCAGGCTATGGCAGCTGATAGCGGCAAGTAGCAGAAGATGGAAACAACGAAACGATAATAAAAGTCAGGTGGCGGCGACGTAAATCTGTAGTGGCTACGATAACAAATAGCGGCGGGTAGCGACGAGAAGGACGTCAACTCCGGTCTTCAGGATTCAGATTCAGAGGTAGACATCATAGTAGATAAGATTAGCAGTAGTAGCGGCAGATCGAATCAGATCGGCGTCTAACCAAGTCAAGACGCGACGTCGCGTGGAGCAAGCGGTGACACGTGAAGGCTCAGTAAAATTATGGACAGATCAGCGACAACGGCACCTGGTGAACAACGGCGGCTGCGGTCAGAGATTTGCAACGGTCGATGAGCAACGAACAACAGCAGAGGCAGCACGTGTGTGCAACGCGCGGACGTTGGAGGCGGTGGAAGCTCGAAAAACTATAGCGGGAATTTCCTTAAGGTTTCAGGGTTTTAGGATTTTTGGCTCTGATACCATGATAAAATATAGAAGACTTTATTACGGTGCATTGATATCACATCAATGACACATCTCATCAATAATGAGAATTACAACATATAGGGATATGACAAACCAAAGTCTAACCGAAATAGGATTCTAAGTCTATAAGGAAATTATCATCTATAACTAATTTTATTAGGAAACTAATTCTATAAGGTAACTACCATCTATAACATTTCCTACAAGGAAAGGGTTTCTTTTTTCCTTAATAGATATTGTTGGAATCATCTTAACGTTTATTTTCTAAATATTAAATTTTTATGTGGAATTGTTACATGTAGTTAGAGATAATGATGTTAAACATGATCGTCGAAAACTGTGAAAAAGTAAATATGCCAAAACTGTTGGGATGGAGGGAGTGGTTTGCAAGGTTGGTGGATTATCCCTGTTGAAATGTCAAAAGGAGTATGCTCCCTCCGTCCCACTATAAATTGCTTAATTACTTTTTCACGGTATTCAATAAGCATGTTTGACCATAAATATCTCTAGTTACCTTTAATTGTGTCGCATAAAAAATAGATATTTCAAAAATAGATGTTAAGATGAATCTAACAAGATCTCACATGATATTTTTATTATGTGTAGATTAATATATATTTACAGTCAAAGTTTGTAAAGATTGACACCTAAAAAGTAATTCGGCAATTTATAACGGGACGGAGGGAGTATAATTTAGGAGTACAATTGTTTTCAACTTAAAGTTTAATTAAATTCAGTTTAATTCATTTACTCCCTCCATTTCTTTATTTGCGGCACACTTACCTAATTGAGATGTTTTTTTAAAATGATACATTTTTTTATTTTTGGTAAGATTCATACAATTTCATCAACTCATTCTATACATTTAATTTTGACTAAATTATTTTTTTAGTCCCTACAAAGTATCTTATATCATGTTTTGGTCCCCATTTGCAAATCAACCCTCAGACAGGACCAAACAAATTCAGAACGATTTGTTTGGGCCCCAAAGGTGATTTTCAGGGAAAGTCAACGGTAAAATTGGTCAAAATATGTAAAATGATCATTATACCCCTGAGTTTAAAAAATTAAAAATAAAAGGTCTTCGTCTTCTTCACTTCTCCGCCGCTTTGATTTCTTCTGCTTCTTCCACAACGTCTTCTTCTGCACTAGTTTGCTATGCCTCATCTTCTTCGCTTTGATTTCTTCGTCTTCTTCGCTTCAGTGGCAGATTCTTCGCCTTCCGCTGCCGCTTCATTGGCGGATTCTTCGCCGGCGTCTCAACCGCCTTTACAACTTCAACCGCTCGACGAAGAACTTCGTGCTCACCGCGAATCCTCCATCTTCAAATTCTCTGTTGATATCCAGCCCGAGTGCAGAGTACCTGAGGCTGCAACGGAGCCTGTCCCGGAGCTTGAAGACGGAATAGAGTACTTGAAGACGAAACAAAGTACTTGACCAGATCAGAGTCTCTCCCATAGCTTGAAGATGGAACAAAGTACCTGAGGCTGAGACAGAACAGAGTACTTCGACCGGAGAAGGCGGCGGATGGCAGCTGCCGAAGGCGAGATAGAGCAAACTGGTGAAAGGCGAAAGACGAGCAGTGGATACTGACGATGGCGGCGGATAGCCATGGCAGAACTCAACGGTGAAGGCAGCGGTGTTCTAGCTCAGCCATTAGCTGGTGAAGGCGACGGTGGAAACAAAGAGAATTTATCGTGAAGGCGGTGGTGGCAGACGGTGGAAATTGAAGGCGGCGGCGGAAGAAAAAGAAAATTTAAAATTATGAATTTTTAATTGAAAATATTTTTAATTAGTAAAATTATCATTATACCCCTGACTATACTAGAAAACCACTTAGTCTTGCCTGAAAACCACCTTTGGGGACCAAAACATATCATTTTGAATTTGTGCGATACTGTCTGAGGGTTTATTTGCAAACGAGGACCAAAACATGGTATAAGATACTTTGTAGGGGACTAAAAAACAATTTAGTCTTAAATTTCATTCACTCATTTTCTTCACCTAAATCCAAGCACCTAACACTATAGTGCCAATAATAGAGAAACAGAGTTAGTATATTTAGTTTAATCTATTCTTTTTATATATTGATTGACTTAATTTTTATTCAATTTAGCTTGTTTTAATTCAAACCAATTCAATTCTATACGTAGAAAAAGAGCAAAACTTTGCACTCTATCATTCTCACTTGTCAAATTGTATGCATTTGAGTAATGTCTTAAGATATATTATCAGGTAACTCGACAGTAAAGTATCCGTGTCTTATAATTGATGTCTGCTAACGTGGATATCAGCATAATTACGCCAAATATTAATTTTCTTCTAAAAAGAAAAAAAGTATTATTATAATGGGTTATTTACATTTACAATCATGACTTTTAAGTGAAAGTTTCAATATAACCCTTCAATTTCAGAAAGTACCAATATAACATTAATTAATTATTATATGTAAAGTTAAGATATTTGTATTGAATATTTAATTGGCAGTTTTTGTGAACATATTTGGAAACGAAAAACTTTCCATGTTGGAACATGCGAATTAGCATATTCACGCCAAGATGATTTTACGGAAAAAGGGAGATAGAATATTATGGTATTTATGATTTATGGAATTATGAATATTCTTCTATGTATGAGGCGTGTGAAGCACAGTTGATTTATGGAAAATCCCTACATATTTGGAGTTGATATTTGCGAATATATGTGATAGATTGTGATAAGGAAAATCCCTTTATTTATGAGATTTGGATATGCTTCAAGAAGCAGATTTGGAATAGGAATATTGTGGAGATAATCAATGAGTATTCCGATCCGATTCATGGATATAAAAGGGGACAAACACGGCTGCATTCTACACGGATTTAATAGAGAAAAATCAGCACACAGATTTTACATACTTTCGAGAATTGCTAAGACCCAGATTCCTGTGTTCCAACATACCTGACCTGCTGTTCAAAGTTCAGAATTACATGTCTTAATTCCTCGGGAGGAGGAGATCCAACGTCGACGAGTTTCGAGGTCAGAAGGAGTCTGATCAAGGCAGATCGGTAGCTAGGGGAGCTAGCAGAATTCACACATTATAGTTAGTAAAGATAAGTATTTTGTAAGATGTACTCTGTACTGTATCTTTCTAATTAGTGGATTCATTCTGAACTGGACCAGGCCCCGCAGATGTAGGTGGATTTCACCGAATTGCGTAACAAAGTCGTGTGTCGTTTATGCTTTAAATTATTACGTACTTGGTTAAATAGGTTATGTTGGAACATACTAATAAGGATTAGAAAATTTGGTAAAACCAAATTTCAATTGGTATCAGAGCAAGGTCACTTATTATTCCCTTGATTTTGTTAAGGAAAGTGTGATCCAGTTATACCATGGCAACTAAAGAAGGAGCTTCGGTGTCTCGACCACCTCTACTGGAAGGCAACAATTACAACTATTGGAAGGCACACATGAGAGTCTTCATCAACTCACTGGATGAACTTGCGTGGTTCTATGTTGAGAATGAGTGGAATCACCCTGCGGAAGATGCTGAGGCGATAGAAGGAGAGTCAAGTCAAAGGAAGCAGAAACTAAGAGACAAAGCTAGTTGGACGCCTGATGACCTCAAAGCATCTCTGGAAAATTCAAAGGCACTGAATGCAATCTTCACTGTGGTTGATGAAAACCAGTTCAAACTCATCTCTACATGTCATCAAGTCAAGAAAGCATGGGATATTCTGCAAACTGTTCATGAGGGAACGAATCGAGTTCGTGAGTCTAAACTTTAGATATTGGCTACAAAGTTCAAGGAACTCAAGATGGAGGAGGTTTACACTATTCCTATATTCAACGGGAAACTTAGGGACATCTCTAACATGGCATATCAACTTGAAAAGGTTTACAAAGAAACGGAGTTGGTGAAAAAGACCTTGAGATCATGTCCTAAGAGATATGCAATGAAGGTTGCGGCAATAGAAGAAGCAAGAGATGTAGCCACCATGAGCCTAGATGAACTAATGGGATCATTACAGACATATGAGATGACTTTCCAACAAGCTACAAAAAGAGTCCCTAAGGAGTTGGCATTCAAAACATCTTCATCAAAAGACAATCATGAGTCTGACAGTGATGATGAATTTGAAAAACTTGCACTCATCACGAAGAACTTCTCAAGAATGCAGAAGAAAGTAGTTAACAAGAAATCTCAGGAAAGGTTTGGTGGAAATAGACCAAGGCCACAAGATTCTGGAAATAATCGTGGAACGAGGTTTGAGCAAGGAAATCAGCAGTTCATCAGAAATTAAAATAGTGAACCAAAACAGCCTGGATGAATTCAGTACAGAGAATGTGAAGGATATGGTCATATTCAGGCTGAATGTGCAAATACCCGGAAGAAACGGGGAAAATAATATGTTACCTCATGGAGTGAAGATGAAGAAGATGAGAAAGGCGAAGAGGAACTTACAAGCAACTATGTGGCATTTGGGGCAAAAATTCATGATACATTGGAGAATGGATGTTCCAACACACTTAACAAAGTCAAAGTTGTTTGTTCCAACATAGATCCGTATGAAGGACCCAGTGATGAAGACGATGGACTTTCTGTAAGTGATGAAGAAATCTACATCATTTATGAAAATATGTATGCTATGTGGGTTCAAGTAGTTGACACAAACAAAGAGCTGAAAGAAGAAAAAAGGAAGTTGATGGAAATAGAAAGAGAATTGCGTGTGAAAGTTGCTGAACTTGGAAAGGATAATGAAGAAATAAATGGGAAACTGATATTAGCAATTAAGAGAGCTGAGACTTCTGAAGCAGCAATTTCTAAGCTAAATGCTGGAAAGGCAAAGCTTGATGATATTCTGGACATGGGAAGTGAACTTTGGTGATTGACAAGGTATTGGGTATTGCAACACACACAAGACTGAAGCACACGAGAATCCAGAAATCCTCAAGACCAAGATTCGAGAAGTAAAACGGAAGTTTGGCAAGCCTTATCAAAGAAAACCTCTCATCTGCAGCTACTGCACATATCCAGGTCATTCAGAGGAACGATGCAGGAAACTGATCAGAGACCAAATGTCAGGATGACAACTCTTAGCATGTTCCAACATAGGCGAGGTCCAAAAAATAAAATTGGTCAGAAAGGTATGGGTTGTCAAACGATCTGGCATATGTCTGGTGGCACACATTTCGCTTATATCTTATTCCAAAGATTCATGGTACTATGATAGTGGCTGTTCTCGCCACATGACTGGCACTCAGGAATTTCTCACTAATGTCACACCATACGATGGTTGATATGTGACTTTCGGTGATGGAAAGAAGAGTAGAGTGATTGGAAAAGGTGAATTGAGGATTGAAGGTTTTCCAGTGTTCACTAGTGTGCTGTTTGTTGAAGATCTGAAGGCAAATCTATTGAGCATAAGTCAGTTGTGTGATGATAATATGACGGTGGAATTTCAGAAGGATAAATGCGTTGTGAGACACGGAGAAACCAAGGTTTTTTCAGGCATAAGATCATCAGATAATTGCTATATGTTGGAGCAAGAAGTACGGTGTATGATCTCGAAGCAAGATGAAGGAGTTATGTGGCACAGGAAGCTCGGTCACATCAATTATAAAACATTGGTGAAAATTGCAAATGTGAAAGTTGTACGAGGTATGCCTACCTTAACCAGCAAGGACAGAATTGTGTGTAGACCATGTCAATAAGGTAAACAAATTCGATCTCCCCACTATTCAGTTCAGTATATAACCACCTCTAGAAATTTGGAATTATTGCATATGGATTTGATGGGTCCAGTTAATACACCTAGTATAGGTGGAAAGAAATATACCTTTGTATGTGTTGATGATTTTTCCAGATTTACGTGGGTAGCTTTCTTGAAAGATAAATCTGATACGTTGGAAGTATTTAGAAGTCTGGTAGTAAAATTACAAACTGAAAAGGAAGTCCAGTGGGGAAGATTGTTCGAATTCGTAGTGATCATGGTAGAGAGTTTGAGAATGCTCCATTTAGTGACTTTTGTGACGGGATTCAAAATGAATTTTCTGCACCTATCACCCCTCAGCAGAATGGTATTGTAGAACGGAAAATTAGAACCTTGCAGGAGATGGCTCGAGTCATGTTAGCTGAAAAAGAAATTCACAAGAAATGGTGGGCATAAGCTATTAATACAGCTTGTTATACAATTTATCGAGTATATCTGCGGCCTTTCACCAGCAAAACATCCTACGAGATTTGGAAGGGCAGGAAACCTAATGTATCATACTTTCATGTGTTCGGAAGCAGGTGCTACATTCTCAGAGATAGAGAGCAGTTGGCAAAATTTGACAATCGCAGTGATACTGGAATTTTTCTTGGGTATCAGTCGTGCTTATCGAGTTTATAATCATCGAACCAACACTCTTATGGAATCTATAAATGTTATTGTGGATGATTCAGAGGAAGAACAACAGTCAGATGTTGTAGAAGAAGAACCCGACAACGCTCATGTTCCAACACAGCCGTGTCAACCTGACAAGGCAGATCCATCAGTCAAAACTGAAACCCATCAACATGCTGGAACAACTGAGCAGAGTAGTGTTGAACCCGCTGAAGCTGAGCATGTTGGAACATTGTCCCCCGCTACCGAATCCTATGTTCCAACACAGGACCAACCTGAATCCACCATGAGAAGCACTCGATCGGTTCCTCGAGTGGATTACCGAAGGCTAGCTGGATTGCATTGATTTGTTTCTCACATTGAACCTAAGAATTACAAAGAAGCTCTACGGGATGAGTAATGGATTGCTGCTATGCGAGAGGAACTAAGTCAGTTTGCATGAAATGACGTCTGGTATCTTACCCCTCGCCCCAAAGGCATTAATGTCATTGGCACGAAGTGAGTCTTCATGAAAAGTCTGATGCTGATGGTCTAGTTACTCGAAATAAGGCCAAACTTGTAGCTCAAGGATATACGCAAGTGGAAGGAGTCGACTTTGATGAGACATTTGCACCAGTTGCTAGGTTAGAATTAATTAGAATATTACTTGCTATTGCCTGCTCTATGAACTTTATGTTGTATCAAATGGATGTTAAGAGTGCGTTTCTAAATGAAGTGGTGAATGAAGAGGTGAATGAAGAGGTTTATGTTGAACAACCTAAAGGCTTTTAGGATCCTCATCATCCACATCATGTGCATCGCCTTAAGAAGGCTCTGTACGGTCTAATGTAAGCACCCAGGGCATGGTATGAACGACTTACTAACTTTCTTTTAAAGAAAGGTTATCGTCGAGGGGGAGTAGATCGCACTTTATTTGTGCTTGAGAAGACTTCAAAATTTCTGATTACTCAAATTTATGTTGATGATATAGTATTTGGCTCTACTTCGTCTTCTATGGTACATAATTTTGTCACCATCATGCAATCCGAATTTGAGATGAGCATGGTTGGAGAACTCACATACTTTCTGGGATTGCAAGTCAAGCAAGGAAGGAATGGTCTGTTCATAAATCAGAGTAAGTATGCTCTAAACTTAGTGAAGAGGTTCAGTCTGAGAAATGCTAGAGCAGTTCGAACTCCTATGTGTGTTTCTGACAAACTGGTAAAGGGTGAGAAAGGAGTTTTGGTTGATCAGAAATTATACAGAGACATGATTGGAAGCTTATTGTATTTAACAGCTAGTAGACCAGATATATGTTTCAGCGTTAGGATTTGTGCAAGATTTCAGGCTGATCCAAAGGAGTCGCATCTCACTACAGTTAAACGAGTTATTCGATATGTAAGTGGGACTTCTGAGTATTGTGTCTGGTACTCTAAGAGTCAAGATTCTGAGTTAATTGGGTACAGTGATTCTGATTGAGCTGGTAATGCTGATGATCGAAAAAGTACCACAGGTGGATGTTTATTTATTGGTACGAAATTAGTGTTTTGGTATAGTAAGAAACAGAATTCGATCTCTTTGTCTACTGCAGAAGCTGAGTATCTTGCAGCAAGAAGCTGTTGTGCACAATTGTTATGGATGAAACAAATGTTGAAAGACTATGGAATTCATCAAGGCCCCTTGAAGATTTTATGTGACAATACAAGTGCTATTGATATCTCAAAAAATCTAGTCCAGCACTCGAGAACCAAACATATTGATATAAGGCATCACTTTATTAGAGATCTGGTTAAAAGGAAGGAAGTAGAAGTAGTCTATGTTCCAACACATGAGCAATTAGCTGATATCTTTACAAAGCCGTTGGACTCCGCCACTTTTGAAAGCCTTCAAAAACACTTAGGTGTTTATCAAATTTGAGGTAATTCTTGCCTGAATTTTACTGTAAATATTCTGTTTATTTTTGTTTGGAAAATCGAAAAAGAACAAAAAAAATAGAAAGAAGAAAAAGTACAAAAATAGAAGATGGAGTTTATGGTATGTTGGAAGTTGCTTTTGATGTGATATCTCGAGCTGACAAGAGAGAAAATGGTCATCATTATACTTCTTGGAAAACCAAAAAGAGTTTTGCGGGAAAAGAAGAGGTGAGTCGAAGAGTTTGTGTTGGATTCAAAACTGTCCAAATCCTTTCGAATCCCTCTTTCTCGGCTCACTACCATTCTTCTCGACACCCTTCAAAACCTAGCTGTACACTATCCCCACAATCCTTCTCAACAGCAACTTCGTGCCAGAGAATGTCAAACCTCAACTCTCCCACACGAGAAGAAGAGCTTCCAAGAATTTCTCAACCCTCAGAGGGCATGGAGGAGGAACAGATGACGGTCAATGTGGATTCGGCATTGTCCGAAGGGAATGGACATTGTGCAGAAGAAGTTGAGGCCGAAGCACTTCCCAAAGAAAATCATAGTCAATGTGAAGAGAATGTTGTCGAGGAAGAAACAACAGATGGCGGTGAAAAGCTCAGTGGTTCTGGCATCGATGGTGACGGACAAGAAGAACTCACCAGTGCTAAAAGGAAGGGCCCGTATGGAACGGTAACTCGTCCTAATCCCCCTCTTTAAAACTGATGGGTATGGAGTTTGGGAGCGTAGATGAGATCTTTGAATGGTTAGAGGCAAATCGAGTCGCAGTTGATTTAACCAAAATCAAAAGTATAGAAGGTGAATTTTTGCATGTTAAAGCCCAAGAATTAGTGACGGGTGATGTAGGAGATGCTTGGAGTATTGAAAATTGGAAAGTAAAATTTCTAAGAGGGAAGTATGGGATGTACAGAGGAAAAGATAAATTTCATGTGTATTGTCGTATTCCCCATCCAAGTTATGTATTTTTTAGAGAGATAAGTAATGAAGAAGCTACAGGATGGGAGATTATAAAGCATAGAAACAGATTACAGGTTGGGTTCTTTGATCCTCAGGCTGCTCAGAGGATGGAAGAGCTTAGGAAGCCAGTTATAATTGAGTTGTCTGATAGTGATGAAGAAGACATGGCTGTGTATGTTCCAACACAATAGGTTAAAGATGAAAGTCATAAGGAGGTGGATTCTGATGCTGACATGGGAGGAGAAGACCAAAATGATATATCTGGTAATGAATATGATGACAAAGAAGAAGATCAAATGACAAGTGATGCTAAGCAACCTGGAGAACCAATGTCTGGACAGAATGATTCAGATCAAGACAAGCACTGTGGGACACAATCTGAGGAAGAAGAAGAAGCTGAAGGTCTTGAGTGTGTTCCAACACAGGAACTTCCTGAATTGAACTACTCGAGTGATGAGGTGATTGATGAGTTTTTCCAGATGACAAAGGGCAAGAGGAAAGTGACTACTTCAGAGGTTACTCTACCTACTAAGAAGCTCAAGACAGTTCAGAAATTACTGAAGAAGAAGGCACTGCCACCTGTATTTATAAGTGATGCTTTGTCATTCACTTATTTTGATTTACAATGTGAGGAGATGGGTGAATTATTTGCTGAGGGGGGGTTTATCTCGGAGAGGCCCATAGACTTAGAAGCTTATAGGGAAAGTGGATTTTCTGCCATTAACCCTATGACACCAGCTTCTTGTTCCCATCGACACCACCATTACCCAAAACCTTCTCCTTTCAATTCTCCATCTCCCTCTGCCACCATTACTGCTCTGCCGCTCAATTCTTCTTCCCTTCCTGCCATTAGCTTCAGCATCGCCGCTCCATTCCACCCTTCCTCTTCCCGTTGACACCACCATTATCCTTTCACCACCATTACCCTAAGTCTCTTTCCGATTGATGGCGCCATTACCCCTCCGTCGAAACCACCATTACCCCAAGCCCCCGCCGAAAACCCTAACTCAGCCTCACTGCAGCCACTGCAAACCCTAGCTAGCCTTAACGTCGACGTTAGGAGGCGTTTCCACAAGAGAAGGAGAGGACGAAGAAGAAAAAGAAAAAAAATTGAGTGGCGGGTGAAATCGGGAGGAAGAAAAAGAAATCGACGACGGTGGCGGGTGAAAAATGAGGAAGAAAAGGAAATGAGTTGAAACAAGATGGCGAAGAAGAAAAGGAAACATGGTGAGGGCAGTTCAGTCATTTCAGGTTTTATATATTTTTCTTTTTTATAATAAGGGCAAAATGGTATTTTTCACAAAATCCGGTAGTAAACCGGTTGAATAAAAAGTCAACATGGCCAAAGGCTATTTTGACACTTTTTAAATTGCAGGATTATATTGACACTTCCGGCTAAAGTCAAACTTATTTTAGCACTTAACTCTATATTTTATTATGATAATGATTGATTGTAATAATTATATTTTTAAGTATACCTTATAAAATAGACACATACTTCCACCGGACCGTTAGACATGGATCAAACTCATACACATAAATTCATTTTAATTCAGTTATAAAACAATCTCATTTAACAGTTATTCCGTTCAAAACAACATTTTGTGATTTATTAATATTTGTGTGGATTTTTATATACTTCCTCCGTCACAGCTTAAACTGCATAGAATTTTTGTTCACGATATTCAATAAGCATGTTTGATCGTCAATATGTTTAACTACGTAAAATACCAACAGATAAAAAGTTAATATTTAGAAACTACTTATTACAATAAATCCAACAATATTACATATGATAGTATTATTGTTTACATATCTATTCAAATACATAGTAAAGTTTGATGGTATTGACTTGTCAAATAGTAAAATTGCAACTTAAACTGAGACAGAGGGAGTATAATGAATCGAGGAACAAAAATCACAGGAGATATTATATAAGAAGGTATTCCCTCCGTCCCAGTTGTATTTGCATTTATGTTTTTTTGATAATATTCTCTATCAAAGTTTGATCGCATATTTGAATAGATATATAAACAACAATATTATCGTATATGATATTTTTCAAATCGTCGTAGCAAATAGTTTTTAAATATTAAATTTTTACTTACCATTATTATATTTGAGTAAAAATATTAGCGGTTGAATATGTGTATTAAATAACGTACAAATAGTAAAAATGCAAAAATAAGTAGAACGAATGTAGTGGTACAAATGACCTATATTGTACCAAATAGTTTCAATATTGATGCTCCAAGCATATTCTTCCAATGGTGCCGTGAGGACGAAGCAGAAAGATACAGTATATAGTCAATTAGGCCCCTCTTCTTTTAGTATAGTCAATTAGGCCCCAGTGAACGGAGCTAAAATATAATTAAACTGAAAAAAGAAATAAAATTTCTAATAATAATGGGTTAAATCATTATCTAAACTGAAATGACCGAAATATTCTAGTTCCAGTCTCTTGAATTTATCTTTATTTCAGTTTAATTTAAATCAGTTTAATTCAGTTCAGCAAAAAAATAAATTTAATAAAATATAACTTAATTTAGTTTTATATTATTAATTTTCAATTTAGTTTAAATCAAGCTCAACCCCAAGCCTTAGAAGTTCAAGGTTTTAAATAATTCATCGACTGCTCTTTCAATCTTCATTTATTTCCCCCGTCCTCATAAAATGATTCACTTTCGTTTTTCACTGTCTCAAAAAAATGATATGGCTTAAAGATTATCTAAAATAATATTTTGTAAAATTTATACTACAATATTCTCTTTGAGTCCAACAAATTTTATATTGAGTACTCCTTCTGTCTCAAATTAAATTACCCACATATTTTATGGTACTATTCTCTATCAAAGTTAGGCTGCATATTTGAATAGATATATGAGACATAATATTATCGTATGTGAATTCTTAAGTAGTTTTTAGAAAGTAACTTTTTGTTTAGGGTTATTATACGTAGCTAAACATATTAATGGTCAAACATGTTTCTCGAACAGTGTGCAATGATTAGGCTGTAATTTAAACTGGGGCGGAGGGAGTACACTGTTTTTCTAAAAAGTATTCCTGCTCCCAATGTTTTTCTATTTATGTCACCATAAGTTTAGGTGCTTGAATTCAGGTGAAGAAAATGAGTATATGAAATTGAATATAGAAAGTAAAAAGTAAAATGAGTGGATGAAATTGAAGGAATCTTGCCAAAAATGGAAAGAGTGTCAAATAAAAGAAAACATTAATTTATAGCAAGCGTCATAAATAACAAAATAGATGGAGTGAACAAATAATATTTTTACCATTTTGATGAGAAGTCTGTCTCTTAAAAGATGGTATTTTTATAAGTCATAGAAAAACCAATTTTTAAAGTGAAAATTAAAATAAATAAAAATAAAATTTTCGTGGTGCATTAATCAGGTTATAAACTCTATAACTACTAAATATTGCATAAATTTTTTAGTATTGCAACTAAGATTTTTTTCTTTCATTATCCTGATTTAATCTCATTTTTTCATAAATCTAGGAAAAGACAATTTTTTCCCATGACTTTGCATTACAGTACATGAAACGGAGGAATATAACATTTTTAAAATTTAAAGTAACAATATAATACTCCATCTGTTTCTTTAATAGTGGCAATTCATTTTGGTGTTAGAGTTTAGGAGATGCTAAATGAGTTGATGAAATTGAATTGAAAGAAGAAAAAGTAAAATAAGTGGATATAATAACTTTAAACTTTTCATAAATGCAAAGTGTCAATATAAAAGACACACATCAAATTAGAAAGTGTGTCACTATTAGAGAAACGGAGGGAGTAATAAAAAAATAATGTTCTAGAAGCAAAAGCTTGGATGACGCAAAAGTTCAGGCGCGAGTATGTCGAGGGAAAAGTCCAAAACGACCGATGTGTTGCCACGATATTTGATTACTTCATCAACACCCCTCTTCTGATATTAATAAAAGTTACTTTTTGTATAGATGTCATTTTCATGTTATATAAAAAAGAGTTAGTATTACCTCCGTTTTACTATGCTTGACATTATAAGTTTAGTTGTTATTTTTTTATAAGTTGAAATATGTGGAGGAAATTAAATGAAGAAAGTAAAAAATTTAATGAGTGGTTAAGAATGATGTACTTTTTGTCATAAATAGAAATGTGACAAACTTACAAAAAATATAAAAAAATTGATAAAAGTGTCAAACTTAAGAAAATAGAGGGAGTATTAAATATAACCTGCAAAATAAATAAATGAAGTTAAAGTAACCCTAACTTTATAATGTATGTGTCAATTTAATACTATGCACCGTTGACTTCAACTGTAAAAGGGAGATTGGCCGAAATTTAAGAATATAACAATTTTATTCCTAAATTAGAAAAAAAACAAAAGGGAGAAAAGATACATTTCTTCTTCTTCCTTTTTCAGGCTCCTCCGAACCACCTCAACATTTTCCTCCCTTATTATTTTTTTGAAAGAACACCTATTTCATTATTCTTCAAACCAAAACACATACGAGCGCATATTCATTATATATTTCCAATTAAGTGTAATCGTCGAAGGCATGTCTAACACGAGTCTTGTGTGCCGCACTTGACCTAGCAATTCCAATGACAATTTCAATCGGGTGGGACCTCACCATGCCTTCCACCGTGTTGCCAGAAGGCTGCCCAGTGACATGGTCGGGCAACGCCCGAAATCCGGGGGCCTCCGGTGGCACGTCTAAGGCGCCGGTGGTGGAATAGTGAATCCCTCCACAGTGTCTTCTTCGTGGCGTGCTTTGCAACAGCGTTATGCTCACACGCCTCCTCCTTGTTCCACTCAGCTTGGTCGATCTTATGGACAAGGGTGTTTTTGTCATTTTAAATTCGGTTAATGGCTAATTCTTTTAGTCAACGCCAGAAATAGTTCAAAAGGATAAATTGTATATTTTGTCGCAAAATTAGGGTTATTTTGGCACATTCTCGTTTTGCAGGTTATATTGGCACTTTTAACACAAAGTTGAGATTACAAATTCCTATAAGAAATTGTAATACATCAGTATAGTTTATATACTCCCTTCGTCCTACAAAAAAATGGCGTGTTTTATGTCCGTTCCAGCAAAAATGACAGACTTTGAACATTATCTAAAATGGCATAGTATATGTTGTTAGATTCGCACAACGTCCTCTTTAACAAGTTTAAGACTGGACCCACTATTTTTTCAAAATATCTCTAATTTTTCACAATTATTCCTTGCCACATCAACTTTCCTAAAACTTTGGTCCAAAAACAAACATGTCATTTTATCTGGGACGGAGGGAGTATATTTTTAATGAGTTCGTCTCTTGAAAGACCGTCTTTCAATAAGTCATGGAAAGATGATGGACTTAAGGGCAATTTTAAAACAAGGGGCTGAAAATTTTGCAAGTCCAAAGCAATTAAATTTTGGGTCTAATTCACGTTATAAGCTATTTGGATAAATTTACGTGCATGTTTAAGTTTAAACCTCATTTTTCTTTCATTTCCCCCAAACTTTATATTAGCTCAAATTTCAAATAAATTTCAACGTTTCATTATTTAATGTCTGTGTTTCAACATAAAATTATAACGTTTATACTAAACATATTCAAGCACATAACAAATCATATTTAAATAAAAAAGTAAAAATATTCATGAATATCTATATATTAATTAAATTTAAATTATAAAGTGCAATATTATAATAAATACAATAGTTGATCATAATTTTTCATAATTTATAAACATACCGCCTTAACCAACTCTAAACCTTAATAAGCTCCTCAGTACACTAGTGAAGAGCCTTTGATTAAAGGTTGTTCATGAGAAACCGCCTTATTTGAGGATCAGAAAGAGGTTCTGAGTTCAAAACCACCCTCCCAGATCACCCTTTTACGGTTCTACCTTTAATAGAAATTGATTAAAGGTGGTTCTATTGTAGAACCACCTTTAATTAGGATTCAAAGGAGCTTTCGAGTTTGGAACCACCCTCCCAAGTCACCCTTTTATTTTAAATGAGGTTCTAAAATCGACTGAAGGCGGTTCCATTGTAGAATCGCCTTTAATTAAGTGCTTTTGTTGAATATTTTTGCCAACTACACAAAGCCATTAGATTAGGGTTTTTCCTTAACTTTTTCCCCCCACTGATATGAATCTCCTTGCGAATACTCTGGATTGCGAAATTTAAATCTTTGACTAAATGAGCGATCTCTCAAACCCTGGTATAGCCGCACGAACTTATCAGTAACTAACCCTCTGAATTACTCTCAATTCGAGATATGCTCACTAACTAGCCTACATGATTAGCTACCAATCGAAAAGAATTGATACTTAATCAACCCGCGGGATTAAGAAACAATGAAGAATGCTCGCAAGCAAAAAGTATAAACTCAAAAGTTCTGATATATGATTGATAAGAGTGTGGTAAAAACTCGATCAAATCAAAGATTTATGACAGAAATTGAAAAGATTTATGAAATTTTAAAGAAGCTAAAACCATATATAATTAGAATAATTAAAATCTAATCTGACCATATTCATCCAAGTAAATCAATCCAAATATTGGTTGAATTCTTGAATGAATCTGACATATATAAAATTACAAAATTTAATTCTAATCAAATTAAAATTGAAATTATAAACCCTAAAATAAAGGCATGACCAAAATTAACTTTTCATACGCCAACATGGCCGAGTTAATGAGTCTTATTCTAAAATAAAATAAATTAAAATTATCACACGATCTAATTAAAAAACCCAGTTTGAAAAGGAGTATAGTGTTATCCTCCTAAAAATATTAAACTATAAAAACCGTAAATAAATTATATTTTGATATCATATCACTCACTCTCCTTAGTCTTTGGCCCCCGCCGCTATACTTCACCTTTTCTCCTCTCCCATATTTCTCCGCCGCTGTCGTCTTTTCTCCTCATTTATCTCCACCTCATTGCGCCACCACACTACCTCACCTCCAACGTTGAAGCTTAGCCTTTCGAATGCCACCACCGTGTCAAAGCTCCCCCACTACCGTTGTATGGATGCCGCTTTGTCTGCTCTCCCATCACCACTGTGTAGCTGTCGTTTTGTTGTTGCCCTGTAATTCAAGGTCTGGCTCTGCTTCAATGCTGTCGGAAACCTCAGGTTTCCAACAGCTTTGTTTTAGAACACGACATTTTTTAACTTTCTTTGATCGAAATCGATCAAAGGCAGAGCTATAGAAGACAGTTCTAACGTATCTTCTGTGATTCGATATTAATCACCCCTGTCTCCACTAGTGCTAGATCCCATTTTTTCCCACAATAACATTCTCATTCAAGAGATGAATTTGGACAACATAGATCGTAGTTTAGATCAGTGATGTTACAACAGTAAAAGATCCCTATTTATCTTAATGATATGATGCTGATACGCTCCTACCTACTAAGTGATCATAATTTTTGCGGGAAGCAAGTTAATATTTTGGTGGCGATATTACATTTTTTTATTGGATTTCTAATCTATAATAGTACAGACGGTCAATTTGATTGACATATAATTTAGATATTCTTGTAATATGATGATTATTGATATAATTTAGATATCAATTCCAATAATTGTAATTGCAACTAATTGTTTTTTCCTGTATTTAAAAATACCATAAACCAATCTCATACAAAAATATAGTCATTAATTGGTACATTACGGTTCACACAAAAATATTATGATTGAGTTGTCCCATATATGTAGTTTAGTTAAATTGAGTTTAGTTCAATAAAATTTCAATTTGATGATATTTAGTTTAGTTTATCTATAATATAATTATTTTTTAATACACTTACTTTTAGTTCAGTTCAACTCAATTCAATTTAGTTTAATAAAAATAAACTATAGAGAACGGCCTAAGACTACTAAACTAATTCAGCAGTTCACTGTTTACATATGGTTATATAATATAATATCAATGAGTCCTGATAGGCGGCATGTCTATAAACTTATGGATAATTCTGTATTTTTTTGCTTATACACTGCATCGGTTAAATTACATACTAAATTTAAAATTTAATTTTTTATATATTATATATTTTTATATTTTCACATTCAAATACACATTATTAGTTGTTTTAACTTTTAAAATACAATATTTAACTTTTATAAAAAAAATTACAATATTTAAAGTAAAAAGTACAGTGTCCGTAAGTTTATGGACAGACAACCTTGAATCCGTCTTATAAATTTTCGAGTTGCATGAATCGGCTTATAAACTTTATAACTACTACATGTTTCATAATAAATTTTTAATATTATAATTAAAACCTTTTACCCTTTATTATTTTAATTAAATTCCATCTTATAAAAAGACGGTATTTCTCAAAATTTTGCCGACAATCTTTCCCGAGACTTTCTAATATGAGTGTGTCTCTTGAAAGACGGTCTTTCCATAAGTCATGGAAAGACCAAGGTTTAAAGTGTAAATTAGAAGAAATTAAGATAAAATTTTCGGGTTACATGAACCCGGTTATAAATTTTATAACTACTACATGTTGCATATTAAAATTTTAATGTTGCAACTAAGACCTTTTACCTTTTATTATTCGAATTAAACCCCGTCTTTCCATAAGCATATGGAAAGACCGTCTTTCCCAAGACTTTGCCTTCTAATATAATATTTAATTCACACGCGATGCAATTAGTAGTATTTAACAAAAGATTCATCTCACGAGCTAAAGAAAATTCCTACTTTCTCCCTACCAACTTTAGATGCGCACTTGTTTAGAAATGAATAACACATTTTTTTCCTTAAATTTAAAAAAATCATTTTTTGGATGAGAAGTGAATAATACTTCTATTTGTACCGGTGCAAATATGAACCGAGCCTCAGTAATATTTACCTTTTGCGGGTTATTTTAATAGGCCAAGTATTTGGAAAGACGGTTTTTCCATAGCCTTATGGAAAGATGGGTATAATTAAAATTATAAAAGGTAAAATGTCTTACTTGTAATATTAAAATTTTAGTATGCAACATGTTGTAGTTATAAAATTTATAACCCGGTTCATGCAACCCGAAAATTTTATCTTCATTTGTTCTAATTTACACTTTAAACCTTGGTCTTTCCATAAGTTATGGAAAGACCGTCTTTCAAGAGACGGACTCATTTTAATATCACTACTAGGAAGACCCCAATAAGCACCGGTATTTTCACTCCATATGCATTGGTATTTTGAAAAATTTTATATCGATGCCTAAGTGACCCGGTGCAAAAGGTGTAGTGTCATAGGCATCGGTAAATCGTACAGTGCTAGAATCTATTCCAGCACCGGTATCATTACCGGTACCTATGAACGAAATACCGTTGCTAGTAAATAGGCTATCAATTTAAAATTCGGTCAGTGAGAATAAATTCACCGGCCAGAATATGAAACCCAGAACGAACAAAACACAAAAAAAAACTCATGTAAAAAATTGGAAAATTCATACCACAACCCATAACTTGATTACATATAATTGAAAATACATAACACCCCTCAATTCATGAAACAAACTATACATAAACATAGATTAACAACATCAGTCATCATAAAAAAATAGAACCTAATTTCCAGATACCCTAGATAACATCAACGAACCAAAACAGTAAAGGTGAGGGCGGATCTGAGCTGAAACGGAAATTTTGGTGGAGCTCGCAACTCTGACCAGCGACCAAAGCGCGGGGAGATGACGTCGGGAATGGTGCGCCACGGGGAGATGGAGTTGGAGATGGAGTTGGAGCTGGTCCGGGGGATGGAGTTGCGCTTCGTCGTTGGCAAAGGAGCCGAAGCAGCATCGCTGATGGCATCGAAGCAGAGAGCGAGTGCACCATCATCGGCGGCGATGGAGAGGGGGAGGTGGTGAAGGAGGATGGAGAAGATGGAGAGGCAAGATAATGGGAGGGTAGAAAGTTTAGGGTTTGAGAATTGTTTGTATAGACAATTTTTTAACGGTTGAGATTCAATCAACCAAAAGAAATCAACGGTTCAGATGAAATTGTATTGGGCTCTTTTTTTTAAGTGTTGAGCACCGGTACTGGTGCCCAAAATGCTGATACCGGTGCCTAAGAAATTGAAATGCAGCTGCTTAGGGTTGCTTTGAATGTTTAAAAAAAAATTTGAATCAAAGAGCAAACCCAAGATTTTTTTCTAAGTGTTGAGCACCGGTACAAATACCGGTGCCCAAAATGCTCATACATGTGCCTAAATATACGAAACACATCTACTTAGGGTTGCTTTGAATATTTTTTATAAAAAAAATATTGAACTCGAGAGCAAACCCAAGATTTTTTTTCTAAGTACGGAGCACCGGTACACATATGGGTGCCCAAGTAAATAATACCGGTGCTAATTCAAAATTTTCAAAATTTTAAACAATCTCTGCAAAATTTGGAATGAAAATTTGAAAAATTCATTATCCCGCCATAACATAGCACCGGTATGAATGAAAAACAATGCCGGTGCTAATATTATTTGATCTCTGAGTTAACCTTTTAATTTTTACAATTAGGTATATAGAAGAAATTTGAAGGCAGAGAATCACAAAATTGAAGACACCAAATGCAATTAAATAAGAGATGATTGTGTCTTTAAAATTCGAGGTACAATGGGTGGGTGAACGGAAGCGCCTCTAACATATTTTTGGAAAATTACGCTATGGCCCAAAATTTTTTTACAACATTATCCTTCTATCCAAAATATAAATATGGAAATAGAATATAAAATTTTTTTTGATGAAATTTTGAAAAACGTTACTGCATGTTCTATAGGAACCTAGAGTTAATTACTTAGAAGCTTGGGAATTGAATGTTAGCCTAGCGGTCGAAGTCTAGTGCTATTACCATGAGGTCATGGGTTCAATTCCCACCAGGGCAAGGGGAGGGGAGGGATTTTATTGGGGGCTCATTTGAGTTATTACCCAAATTTTCAAAAAAAAAAAAAACTTAGAAGCTAGAAAGGAAAAATATTTCATTACGGACTTGAAAAATACAATGAGGGTGTATAGGGTAGCATCATGTTTGAGCGGATTTCAATTTGGAGTTACGAGTAAAGTTTTTACCTTTTGCACTTAGGTCCCTCTAGGAAAGTTGGAGTCATCGAATCACGAAATTAGCGGAACTAAAATGCAATTCAATAATATATGATCGCAACTCTGCAATTTGGGTATTTATGGGTTAACGGAAGGGTCTCGAAAGTCAACATTGATTACTTCTATAATTCTTGAAAAATTATATTGTGACCAAAAATTGTGTTACCCCATTACCCATTGCTCCAAAATACATGATTTTTGTTATTCATGCCTAAATATAGAAATATAAAATAATTAATTTTTTTGATGAATTATTGGAAAGCACTAGTACATGTTCTCGAGTACTTTATGGTTGATTACTTGGAAGTTACAAAGTGAAATCAGGAAGAATTATGGATATGTTCTTATAATTGATATTTGATAAATATTCCCTTACAGGCATGGAAAATACAATGGGTTGCATGGGGTAGGATCACGTTCGAGCAAATTTCAGTTTGGAGTTACGAGTAAAGTTTTTACCTTTTGCGCTTAGGTCCCTCCAAGAAAGTTGGAGTTGTTAAATCACGAAATTGGTGGAACCAAAATGTAATTCAATAATATACGATCATAACTCTGCAACTTGGGAATGTATGGGTGAACGGAAGGGTCTCGAAAGTCAAGATTGATTACTTATATAAATTCTTGAAAAATTACACTGTGGCCCAAAATTGTGTTACCGGTGCTGAATTTATTCATAGGCACATATTTTTGTGTACCTGTGCTGAATTTTGATTTTGTAGCACCGGTATTGAGTGTTACCGGTGCTGAATTCATTCATAGGCACCAATTTTTTGTGTACCAGTGCTGAATTTTGATTTTGTGGCACCGGTATTCAGTGCATAGGCACCGATTTTCTGGAGTGCTGAATTTTGGTTTTTTAGCACCGTTATCACTTACATATCGACGCCTATGTACTTGTTTTCCAATAGCGTATTAATTACCCCCTCCCCCGGTTCTGTTTTCGTATGGTAAACTAATTTCAGATAAAATATATTTTCAAATTAAAATGTATGGTGAAAATTAAATGGATAGAATAAATAATTAGTGGTGAGATAGATAATTTTTATCATAAAAAGAAATATGATAATCTTAAGGAAATATATAAAAATAAAAGAGTCCGCTATTGAAAGACGGTCTTTTCATAAGTTATGAAAAGATCAAGGTTTAATGGTACACTAATTTTAGATAAAATATATTTTCAAATTAAAATGTATGGGGAAATTAAATGGATAGAATAAATAATTAGTGGTGAGATTGATAATTTTTATCATAAAAAGAAATATGATAATCTTAAGAAAATGTATAAAAGTAAAAGAGTCCGTCTATTGAAATACGGTATTTCCATAAGTTATGAAAAGATCAAGGTTTAAACTATAAATTTAAAGAAATCAAAGGAAAAAAATTTGGGTTGCATTAATCGGGTCATAAACTTATAACTACTACATATTGCATAATAAAAAAAATTTATTGCAGCTAAAACTTTTTATATTAATAATTTTAATTCAATCCAATCTTTTCATGTGTCTATATATAGGCAATTTCACCTAAAACTTTGCCAAAATAAAAACTGCACAATACTCAACGGGGAAGTACTAGCACCTTTATGAATTACCACTTACCAGCCATTCCAAGTTTATTTTTCAGTTCAAACAAGGGCATGTTTACTTTAAAATCTCATTTACTTTTGGTGCAATAAATATTTGAACTTGAGTAAGACCTGTTCTCGAGAGCTTCTGATCGGATAGGAATTGAACTAAAATGAAATGAACTAAATTAATTTAAACGGAATTGAATAAAGTTGATTTAAATTGAACAAAAATAAGTTTAATAAAAAAATAATAGTCATATAAATACACCAAACTAAATTGCATTAATTAATTTTGTCTTTACAGAACTGAATTGAAATGTAGATAAATTAGACAACATGGCCTAATTGCGTTGGCCTAATGGCCTAAACCCCAATATTCTATTTTTTTAATTATTAAAGATAATATGATCTAATTCACGCTTAAAAAATAAAGATAATTCAAAATCCACTTTTTCATTCATAAAATTTAATTACGTATCCAATAATAGTATGTAATTGCAGTATTTGTGTAGAATACGGCACCATATAATATATCATTTAAATGTGTTAAAAATTGAGTAAATGAATTTGGTGACCCATTAACTATTACAATCTTTCATTTTTGGCACTCAAATTGTTTTAAACATTATGGGTTTCTCAACGTGCAGAAGTGCTAAGTCGTGACTATTTTAGCAATTTTAATCCCTCAAAAATTAGCTCATTTAACCATTAAAGGGCTAAATGTGGTGAACGGTTTTAATAGTTAAAAGTGCCACCAAGCTTATTTGTTCTTTAAAATATAGTTGATTTCGCAGTCATTCTCCTTTTACAGGCTGAAGCTTCCAAACTCTGCCGATTGTAAATTTCCAATTCTCAAATTTGTTTCTCCCTTTCAATTTCTAACACCACATAAATTTTTGAATTTAAAATTATTTAAAATTTAGATAGGATAAATTTATAAATAATATAAATTAATAAAGAGTCTGTCTCTTGAAAGACGGTCTTTCCATAAGTCATGGAAAGACTAAGGTTTAAAGTGTAAATTAGAAGAAATGAAGATAATATTTTAGGGTTGCATGAACCGGGTAATAAATTTTATAACTACTACATGTTGTATATTAAATTTTTAATATTGCAACTAAAACCTTTTACCTTTTTATTATTTTAATTAAAGATCGTCTTTCCATAAGTATATGGAAATACCGTCTTTCCCAAGACTTTGCCATTAATAAAATATTTTAATAAATATTTATAATTTTTGTAATCAAAGTAATTACAAATTTTTTTAATAACTGAGCGCTAAACGTTATAGGAATGAAATTTATCATAACTAATCTAATTTTTAGATCCTCTAAAATGAAACAACCTCCTCATACTTATATTATGATACTTTCTCCGTCCCGAATTGAACTGCATACTATACTCTTTGACATAATTCACTATCAAACTTTGACCACACATTTAAATAGGTGTATATACAGTAATATTATCGTATGTGATATTATTGGATTCGTCATAACAAATAATTTTAAAAAGTAATTTTTTGTTTGCCAATATTACACATAGTCAAATATATTAAAAGTCAAACATATTTTTTGATAATTATAATAAATATTTAATGCTATTTAATTCAGGACGGAGGGAGTAACAAAATGACTCTGCAGGAACTAATTGTTTATTAGTAGAGACAGGATCGAATCCGCTATAACCAAAAAGAGGTCATTCTGCCTAATGGAACTGCTGAGAAGCCGAGAACCAGGCAACAATCAACAGCTGCCAAATTAATTCAATTAACAAGCATTAAACTAATTAAAGTATATTATAATGACAAATTGAATCTCGATCTCCTAAAATAATAACCTCCTCTTACTGCATTTGACGTCATCAACTAAAGAATATACGGTTAGGATTTTGCTTTGCTGGAAGTTGACCTTTTGATGTAGGGATATATATCAATATAACGCTGTCTGTTTGAATAATTGTTAATATAAAATTCAGGTAATTTTTAGTGTAAAAATAACTCTAACTAATTAATGTACGTGTTAATATAACCCTCAAATTACATTTTGACTTTTATCTTCGACGTTGATCATTTATAAATTGATCAAAATACCCTGTATAATAAAATCTGAAATTGAATTTGATAAAACTACCCTTATTGTCAGTGGGTTCCACGTGAAGTCAATTTGACGGGAAAAAATGAACACCAGAAATTCTACCTTGAGAATTATATGCAAGAAATTAAATAATTAACACAATATCAATTATTGAGAAATTGTACAAGAAGTGGACACATTTTGTTAACGCAAATTATACCGCACACCGGGACACAATGAACATTATATATATCCAGTAAGAATTATTACTGTAGTTAATTTCCCTAAAACATTGATAGTGGATTTGTGTTTATCCTTTATTATTTAGGTAGGCAAACTAACGATTAGTTATTGGTTAATTACTAGGAATACGCTAAGCATTGTATTCCCTATAGTATAAGAATTGTTTGGTGAAACTGTATTTTTCAGAAAAATTAAGTTATTTTAAAAGTAGAAAGAAAAAATTGACTTATGTCTTTCCTCCAAAAATAATTTTAGAACAGTTTTTTAGGAGTTCGCTAAACACTAAAATGGTGTTTTGTTTATATACAAAACATTTATAAGTTTTGCCAAACACACTTGTAGCTCTGTTTTTCTTGATGGATTTTTACAATCGAATTGAAATTAAATTGAAAGAAAAGATAAAAAATAATTTTTAAGTAATATATAAACAAAACACCATTTTAGTGTTGCCAAGCACACTCGTAGCTCTGTTTTTCTTGGTGGGTTTTTACGGAACGAATTGAAATTAAATTGAAAGAAAAACTAAAAATAATTTAAGTAATACTAGTTATTTTTTTTTACTAAACTGAGTGTGTTAAAATTTGAGAGAACCATATTTTAATTTGTGTATATTTTTTGGCAAAGTCTTGGAAAATATTGTATTTCCATACGCTTATTGAAAGACGGAGTTTAATTAAAATAATGAAAGGTAAAAGATCTTAGTTGCAAGATTAAAAATTTATTATGCCACATGTAATAGTTATAATGTTTATAAACCGATTCATTCAACCCAAAAATTTTATCTTCATTTCTTCTAATTTACACTTTAAACCTTGATTTTTTCATGACTTATGAAAATACCATCTTTCAAGAGATGGGCTCTTTTGTTTTACTTAATTTTAATTAAATAAAAAATAAGTAAATTAAATATTAAATTAAAACAATAAAAGTACAGATAATTCGAGAAGGAGGGGCCTTATCGTAACCCGGTTTCCACATTATTATAAAAGCATTATTCTTTTTTTTACCTCTATGTGATTTACCTCCTCAGTGATGGCTATAATGTTGGCGTGACTAGGATCCTGATGGCGAGGGTATCACTTTTCTTTTTTTTTTATAAAAGCATTATTCTAATAAAAAGTCGAATTGTCCAAATTACAACTTATCGAGGACAACAACAAACATTGAACTCAATATAAAAATGTGGGTAGATGCAACTATAATTTCATATATAAATTGTGGGTCTTTACATATTTTAAAGTTGCTTTAGTTGATGTAGTGAGCATATATTCTTAATGAAATACGATCCATGATTTTCTT
Source organism: Rubia yunnanensis (assembly GCA_037428765.1). NCBI lineage: Eukaryota > Viridiplantae > Streptophyta > Magnoliopsida > Gentianales > Rubiaceae > Rubia > Rubia yunnanensis. The sequence goes on from CM075062.1 coordinate 1,867,793, forward strand.
TGTTTATATTTGTGCGATTGATAATATTAATGCACGATGAGAGGGGTCAAGAGTCTCACATTAATGATAGATAAAAATATAGTTTAAATATATAAATTCATAAAATCACTTACACATAGTATTAATTGCCATTAAAATCATAAGCTTAATCCTATTTGGAGAGATCTAATTAATCCTAATGGAAAAAAATCGTACATGTAACCCATCTTTGCATTTATATGATATTAAAAATTATTTATTTAAAACATAAAATAAATGAAGCACATACAGCGGCATGTTACTTGTTTATATTATATATGTATATATTAAGATTTTAAAATTGAAAAATGATAGTATTTGAATGGTTGGTTTTTATCATAAAACTAATTGGTACTATGTAGAAGTGACCCATGATCTTATATACTGAATTACATGAGTGTCAACCATCAATGTGCTGCAGTATGAATCATCGCACATACGTGGACAGAAAAGGGGTAATAAACCAACCTTGGGCTCTGATAAACATGTCCACTGGCTGCTCTGAAGTGGCGATATGATGAGTAGAAATGATACACGAAAACACTAGATCACGAACAAGATGGCAGTCGATCTCGATATGCTTAGTTTGCTCATGAAATACAGGATTAGCTGCGATGTGGAAAGCAGCCCGACTATCACAGTACAAGCGAACTAGATCCGAATGGCGAATACCAAGCGAGCGGAGAAACGAGCGAAGCCAAAGAATTTCACAACAAGCATTCTCCATAGCTCTGTATTCAGCCTCTGCAGAAGAATGCGAGACTGTGTGTTGCTTCTTGGTTTTCCAAGAGATCGGTGACATACCAGAGTGACAAAGTAACCAGTGATGGAGCGACGAGTGATAGGACATGTCGCCCAGTCAGAATCACAATAAGCTGTCAGAGTTGAACTACTATCATGCGAAAGAAACCGACACTAACCCGGGCTACCTTTGACGAAATGAAGAACGCCTACAGTCCAATGCGCCAGCTTTGGCTGCTGCATAAACTGAGATAGAGTATGAACCGTGAAGCTAAGTTTGGGCCGAGTGATAGTTAGATATACCAGCTTTCCAATCAGACGACGATATTGGTCGGGATGATCATAATCTGGACCAGCAGCCTTGCTGAGATTATGCGTCGGATCCATTGGCAAAGTGATTGGCTTTGCATAAAAAAGACCAGCTTCGGCGACCACCTCCAGGGCCTACTTGCGTTGAGAAATGAAAATACTAGAGAGGATTCACGCAACTTCGAGGCCCAAGAAGTACTTGAGAATGCCAAGGTCCTTCATATGAAAGCTGGAAGATAAGTACTGCTTGAAAGTAGAGATGACAGTAGGGTTATCACTTGCGATAATCAAGTCATCGACGTATACCATGACATAAAGATGGTGACCAGCTCGGCTGAGGCTAAATAAAGAATAGTCTGCATAGCTTTGCTGAAAGCCATACTGACGAAGGGCCCGGGCGAGCTTGGAGAACCAATTACGAGGAGCCTGTCGGAGACAATAAAATGACTTGTGCAGATGACAAACTTGATCAGGTAACGCTTTAGAGTAATCTGGTGGCGGGGACATGAAAACCAGTTCATTCAGATCACCGTGAATGAATGCATTGTGAACATCCATTTGATGGAGTTCCCAACCGCGGACTGCAGCAACGGATAAGAATGTGCGAACTATAACTATCTTGCCGACTAGAGCGAATGTTTCATTGAAATAGATGCCTTTAACTTGGCGATTACCGAGCACAATTATGCGAGCCTTGTAGCATTCGATGTCTTCGTTATCCTTATACTTGGTGTGGTAGATCCATTTGCAGCCAATAGGTTTCTTTCCAGGAGGAAGGGATGTGAGGGGGCATGTGTTATTTCTTTCAAGAGCATCGAGCTCAGCCTACATGGCCTGTCGCCAATATGAATGCTGTATAGCCTCAGAAAAATGAACCAGTTCATCCCCGGAAGTGACAGCCGCAAGAAAGTGGGTATGTGCCGAAGCGAACCTCTGAGAAGAAACAAAATGGCTGATAGGATAAGGAGTTGACGAGGCAGCCAAACTGGATTGGGAAACGCCTGTGAGAATGGAGCTGCATACAAAATCTTTGAGCAAGATGCTCGGTTTTCAATAGTGGGTGCTGTGACCAACATCCGGATGAGGCGCCGTGGGAATAGCCTCAGTCTAACCCTCACGATGCTCGATTGGGGAGGGTGAGCCCGACTCCAGCGACTGCTTAACTCCGCTTGACCGCGTACTATGGGTTGCGCAGAAGAGCTCTCCCTTGCTGGGGAGGCAGTAAGCTCTGAAAGATCGTAGACATCAAGATGGGATGGATGAACCTGAGGAGATGATTACTGGAAAGATGATAGAGCTCGATATGGAAAGTTGTTCTCGAAAAGCACCACATCACGAGAGAAGTAGAACTGACTAGTTTTGAGATCATACAGCCGCCAACCTTGTTTACCACTGGGATATCCCATGAAAACACATTTGCGACCACGAGCAGCGAGCTTATTGGTTGGTCGAGGAAGAATTAGAGCGAAGCAGAGACACACAAAGACACACAAATAAGAATACATGGGTTCTCGCTAAAATATCAGATGAAATGGAGTCTTGTTTTGGAGAACCGGTGCCGGAATGCGATTGATTGAAAAACAAGTACACATTCACCCCAGAATTTAATGGGAAGAGAGGTTTGAAAATGCAGAGCACATGCCACATTTAGAAGGTTATGATGCTTGCGTTCCACTCTGCCATTTTGCTGGGGCGTGTAAACACACGAAGTCTCGTGAACAATGTTGTGAGTAGAAAAAATAATCCCTCAGTCATAGATACTCTGTACAATTGTCTGATAAAAAATGATGAACTAATGATTTAAATTGAGTAATAATCAAAGCATAGAAATCCATTATCAGATGCGGAACTTCCGACTTGGATTTCAGTAAATAAACCCAAGTGGCACAAGAATAATCGTCGACAATCGTAGCAAAATAAGTAGCACCACAAGAAGCAGGAGTACGATAAGGACCCCCAAATGTCATAGTGCACAAGTTCAAATAATTGTTTGGCTTAGAACTTAAGGGAAAAACAACTTGTGTTTGCTTGGAATTGAAACAAACGTCGCACGATACAGTACTAGAAACTAAATCAATTGGAACAGACAGAGAAGATAAAACTGCATCGGAAGGGTGACCTAGCCTCTTGTGCCACAATTCAACTGAGTACTTCTTCTCGGGTTTGGACACATTGCATGTGTATGCGGCAGCCGAGAAGTGTCGTAACCAGTAAACTCCACTTTGTTGCTCACCCACACCAATCACTGTCTTCGAACCATATCCCTAAAGTACACATAACTGATCAGTTAAGAAAGCGTAACACCGAGCATATAGAAGCAACATAGCAAATGAGAGAAGATTGCACTCCAAAGTCGGCAAATAAAGAACATGATCAATTTTGGTAGCAAGAGAGAATACCGGAAAACCTTTATGAACAGCTATAACAACACGATTTTTTGGAAGCTTAATGGGAACATGTGTAATGTCAATCACATCATGAACAAAGCTAGATTATTTGTCATATGAACCGAGGCACCAGTGTCGAGAATCCACGAAGAGTGCATACCAATAGCATCAGTGGAAAGAGTGTTCATGGAACTGTATATTTGTAAAACAGCTTGCCATTGACTAGGACTGAGGTGAGGGTTGCGAGCTACAGACTCCAGAATAGAGGTGACATCAGACGGCGCAGGCAGAAGTTGCTGCTGAGCCGAAAGTGCGACACCGCTACCCGGAGTCCCGTGGCCAAAACTGGTGCTGCAAAAAAATAGGCTTAGCCTGAGCAGCAAACGCCATACCATCAAACTTGGTGTCGCGTTCGTGTACCAGGGTCTTGTGATGTTCCTCCTGAACGACGAGAGCATAAACCATGTTGAGAGAGAACAATGGTTCCTGTGCCACTATGCTGGAACGGAGAGTGCCAAACGTGTCATCGAGACCTAGAAGAAATTGATGGAGATGCTCGATATCACGTTTGGTTCGAAGCTTGGTTGTGATGTTACAAGAACAATTGCTGCAGAGACAGACCTGAAGGGGAACGTAGGTTGTGACTTCGTCCCAAATCTTCTTGAGAGCACCATAATATGAGGCGACATATTTTCCACCTTGGCGACAGTTTGCCAAATCTGCATAAAGCTGGATAGGTGACAGATGATCGCAACGATGGGTCAATGGATTTAACAACCCATCCAATCAACATGAAGTTAACACTATACCAGTCACACAAATCAACAGAGGCAATATCAGCATGAGAAATACGACCATCGATAAAGCCCAACTTACGTTTAGACTTGAGTGCATTCTTCATTGAAGTAGTCCACTCATGATAGTTATCACCCTTAAGAACAACTGGACAGAGAGACAAGCCAGTGTGATCTGAAGGATGAATGGAGAATGGAGACGAGTGATCAAGAGGGCACAGGAGAGGCTAGGGACCAAGACCGTCGTTGACCACCAACAGAGGAGGCGTCTACGGTGGCGGCTGCTATAGAGGTGTGTCGTTGCCGGCGAGAGATTGACGGCGGAGGGATGACCGTGCTTTCCAAGTCGCTCATAATGAGTCGGTGACTCCGGAGTCACACAGCGGCAATGGTTAGGGTTTTGTTGAAATTTGTTGATTTCACAAATTAGACTCTGACACTATGAAATGAGGGAAGGAGAGAGTAATTTGAAAATAATGATCTGATTGATATTGACAGAAAAAAGGGATATACCCAAATATACAAGATATGACTATTATAACTAATAAACTATTGAATTATATTATAACACAATCTCTTATATTCTATTAGATAAACGTGCAAACCTGATTCAAACCCTACACTACCAAATTGAGTAAAGTATTTTTATGGCTTCTCAGGTATAATTGGAATTGACACTTCTGATTGTGTCGTACTTGACCCATATTTCTGTAAATGTGATTTTCCGGTTGCAACTGAGTAATCCCTCCGTTTCTTTATTAATGACACACTTACTTTAATTGGATATTTCTTTTATATTGATACACTTTTCATTTTTGGCAAGATTTCTTCAATTTCATCCACTCATTTTACTTTTTACTTTCTACATCTAATTTCATTCACTCATTTTTTCTACCTAAATTCAATCACATAAATCTATGGTGTCAATATTAGTAAAACGGAGGGAGTAATGAAATAATTAAGATATATTTGTATGCCGTCTTATTGTTTGACAAATGTATGGACAAGAACGACATCCACAGTGCCAAGGAAATCCAGTCGTGTTTGGTTCTTCTTTCTAAATCATTTACTCCCTCCTAACAGTAATATATTTTTTAATTTGAAATATTTCTTTTATATTGATGTTTTTTAATTATGAAAATTTTTAGGTTATTATATCCATTAGTTAAAGTTGATATGAATTGAATATCGGAATTTTTTATCTTTTTTTTTAATTCAAACTTATCCACTCATTTAGCATCTCTTAAATTCCAACACTCAAAAGTGGTGTGCCACCAATAGAGAAATAGAGAGAGTACTTTTTCAATTATTTTCTTTTGCAAAGAACAAGTGATTTTTATTGGGAGTTCGTCTTTTGAAAGTGGTTTTTCCCTAAGTTGTGGAAAGATCAAGGTTAAATTATAAATTTAAAAATATTAAGATATAGTTTTTGAGTTGCATTAATTGAGTTATAAACTTATTACAAAACTTTAGCACTACTACAAATTAAGTCTAATGTAGCATTTTCCTTACAACACTTATTCAAAATGTAACAATAACTTATAAAGTGTTACTTAAACTTTTGAAAAGTGTTACATAAATATTAAAAAGTGTTACCCAAATTTTAAAAAGTGTTATATTAGATCTAATTAGGGGCAGAGCCTAAAACATGTACGAAGGGGGCTGATATGTAAAGAAAAATTGAGAAAAAAATATTTCCCCAATTTTTCTTTCTATTAAAGGGGGTTGATAATATTTTTTCAAAAAAATTTACTCTCGTATTTCCCCTACATCCGCCACTGGATCTAATGTAATATCACCTAAGTTAATACTTGTTAAAGGGTTACTTTAGGTGCTATTGTAACACTTTGAACATAAAGTAACCATTTTACAAGTTTTACCTTAGGCGATGTTACATTAGATCTAATGTAACACTTTTTAAAATTTAGGTAACAATTTTTCAATATTTATGTAACACTTTTCAAAAGTTTAAGCAACACTTTATAAGTTGTTGTAACATTTTGAATAAGTGTTGCAAGGAAAGTGTTACGATAGCTCTAATTTGTAGTAGTGGAGTGAGACGGTATCACTCATTCTTATGGTGAGACGGAGGGTTTAAGTACAATTATTTAAATATGTATGAGAAATGATATGGGGTACTTTATGTAGTTTTTAAAACTTTACTTATTACTCTGTCTTGCCATAACTTATAGTGAGACGGTCTCACATAAGTTTTTCTCTAAACTTATAACTACTTTACATTGAATAATAAATTTTTATTATTATAAATAAAATCTTTTACGTTTCTATCATTTTAATTAAATCCGTCTTTCTATATATATCCAAGAAAGATCGGTGTGAAAAGTCTTTCAACACTTATTCTTTCAATGATTGAATTGGATATAAAAAGTGAAATACTTTAAATTTGATTCAACGTGGAGCATATTTGTGCATTTGTTACGTAGAAGAAGCAAACACAACTACGTAATAGATTGGAAATTAGAATCCAAACTTTCTAAGTAGGGAGCGGGAAATAGGTCTTGTTTTTAATAATAAAATTAAACTCAATAAAGTTAATTTTAAAGCAAAGTTTTGGGAATCACCATTTTTGTATAACCTTATGAAAAGATAAAGTTTAACTAGAATAATAAAAGGTAAAAAGTTTTAGTTGCAATAAGTAAAATTTATTATACAACGTGTTATAAAATTTATAACCTTATTCATGCAATCCAAAAATTTTATCTTGATTTCTTCTAATTTGCACTTTAAATTTTGGTCTTTTCATGACTTATGAAAAAACTGTCTTTTAAGAGAAGAACTCTAATTTTAATTTGATAATTTGTATATTTATTTTTAATTCATTTCAATTTAGTTCACTTCAAATCACACGAACTGGACATAATTTATAGTTCACATGCTTCACGCTCATTTAATCCTACTATATTATATTTATGTGATCTATCACATTGTTAAATGCTGATAAAGTACCATTGCTATAAACCAAGGCCATCATAACATTTTTTTTATAATACTTATAATAATTTTTAGTGTTATTTTAATCTCGAAAATAATTGATCTTCAAACATCTCTAACCTGTGATGATGAGACGACGAGGGTGAGTGATTCACACTTTTAACTCCAGCTTAATTCTACTATGCTATTTACATTCGGAGAGCCATTCATTTAATCCTTCCAGTTTTTTCACATTTACATTCAGCACATAAACAAAAGCAAAAGTAGAGAAATACTCCCCTTACATGACTCTAAATGCATAAGTACTGTTTATTAAATTAAATTAGTTAATTTAAAAAGTAAAAATAAACTAATATATAAGATAATATATTAATTTTGGATATTATTAGAATCAACATAATATTTATTTTATTTTTATTATTTATATATAATTAAAAATATTAACGGTCAATTTTTTTTATCAACTTGAAGAGGTCTACACGTGCAAGTAGACTTGAAAAGCAAATTTTAGATTTATTCAATTATTATATATATATATTAGTAGTTGTTGAACATATTTGAGCACACAAATTTGTTAGCAAAACCACACAATTATAGTAGCAAATTTGTATAAGACAAGGCTTTATACAAAGATGCGCAACAAATAGTGGGCAGTAGTATACTGTCAATAGTAGTAGTTTTTTGAAAAGAGAAAACACAATCTATTAATTTTACGGGCTTACAATGATATAATTCATTTAATTAAAGACGAATTATTAATAATAATACTCTCTTTTTTTATAGAACTAATTCAATTTTATTTATTTATTTCTCAATTTCTTTCTCAATATTATATTCAACTAAAATTATATATGGAGTATAAAATTTAAAAGTAATATTACAAAACTTGTTTTAGACCTTTTAATTAACAAACAAAATTATTTTATTTTAGATGATATAACAAGAGATGCTCTCAAATAAAAGTCTCTCCCTAAAGCCTATATCCTATTGCAGCCGCCACCCTTCTCTCTTTCTCTTCTCAAAGGCTTTTCTTCTTGAATCTTCTTTTTCCCAATCACGGGGAGATGGAGAAACAATATTTTTATCAATTGATATTCATTTATTATATATTTTAATGAATAAATATGGATTTTAATTTGTCTCTATACATCGTTATTGCTCTTCAACTTGATAAATTAGATTGTTGTATTCGTGATGATCACTCAATTTAATTATTTATGATGTCAGTGTATTTTTTTTATCCGAGTCATGTGTTTCTCTTGGAGGAGTCCTACATCTCAATATGTGTTTTTCAAGCTGTCTCCAATTTGGACAATATAAAATCGCATTTTGAATCAAATTGTGTTACAATTGTTGAACATCCTTGCATGACATAGTGATATTAATGCACACGCCATGATATTCGCAAGAAGCGAGCTAACATCCCAAGTGCGATGTTACAGATTTATTATATCGCTACTCTGCAATAGGCATTTTTTCCAACAACAACATCGTTGAAAGATTAAATTTTTTTTTAAGGGAAACGCTCTCAAATAAAAACGTTAATAAATCGTTAGAAAAAGCAAAAAACGGACGTGATGGAATGTGGGGCATAGTCCGTGGGGCTCGTGAATTGTGATCACACATCACGCGACTAACCAATCTCAGCCACGTGCATTGATGATCCACACGAGTATAATTCTCTTTATGTTCCCCTCAAATTTTAGAAAGGAGAATTTGTTTTTAAATATTGATTGCATTAATATGAATAAAAGTGAGTATAAAAATAAAATAAGAATTTTTTTAAATAATTGAAATGTATTTAAAATAAAAACTTGACTACAAAAGAAAATTATGGAGATAAATTAATAATGAAAATGTATAAATTAAGGTGTGTCAAGGTGAGTAGCTCTCAACTTTTACAATTACCATCCAATACTAATGTTCTACCCTTCACTTCTTATTTCATGACACGTAGTTAGAATCTGCAATATTTATCTGGGTGTTGTTATATCACACCCTTTATTTTATTAGGTTACGTCATAATATATGTATACGTGTATAATACAAATTTTAATTAAAAAAACAAAATTAAAGATACCGTCGGCACCACCACCACCGTTCCCTGCCATCGTCGTGCCCGGCCTTCGTTCCCAGCCACCTTTGTCCCCAGCTCCACCGTAGGCCGCCGTCCCTAGCAAAACTCAAGCCCACCGTCCCCATCCCCGTCCCCAGCCACCCACCGAGGATGCTCCACCTTTGTCCCCAGCCATCCACTGTAGCCCTCCCATCTGAACTCCACTCGCTTGAAAACGCTCGCAAACCCAGACCCGCCGGCAACGAGAACGGGGATAAGGAGAGCAGGCCAGGTCGGAGAGGAGAAGCGGGTGAGAAGTACTGGGCAAGGGGAATTGAGCGACGAGAGCGGGGCCGGGCCAGAGAGTGGGAGAGGAGAGCAGGGAGAGGAGAATGGGGGAGAGGAGAGCGAGAACAACCAGCGGAGAAGGAGACTGGAGACGAGCGTGGAGAAGGAGAGCGGAGATGAGCGACGGAGAAGGGAAACGAGCGATAGAGCTCCGGCGACCACCAATGCCGGTGAACGGCCGACGGTTTTAGAAAACGAGATCTGGAGAAGGAGAACCCGTCGGAGAACAAAAGCTTAGGCGAAGGTCCGGCAACCACCACCATCGGCGAACGGTGGAGCTCCGGTCCGACGACTGGAGTTCAGTTAATTGGATTTCAATTACAAATCAATTATAATTATTTTTTGTTAATTATAACTAATTATTATTAACTAATCAATTTCTTTGTCCATTTAAATAAATTGGAAATACATATTGTATTTACACTAGTACAATTACATGACGTGTTTAAGTAAAATGAAGGGAATAATATAGCAATTCATATCTATAATTACCACTAAATTGGAGAGATATATGTATACTCTGAAAAAGCTGATCCCTCTGTCCCACCATTAATGACATATTTACTTTTTCAAAGTTAAATTTGTTAAACTTTGATCATAAATATTAATTAATATATGCATAATAAATATATTATGTGAGATATTGTTGAATTTGTCATAACATATATTTTCTAAATATCAATTTTTTATGCAAAAATGATTTACGTAGCTAGAGATATTGACGATCAAACCCGATCATTGAAAATCATGAAAAAATAAATATGTCATTATTATGGGGATAGAGGGAGTAAAGAATGTATATGCACTAAATAAAGAACTTGGAGGCATAGAGGTATTTTACCCATAATTAAAATAAGAGACGTTAAGATGTTGTATAATTTTGATGGACATTTTTCATAACCGTATCTTTATAATGATAACATCATGTGCAGTGGTAGAAACTGCTACTGGTTTTTTATTAATTAAATATATTATTTTTCTCATTCTCTTTTTCACCTGATGTTAAGAAATCACTTAAGAAACCGTTATTTTTTTATCTCCACAATGGTAAGAAATCACTTTTGGCTATTCATTGACTCCCACTTGATTGTCTCTATCCTACTCATTAATTTTACCATTAACATTTAATTTAATTTAATTTGTTCACCCAAAATAAGTTGAATGTAAAATTTAATAATACATTATAATTTTTATTAATAGAATTTCATTTTATGAAAAAAATTATAAAAAAATTCATTAAAAAAATTTGTGTTTTATTTTTAAAAATGAAATTAAATTTCTTTTTGTCTTGTCAAGAAATTGTTAAATATTTTGTTGTCTAAAATAAAGAATAAGACAAATTCAGGAGATAAAAGATTAAGGTAGAAGTGTTAGAATTGAAAGTGGTGCGGTTAAATTGGGTGAATTGGGCTCTATTTATAGGTAAACAAAAAAGGTAGGGAATGTGAAAAAACAATTTTCTGAAATTTAAAATTTTAATAAAAATTGCAAATTTTTTTTTAAAATATAGCCGTTGGGATATGTGTCATCATACGGTTGGGACACGTGTCCCATTTTTAAAGGTGAACACTGAAAGAGCCGTTGCATTGGGACACATGTCACCATATAAGTGGGACACGTGTCCCCTAACTTTGCCGGTCTACCCCTCCGAATTTTTAGCCGTTGGACATGTGGCACAACCAAATTGTGCCACGTGTTAGCAACTTTGAAAAAAAGGATAAAATTGCATGCGGGAAACGTGGTCTAATGCATGGGTGACACATGTTCCACATGCGAAAAGTAAAATGGGCCGCTTCCAACGGCCCCCTTGCCCACGTGAATTGTGTCAGCGGCCGGTTTCTAGACCGGTTTCTACACAAGGAACCATTTGGCAGTTTCTTTTTAAAAAACCTCCCTATAAATCACCACTATGGGTGTTTCAATTTCTATAGTAGTTTTTTAAACTCAAGAAATCACAATTACACTTGCTCTAATCAATTCATTTTAAGTTGTTCTAACTGCCTTGTAGCACCATTATAAACCCTATAAACTTCAAACAAACCCTACAAGTGTCGCAGTCCTATCTCCTCCTTGTCACACCCTTTCCCTTCAATATTTTTTTCCCATCTTCCCATTAGGGGAGATAATGAGCAACAACTTATTTTAATTTATATTTTTGATATTCAATAAGTGTGAGATTTGTGTTCACAGATTAGTTTTATTTTTTAACCTGATCGATTAGATCGACGTGTTCATGATGATAGCTCGATTTAGTTGTTCACGTTAATGTATTGTTCTCAATCTGTTTATTCAGAATGTGTGTTTGTAATTTTTTATTTGTGGTTTTATTTTGGGTTTCCATTAATTTGAATTTGTCAGATCTGTGCTTTTCAATGTGTTTTCAGTTTGGATAACATAGATCGTGGATAGATCAAGTGGTGTTACAGTTGTAGAAGATCCCCGTTTGGTGCAATGATATTGATGTGTGATACACTACTCTTTGCCAAGTGGTCATGGTTTTTGTGGGAAGGAAGTTCATACCCCTGAGGGCGATGTTACAGTTTTTCATTTGGATCTCTATTCTGTAATACTAAAGACGATAAACATGGTTGACATGTAATTTA